>CM053560.1:93224411-93259030 GCA_028646485.1 Cryptoprocta ferox
TTGGCTATTTTTGAAAGTGCTGCTATGAACATTGGGGTACATGTGCCCCTATGCATCAGCCCTCCTGTATCCCTTGGGTAAATTCCTAGCAGTGCTATTGCTGGATCATAGGGGAGTTCTATTGTTAATATTTTGAGGAACCTCCACACTGTTTTCCAGAGTGGCTGCACCAGTTTACATTCCCACCAACAGTGAAGGAGGGTGCCCATCTCTCCACAACCTCGCCAGCATCTATAGTCTCTTGATTTGTTCATTTTAGCCACTCTGACTGGCGTGAGGTGGTATCTCAGTGTGGTTTTGATTTGTATTTCCCTGATGATGAGTGACGTTGAGCATCGTTTCATGTGTTTGTTGGCCATCTGGATGTCCTCTTTGGAGAAGGGTCTATTCATGTCTTCTGCCCATTTCTTCACTAGATTATTTTTTTGGGGGGTGTGGAGTTTGGTGAGTTCCTTATAAATTTTGGATACTAGCCCTTTATCTGATATGTCATTTGCAACTATCTTTTCCCATTCCGTCAGGTGCCTATTAGTTTTATTGATTGTTTCCTTTGCCATGCAGAAGTGAAAACAGCAGTTTAAATGACTTATTTGGTAGCAGCACATAAGTGAAGCTTCTAATTTTCATAGCACAAAGGAAGCAGTATTTTAAAAATGGAATAGTCCATGTTGCAAATATTTGAGAGCTACGTGAGATGGCCAAGTCATTTGAAGTGAGATTCTTGTTCATTTTTGAAACATCTTTGGTCATTATTTCTTCAAGCATTGCCTTTGTTCCATTCTCTCCTTCCTCTCCTTTTGGAACTCTGATTAAATGAATATCAGATCTCCCCTCCATGTCTCTTAACTTTCTTCTATATTTCCTATCTCTTTTTGTCTATCTGTGTTGCATTCTTTTTTTATAAACATTTTTTAATGTTTTATTTATTTTTTGAGAGATAGAGAGAGAGAGAGAGAGAGAGAGAGAGACAGCAGGGGGGGGGGGGTCAGAGAGAGAGGGAGACAACAGATTCTGAAGACAGGCTCCAGACTCTGAGCTGGCTGTCAGCACAGAGCCTGACACGGGCCTCGAACCCACGAACCACGAGTCATAACCTGAGCCGAACTTGGACGCTTAACCGACTGGCGCTACTATCTGTGTTGCATTCTGGAAAATTTCTTCTAAAATGTTTTCTAATTTGCTCTTATATTTATCCACTCATTTTTAAATGTTTTATATTGCATTAATTTATGTATAATATCACTGGTTCTTTTAAAAATCTTAACAGCCACCTTTTAAACTATTGTGATTATTTTAAATTTGTTTTTTTAAGTATGGTAAGCCATATTTAAAAAAATCTCTTGTCTAATAATTCCAATATCTGCTATATTTTATTTCTGTCATTCTTCTCATGGGATGCTTTCCTTGTGTGCATGTTTGTGTATGTGTGCCTATGTGTTTTACTGTGCACTGCTTATTGTCCTTAAAATATAATGTGAAAGGATTCTTTGAAGTCTAGCATAAATGTACCCTCTTTCACAAAGGATTTTCTTTTACCAGTTTAGAACAAAATTATACAAATTCATGGACTCATGTTCAATGAACCATTCAAATCCAGGTCTGTAATTCTTGTGAAGAGCGAGTCCATAGCCACAGCCTCTCAGGGAGATTTTCTCCTTTTTTTTTACATCTGTTTTTCTCCAAGGCAACATTCTCTTCGGTCCTCTACATGTATGAGTAGGAATATATATTTCAAGTTTTCTTTTGCTCTGAGGGTGACACCACTTCAATGGAGAAGGGGTTGTCTGCTATGTTACCCCTGCCTCCACCGTGGGCAGGACTTGGGTTTCAACTTCTGATTTCTTATGTGTGAGATTGCTAAAACCAATGTCCAAACCTGCCCAGATCAACAACTTCCCTCAGAGTAAAAGCAGCCTCAGCGCTCTGCTTCTGTCTCCAGAGTCTAGTGTTTTCTTATTTTCTTGGATTTGGGCCATAATTTGGGCTCTACAATGCTTTTAAGAAAAAAAATTTTAAAACTTTCCAATATTTTTAGGCTCCTTTGTCAGAAGGATTGAGAGTAAAAATAGAATATATAACTTTACAAAGAAGAGAGATTTTCTTCTAATGTCTGTGTCTGGTTTTGGTGTTAAAGTAATGCTGGACTTCCAGAGCTGGGAGCTGATCATCCCTCCCTTAATATTTTGGAGTGGTATTATTTTCTTCCTTAAATGTTTGGTAGAATTCACCAGGAAAGCACCTGGGCCTGGATTTTTCTTTGTAGGAAATTTTTTAATTACAAATTCAATTTCTTTAATAGATATAAATATATTTAGGTTTTCTATTTCTTCTTGGATGTGCTTTGGCAGTCTCTGTTTTTCATATAATCTACCCATGACACCTAAGTTGTCAGATTTATTGGCATTAAGTCATTCATAATATTCTCTTTAGCATTTTAACGTCTGAAGAATATATATTCATGTCTCCTCTCTCATCCCAAATATTGTTAATTTGTGTCTTCTCTCTCTTTTTCTAATCAATCTGGCTAAAAGTTTATTAATTCTTTTTTCATTTTCCCAAAGAAAATTTCATGGAATTCTTCTATTGTTTTTCTGTTTTCTATTTTATTGATATGTTTTATTTCCTTTCTTCTGCTTATTTTGAGCTTGAGTTTCACTTCTTTATCCAGTTTCTTATGGTGAAAGCTGAGGTCACTGAAATGTGACCTTTCTTATTTTCTAACATAGGCATTTAGTGCTATAAATTTCTAAGTATAGATGTAGCTGCATCTAACAAATTTGATTTATTGTATTTTCATTCATTTCAGCAAATTACTTTGCTTCAATTCAAATCTGTCTTGATTTCTTATTTGACACATAGGTTATCTAGAAATGTAATATTTAGTTCACAGATATTTGCGAGTTTCCTTGATACCTTTTTGTTACGGATTTATAATTTTTAGTTTGTTTTTTTATATTAATAGATTTTATTTTTAATTTTTTAAGTTTTTTAATTAAAAATTTTTTAACATTTATTTATTTATGAGAGATAGAGAGAGACAGAGCATGAGTGGGGGAGGAATAGAGAGAGAGGGAGACACAGAATCTGAAGTAGGCTCCAGGCTCCGAACTGTCAGCACAGAACCTGTCGCAAGGCTTGAACTCACAAACCACAAGATCATAACCTGAGCCATAGTCTCATGCTTAACCAACTGAGCCACCCAGGCGCCCCTATTTATTTTTGAGAGAGAGACAGAGCACAAGTTGGGGAGGGGCAGAGAGACAAGGAGACATAGAATCTGAATCAGGCTCCAGGTGCCAAGCTGTCAGCACAGAGCCTGACATGGGGCTTAAACCCATGAACCGTGAGATCACGAACTGAGCCAAAGTTAGAAGCTTAACCGATTGAGCCACCCAGGCACCCCTATAGACTTTATTTTTAGAACAGTTTTAGGTTTTCAGAAAAATTGAGCAGGATGTTCAAAGTTCCCATCTAACCCTTCTTCCTTCACCTTAGTTTCCCCCATTATTAACAACTTACATTAATGTGGTACATTTGTTGCAACTGTCTGCAATTTACATTAGGGTTCGTTCTGCTTTGTACTGTTCTATGAGGTTTTTTTAGTTTATTTATTTATTTATTTTGAGAGAGGGAGAGAGACAGAGCAGGTGAGGGGAGGAGGGACAGAGAGAGGAGAGAGAGGGAAAGAGAGGGGAGAGAGAGAGAGAGAGAGAGAGAGAGAGAGACAGAAACAGAGACAGAGACAGAGAATTCCAGGCAGGTTCCACACTGTAAGCGCAGAGCCCAGCTTGGGGCTCAAATTCATGAACTGCAAGATCATGAACTGAGCCGAAACCCGAAAGTCAGACACTTAACCAACTGAGCCACCTAGGTGCCCCCTGTTCTGAGTTTTGACAAATGCATAATGTTATGTATCCACCATTGTAGATCATACAGAATAGTTTCACTGCCCTAAAAATCCCCTGTGCTCCACCTATTTATGTCTCCCTCCTGCCAAACCCTTAGCAATGACTGATCATTTATTGTCTCTACAGTTTTCCCTTTACTAGAATGTCATATAGTTGGAATCATAGAGTAGGTAGCCTTTTCAGACTGGCTTGTTTTGCTTAACAATATTCATTTGAGGTTTATTCATGACTTTTCATGGCTTTCTTTTTATTGCTGAATAATATTCCATTGTCTGGATATACCACAGTTTGTTTATTCATTCACCTATTGAAGGACATTTGATTGCTTCTAGTTTTTGGCAACCATGATTAAAGTTGCTATAAACATTTATCTTCAGGTTTTTGTGTGAACACATTTTGAAATCATTTAGATAAACACCCCAGACACTAAGAGTTTGATTCCCTTGTCCAAGGCTATTAATATAGTTAAGGAGTAACACAGCTAGAATTTGAACTCAAAGAATCTGATTCAGAGTCTGTACCTTTAACCAGTATGTTAAACTTCCTTTCAACTGAGGTGAACAGAGTAAGGGAAGATTTCATGGATGATGGGGTTTGCATCTCATCTTAAAAGAGGACTAAGAGTTGTATAAATAGAGACTTTCGATTAGGGATATGGTGAAATGCTGCTTGGAAAAGTATAGTGTGGGAAAGTGATGATGGTTGCACAATAATGTGAATTGATTAATGCCACTGAATTGTAAACTTAAAAATAGTTAAAATGGTTAATTTTATGTTATATATATTTTACCGAAATTTTTATTTTTTAATTTTGTTAAATGTTTTTTTTTTTTTGAGAGAGAGAGAGAGGGAAAGCATGAATGGGGGAGGGGGGAGAGAGAGATACAGAGAAAGAGGAAGGGAGAGAGAATTGCAAGCAGGCTCCACAGTTGGCACAGAGAGTGATGTGGGGCTCAATCTCATGACTGAAATCATGACCTGAGCCAAAATCAAGAGTTGGACGCTTAACCTACTGAGCCACTCATGTGCCCCTTCACTGCAATTCTTAAAAAGTATAGTATACATGTTGATTTATGGGTGTGGTAGTAAATTAATCTGACTGAGGTTAAAGTTTTTTTGAGGGAATAAAAGGCAATGAAGTTGAATATGTTAATTTAGAACAAAATCAGCATGAATTTTTAATGATAGTATAAAGTTTTGGGGAATCATTAAAAATTTTGGAAGATGGAATAGACAACTACAACTTCCAAGATTTAAACTATGCTTTATAAGAAATTTATTGAAACAGGGAAAAGTTGGAGGCAAGAAAACCAACCCAACTCAGTCCAGGTATGATCACATGCACGTTATCTCATTTCTTCCAACAGCAGCTTTATAAGGTGGGTATTATTGTTCTCATTCTAAGTCAAGAAAGCTAAGGTTTATTCATGCTCATAATACTAGTATAGAGTAAAAGCACAATAATTTGAAACCAGATCTCTTAACTTCAAATCTAGTGGGCTCATAGATGGCAGAAGTAACATGGACTTAGGAATTACACAGACCTTTGTTTGAATCCTGGCTCTGACTTATTAGCTGTGTGACTTTAGGAAGATCATTTTACTTGTCTGAGCCTCAAGTTTCTCATCTGTGAAAATGTGATAAAAATATCCATCTCCTAGGGAGGAAATTCTGTGTATGTAAAGTGATTGCTAAGTACATAGTATCCAAAAAGTCCTCAATAATTATTCCTTCACTTTCTGCTTCCTTAATTTCTGATGTTTATGTGACATTTATTTGTAGCATATATGTGCATCATTAAATTATTTGTTGATTTCTAATGATACTTAAAACTTATCTGTACATTTAGGTTTTCTTGCATTGACAAATGATAAATTTTTACACATTAGTCTCTTTCTGGATAGTAGAAAAGCACATTTTACTAATTAAAGGCACAAAATTCTAAAGACAAATTATGAACATGGTTTGGAAACTCATGTACATATTTATTTAACACCATTTCATATCTTTGAGAAGGCTTTTGGAAACTTATTTAGAAAACTGAAAAGTCCTTGAATACCAAGTGGTTTAACAAGAATTTTTTAATGAGTTAAGTGTAAAGGAATCAAAAACATATGAATTCTATTTTCTGTAAATAACACATGGTTTTGAAAACTGAAAATTGTACTTGGAAAAAAATGTTTCCTGTGTACTAGTGAATTAAAGCTCTTAAAAAACAATGTCCCTCCCCAACTGAGGCAAGTTTCATTTAGATTCTAGAGTACTATCACTTGAAGTTCTCTCTGTCTACAATGAAAATACTGACCACAGCATATCTTACATGTTTGATTTTGTTGAGATAAAATTACTTTAGGATGGTGTCCAAAGCTACATATGATGAGACTTCTTGGTATTTCCATGTTCACAGTGGGTAGAATAAATCTTCTCTTTTTGGACAAGAGAGAAAGCAATTGTTTTCATCAACATAAATTGTTCACAGAGGAACAATGCTAGGACCTCATACATGAGAACAGTGGGATGAGAGTGAATAGAGGAGTATTGGTGAAATATGGCATCAGTTTCTCAAGAAGAATCATTTATTTTGTCAGAAAGGCAGAAGAACTAACTGGCTGAATTTTCATTAGGATATTAAAACCTTTCACTGATAATGCCAAGTAATATAAGTGTCTTCAAATATTTTATTTACATTGTACCTATAAATGCCTACCTCTTTTCTAAGAAGAAGATAGCTACCATATATAAGATCTACCATATATAAGATCTAGATGAGGTAATCATAATTTTAATATTACCATTCTTTAGGTATTCAATTTCCAACTCCATCTTTTGGTATTCAGAAAAGTTTCTACTCATTTGAAGTAGTTCATTCCCTTTTATAATTTGCAATCCTCCTCTCTCCTAAGAGGCCAAAACTGACTACATTTTGTTAGTTGTGGAATGAAAAACATGCAGATAGAGTTGCCTTAGAATAAAGCATATGTTTGTACAGTGAAATGGACTCTAATATATGACCAAATGGACATTGATTAAAAGGACCAGAAGCACTGGCAGAAGGACAGACATATAAATGGAACAGAATCGAGAGTCCAGAGATAATCCCTCACATTTATAGTCAACTGATGATCAATGAGTGTGCCAAGACAATTCAGTGGGAAAGGAACAGTCTTTCCAAAAAATTATGCTGTGAGAACTAGTTATCTGAATGCAAAATTTCCAAAAAATTATGATGTGAGAACTAGTTATCTGAATGCAAAAGAATGAAATGGTACTCCTGCCTCATACCTTAGACAAATTTAACTCAAAATAGATCACAGACCTAAATGAATCAAAGACCAACTCAAATTAATCAAAGCTAAAGTATAAAATTCTTAGCAGAACACAGAGGCATATATCCGCATCACTTTAGATTTAGCAATAGTTTCTTACACATGACACCAAAAGCACAAGCAATAAAAGAGAAAAAATGAAGTGGACTTCAACAATATTAAAAACTTCTGTGCTTAAAAGGACATCATCAAGAAAGACAAAACACAGAATAAGAGAAAAATATGCAAATCATATTTCTGATAGGGTACTTCTATCTAAAATATTCAGAGTTATTACATTCAATAATAAAAAGACAACCCATCTTAAAAATTGGCAAAGGATATTAATACACATTTCTCCAAAGAAGATATACAAATAGCCAATGAGCACATGAAAAGGTGGTGAATATCATTAGTCATTAGGGAAATGCAAATCCAAACCACAGTGAGATACCACTCCCAATTACTAGGATGGCTATAATAAAAACATATAGATGATAGCAAGTATTAGCAAAGATATGGATACACTGGAACCCTTATACACTACTGGTGGGAATGCAAGATGGTGTGACTTCTTTGGAAAGCAATCTGGTCATTCTTCAAAAGTTTAAACAGAGTTACCATATGGCCATTTGGCCCATTGATTCTACTACTGAATTAGACCCAAGAAAAATGAAAACCTATATCCACACAAACACTTGTACATGAATGTTTATAACAGCATGATTATAGCCAAAAAGTGGAAGCAACCCAATGTCCATCAACTGATGGAATGGATAAATAAAATGTGATATATCCATACAATGAAATATTTTTGGCAATAAAAAATGACGTTCTGATGCATGTTACAAAATAGATGAACCTTGAAAATGTTATGCTAGGTGAAAGAAACAAATCACAAAAGACCGCATATTTTATTTCATTTATATGAAATGTCTAGAATAGGCAAACTCACAGAAACAGAAAGAACAGTGGTTGCCTAGAGATGGGACAGTTGAGGAAACTGAAAATATTCTAAAATTGATCATATTGATGGATGAACAACTCTGTGTATATACTAAAGACTACTGAATTGTACACTGTAAGTGGGTGAATTGTGTGGTATGTGAATTATGTATTAATAAGGCTGTTCCCCTCCCCTACAAAAAGAACCAGAAACAACTAATAGAAATGTTGCGTGATTTTTACCTTAAAATATGTTTATGTAACTTACACCTGAACGACTATATGTATGTGTTGAATTTCAGGTTTAAAGAGGTGACAGAAGAAGGATAGATGGTCTCTAAAGGTCTGATTGTAATTGTCCTTTCTTTCTCTCTTTTTTTTCTTTGTATTTCTTTTTGTATGTTTCAATGCACTGGTTTAGAATATAAAACTAATTCCAACATAAATTATATCATATGTTAATCCATCTGACATATATTTCCTTTTTGACTAGCGTGCACCAGGCATTGTTTTTTTGCTGCTGGAGATGCAGGGAACAGGACAAATTCCCTGTGGTCAGTGTACATTCTAGTAAGGGGAATCGAATCGGGTTGGCAAGAGGGAATGGCCTCTTCAAGGAAGTAATATTTGAACAGAGATCCTGATAACACAAAAATCTGGAGGAGGAGGAGGAGAGTATTAGGTGGGAGATGCAGAAATAAAGGCCCTGAGTGGGGAGGAATACTGTTAATCAGAGCAGTGGTTCTCTGACTTAAGCATGCACTGGAATCAACTGGAGATTTTGTTAAAAAACAGATGCTGGCTCTGCGCACACACTGTCTTTTTCAGTAAGCCTGGGAAGGGGCCCAGGAATTTGCATATCCAGCAAGTTCCCTAGTAAAGATGATGCTGCTGTTCTAGGGACCACACTTTAAGAACCATCGTGTTAGGGGAACAGCAAAGAAACTAATGTGGCTGGACAAATTTGAGTAACTGTGAGAATGATAGGCAACAGTGCGCCAAAGTCAGCTTATACTAGCTCACAAGAGTTGAAATTATGCATCTCTTCCCAACCTTATATTCAGTGATGTTCCACTGTTAGTTGATATCAAGCATGGAGGAAGTATTTATACTTCGGAAATTGGCAAATGCAGCATATCAAGGATCCCATTACCAGTAATTGGAAGGAGGTAAAAAAGGTAGACAGGTGTCAGAACTTGAAGGGTCTTGTACCTCATGACAAGGAATTTGGATTTAAGTATAAGGGCAATGGGAAGTCTTTAAAGAGCTGTGAGCAAAGGAGAGACATGATCTTATTTTTTAATATATTTTTTTTAATTTTTAGTGTTTATTTTTTTAAGGAGACAGAGAGTGTGAGTGGGGGAGAGGCAAAGAGAGAGGGAGACACAGAATCCGAAGCATGCTACAGGCTCTGAGATGTCAGCACAGAGCCCAATGCGAAGCTCTAACCCATGGACTGTGAGATCATGACCTGAGCTGAAGTCGGAAACTCAACTGACTGAGCCACCCAGGCACCCCCTGACTTATTTTTTATATGGAACATCCTGACTGCTGATTGGTGTATAGATTATAGGGGGCATGGTCATAAGCTCCAAATTCAACCTATTCTTTAGTCCAAAAGCTCCTTGACTAACAGCTACATTTCTCACTCTTCCTTGCAGCTACATGTGGGTATGTGCTCAAGTATATGCCAATAGAACGTGAGGAAAATTATGTGTGACATTTTTGAATCACCAGATAAAGAAGAAATCCTTACCCTGAATGTCCAACTTTTTCCCTTTCTGGAAGCCACAACCCAGACATAGCAGTGACCCAGTTTGGACTATGCAAATGATGATAATACGCAAGGAGATGGAGAAGCAATGACTTAGAAGCAACCCTGATCTCTGAATCACTGCAAGAGCAAATCTCCCCATCAACCTATGAGAGACAGAAAAAAGTGTTTTTCTCTAAGCAATAAGCCATGGAATTGTTTGGTCTCTTTCTTACAGTCATCTCCTCTTACCTTAACAGCAGGAGAAGTTAGAGTGGGAGCAGGGGGAAGACTTAGGAGACTATTGTCATTATCAGTTAAGAGATGATGATGGCTTGAATTAGGGTATGTGTCAGCTGAGCCTGTTTGTTCTCAGACCCATTTTTCTCCCTTCCATTCCTCTGCTGCCTGGTCCCTGCATTCTGCATTTTCCAGGCTCCCTGTCAGCTGACTTCTGGCTGGCTTTAGGCACTGTTGGCAGGAATGGGGGAAGCCAGGTCATTTCTTTCTTTCTCTGTCTCTGTCACTCTCTGTCTCTCTCAATCATTCTCTCTCAATCTCTGTCACAGGCATTATCTCTGGCAGGGATGGAATGGCTCTGGCATCTGCCATATGATATCACCATGGATCCAGCTTCTTCTGGGTGATAACGACCCTTCTTTTATCCTCCAAGCCTAGGCATGACAGCGGCTTCCTAGGGTTGTTCATCTCTGGGTTGTCTCACCATCCCATTTGGCTTTCCACTTCTCACATCACTTGTGCAATGAATTTCGTGCATTAAATCTTCTCTATTTTAAATGGTTTCTCCTCTCCTGGGTGAGCCCGGACTGATAGAGGGATAAGTGGTAGGTTAGTGAGAAATGTTGGAATTGGCACATTTCTAAGTAAAAATGACAGGGTTGGTGAGAAATTGGATATGGGGTATGAGGGAAGAGTTTAAAGACCAAAACATTTCCCTGCAACCTCCTACTAAACTGCTTCTCAGTCTTCCCAGTCTCAGAAAATTACACCATCATTTACTCAGTCTCAAAACAAAAATCTAGCCATCATCTTTGATCCACTGGATTCTTCATCTAGTCCTTCGTAAAGTTTTACTCCAGCTTTTGTGACATGTGGGGACTTGTCGGGAATTATAAGTATCCATGTACACTCCATCATACCTGATCAAAAACCTTATACTGGAAATAGAGCCTAATTCAGACATTATTGCTAATTTCAAAAATTCCAGTGAACTTCCCAAAGACTGTTCTTGGAGAAAGAAACCAGAAACTCTATCTGGATTAGACAGCCTGGCCCCTGGACTATTGCCAGGGCAGCTTCAGGGAGTGTAGGGATGTACAACGCCCAAAGT
The DNA here is from genome assembly GCA_028646485.1 of Cryptoprocta ferox. Lineage (NCBI taxonomy): Eukaryota > Metazoa > Chordata > Mammalia > Carnivora > Eupleridae > Cryptoprocta > Cryptoprocta ferox. The sequence goes on from CM053560.1 coordinate 93,235,674, forward strand.
ATTACTATGTCTGTTGGGAAACCAGAGCTGTTTTGGATAAGCTGAAACACAGGAGCTTAAATACACTTGGAAGATGCTAGGAAGTGGGAAATGATCACCAGTTACAAGGGCCGGGGCTCAGAAAACCTTCTATTTTCCCTTGATTTGAGGGTACTGAGGATAAACACAGTCTTGTTGGAGGGGAGGAGAGGGAGAAAGACTTCTCTATTGATTAGCTGCATGGCTTAGGACAATATTGGTAATCTCTCTAAGCTTCAAGTTGCTAATCAGTCAAAAACGGGAAAAGCATTAACTACTCTGCAAGATTGTTGTATTAAATCATGTAATAAACCTCAGAACATGGCACATAGCATGTCTTCTTATTATTCATTTTTCTTCTCATTCCTTCCATTTCTCCCATTCAGGAGCATTGCAGAGTAGATTAACTATAACTATCTGTAACCTAGTGTACCCTCAGTTAATGAGTGTTGATCTCCACATATGGTCCCTAGGTCAAATGTACACTGTGGTTTGATTCATAATTAAAATAAAATGTTTTCATTGTGAAATTCATTGCCAACTTGTCTAAATTTGTGGAGAAAATATCTGTGGGTTATGAAATAGGTTCCAAAAGTTTTGGGAAGAAAGACAAAACACTGTTATTATCTACATTATATGCAAGACTAGCAGTTGCAAAGTAAGGACCATGGTCTCATAAGAAGCTCCTCCCTCATGAACACCATTGTTTTGTTTCTCTGGACCTGCTGGATTATATTTAAAATGTGTAGTATAGACAATTCATATTTACTGGCATCATAATAAATTTTCTTTAAACACTTGATATATTTGGATTTAAAGTATTTTGTATACCAAAACCTTAATTATCCAATTTATGAACACATTCTAGACAAAGTCCAATTGAAAAAGATAACTGAAAAGGATGAGGATAGGGTGGTTTTGCTTCATTTTTTCTATTTTCTGACAGTTAAAAAATTATAGTAATAAGCAATCATTAATTTTTCTTCTGCAAAGAAATTAAGTTCCAAAATTTTGAACATGTTGCTTGTATGATTACTGGATTCTCTCTGCTCAAGAGCTGGTCTGCTCTTTCTGTTTATAGCCAAAATGAAATGAAAATATTAAAATTAGTTGCTTTCCCACATATGTGGGTATAATAGTTAATTTTATGTGCCAACGTGGCTAGGCCATAGTACTCAGATATTTGGTCAAACTCCAGTTTAGATGTCACTTTGAAAGTATTTTTAGATGAGATTAACATTTAAATCAGTTGACTTGGAGTAACAGACTACCCTCCATAATATGGGTAGGTCTTATCCAACCAACTGAACACCTTAAGACAAAAAAATTGAGGCTCCTCAAGGAAAAGTGAATTCTGCCTCCAGAATGCTTTTTCACACTCCAGCTGCAATCTCTACTCTCCCTGGATATCCAGCCTTCCAGTTTATCCTGCATATTTCAGAACTTCCAGCTCCATGGTCATGTGAGGTAATTCCTTAAAATAATAAATCAATATTTCTTTCTCTCTCAATCTCTCTCTCTGGGTTTCTCTCTCTCTCTTTCTCTCTCTGTGTGATGTTTGTGTGTATGTATATGTACATATGTATGTATATACAGTAATATATGTTATGTTATGTTATATTATATATATTATACATGTATTAGTCAGGAAAACCTACATATGCTTATACAAATATATATTAGTCAGGAAAACCCTGACTAACAGTGGGAAACACTAAACCAAGCATCAAAGTAGAAAAAACATTTACCAGATAAAACATTTTAAAACTTGTAACAATTCCTATATTGTCATTAATTTCCTTTGATATTCTATATCATAATGCCACCACATTTTTTCCCCACAAGGACTGTTTACTCAAAAATTTGGCTAATGTGAAAATCTCATTTCCCTTTTGCATTTCCAATGGCTTAACTGATATATACTACCATACAAGTCACCCATTTAAAATATACAACTCACTTATGCATATAAGGGCAGTTAATTTATGACAAAAAAGCCACATACAATGGGGAAAGTATAATCTCTTCAATAAATGGTGTTGGGAAAATTTGACAGCAAAATGCAAAAAAATGAAGCTAGACTAACACCATACACAAAAATTAGCTCAAAATGAATTAAAGACCTAAACATGAGACCTGAAACCATAAAACTCCTAAAAGAAAACAGGTGGAGGCAGGGAAGCAAACCATAAGAGACTCTCAAATACAGAGAACAAATTGAGGGTTGATGGGGGGTGGGGGAGAGGGCGAAGTGGGTGATGGGCATTGCGGAGGGCACTTGTTGGGATGAGTACTGGGTGTTGTATAGAAGCCAATTTAACAATAAATTATATTTAAAAAAAAAGAAAACAGATGGTAAGATCCTTGATACTGGTTTTGGTGTTGATTTTTTAGGTTTGACACTAAAAGCAAGGATAAAAAAAAACAAAACAAAACAAGTGGGGCTACATCAAACTAAAAAGTTTGTTTATAGAAAAGGGAAACACCAACAGAATTAAAGGTAATGAGCAAATGAGAGAGGATATTTGCAAATATCTGATATCTGATAAGGGATTAATATCCAAAACATTTAAAGAATTATACAACTCAATAGCAAAAAATAAAAAATGGGCAAAGAGATGAAGAGACATTTTTCTAAGAAGACATATAGGTGGCCAACAGACACTTGAAAAGATGCTCTACATCACTAATCATGAGAGAAAGGCAAATCAAAACCACAATGACTTATCACCTCACACCTGTTAGAATGGCTCAGATTAAAAAAAAAAAACAAGAAATAACAAGTATTGGTGAGGATGTGATGAAAAGGGAACCCTTATGTACTTTTGATGGTAATATAAATTGGTATAACCAATTGGGAAAACAGTATGGAGTTTCCTCAAAAAATTACATATAGAACTACCATAAGATCCAGCAATTCCACTTCTGGGTATTTATTCAAAGAAAACAAAAACACTAATTTGAAAAGATATGCACCCTCATGTTCATTGAAGCATGATTTATAATAGCCAAGACATGCAAACAATTTAAATGTCTATCAGCGAAATAGACAAATAAATATAAATATAAATATATAATGGAATATTATTCTATTAAAAATGAAACCTTGCAATTTGCAATAACATGGATGGGCCTTGAGGGCATTATACTAAGTGGAATAAGTCAGACAGAAAAAAATAAATGCTGTATGATTTCACATATATGTGGAATCTAACAACAGAACAAAAGAAAAAACTGAACTCACAGATATAGAGAATGGACTGGTGGTTGCCCGTGGCAGGGGATGTAGGTGGATAAAATGGGCAAAAGATCTCAAAAGTTAGGAATTTCCAATTAAAAAATAAATATGTAATGGGAATATAATGGGTAGCATGGTGATTATAGTTGATAATACTGTACTGCATGTTTGAGAGTACTAGGAGAATGGATCTTGAAAGTTCTCATCACAAGAAAAAAAATGTAGCTATGTATGGTGATAGATATTAACTGCATTTATCGTGGTGATCATTTTGCAATATATACAATTATAGAATATATACAAGTATAGAATCATTACAATGTATACTCAAAAGAAATATGTTATGTCAATTTATACCTTAATAAAAAATTTTAAAAAATTTAAGTATGCAATTCAATTACTTTTAGTGTATTCACAGAGTTGTTCAGCCAATACCACAATCAATTTTAGAACATTTTCATAGCCCCCAAAAGAAATCTCATATCCTATAGCAGTCACTCCCATCATGCTCTGCAGTGCTCAGCCTTAGGTAAACATTAATCTACCTTCTGTCTCTATTGATTTGCCTATTCTGACATTCTATATAAATGGAAGCATACCATATGTAGTCTTTTATGACTGGTTTTTTCACTTAGCATAATGCTTTCAAGGTTTAGCCATGGTGTAGCATGTACCAGTGCTTCATTTCTTTTTACTGCCAAATGACATTCTATTGTGTGGCTATATACCACAATTTACTTATCCATTCCACTAGTTGATGGACATTGGACTGTTTCCACTTTTTGGATATTATTTGTCTTTCTCTTGATCTTAGTACTAAAATGTGAAATGACTAAAAGATAAGAAGAAAAAAGGTATTAAATCCTGAAAAGTTCTCTATTAGGTAAATGATCATTGAATAAATGAATTCTCAGGACACAGTATTCAGTATATGCATGATTCCTATTAACTAATCATTTCCGAAGTCATAACTATTAACAAAATGTCTTTCAAAATATTTTCTTATTAAAAATATTTGTGCCTAAGTGCTTCTGTTTATGGGACAAGAAATTGAAATGACCGTGTTGGCAGTATAACCCCAGTTGTATAAGCCACGGGATTAAGAGTACTTTTGAGAAGGAGTAACAATATGTTCCCTGTGGCTTTGGAAATGATGGTAAATTTATATATAATGTATGGATGATTATATTATATACCCTTATGAGACTGTCAATCAAAACAGCACTTCTATCAAGAGAGAGTTTCCAATTCACAATATTTTTTATATTAGAACCCATGCTGGTCTTAGATCATATTCAATGTCCACATTTCCCCATCAACTTAGTTTTTAAAATCCATTTCTAAAAATGAAATGACTGATAATTCTGACTTTGAGCAACAACTATCCATGCCATCCCAGTACAGGAAAGCTTAAATCCAATCCTAACATTACTCTTTATATAACAGAAGTGCTGTTGATGTTGCAAAACCTAAAGGTGGTACTCTCTAATTACCCTTAAACTAGCTGCTATGGCCAGTATTGCTTCACAGGATATAAAAAGAACAGTAGCTAAGCTTTGCATGAGCAGAGGTATGCTCTAGAAAGAACAATAACGTCAACTGGACTTAGTGTGGAATGCAAGGCTTAAAAATTCCAAAAAGTAGAGAAGGAAAACAGGAATTGACTTATAGCCATCTAAAAAGAGTATGCCTTCTCGCCAGGAAGCGCTCACATACTAAATTTTAGGTTTGGTTTACCCTATAGGTAGGTTTATCCAATTTAAACTATTAATTAAAAGTGAGTAACAACTTGACTTGCATTCTTTTTACACAAGTCCAGCCAGATCAAATTGTTAAGTGGGCAGTGTTTATCTTGGTGTTCAGTATTTATCTTGGATGTTCCTTAATTTCCATTTCCTCTATTTCCTTTCCCAGTGTTCTTTCCTCTGGAAACAATTTTTTAAAAGTGATTTACACAAAGATGTTAACGATGACTTATTTCCAAAGAAATATAGGCATTTAAAAGAGCCCATAGCAACACAAAGAAATAAATTGTTATCGATGGAATTTAACATATGCACACAGATCAGAGTATATTTCACGGGCTTCCTGAATCCTCACTGTTCTTTCCCACCATAAAGCAGCCTAGCTATAGACCCTAGACATTAAAAAAAAATGACTTGCAGAATTGCATAATGAGTACATTTAGTTGAAGGAAGGGGAGTTCTTAAATCACAATCCCAATATCAGCCAGGAACAGCTATATTCATTCATATCCAAAAAGTGTTGGAATGATTGGGTGATAGAAAAGACATTGATGGTTCTGATCTTTGAATTCAGAGGGCATAAAGAAAGTTGTATGCAACACACAAAACTAGGAATGACCCAGTTTAGTCCTCCTTCTCTGACTGATACTCCTTCATGTTCTGCTTTCTTATTATAATGCTCTTGATTGTCAGCTGGGTCTCCTTGGTTCAAATATCCACAATATTACCCAAAAGTGTTCTCTGACTTGGAGGTTTACAAAAACAGTAAAACATTTGTTTGAGAATGACTTACCCTAAACTATGGAAGAAGAATTAGATATAGATTTCCAGTTTGATAATAATGAAGTAAAATTGGCCTTTTCTCCTTCTTCTCTAGGAAATCACCCAAAGAAGAATGAAAAAGAGAAATGCAAGCTAGGATACATATGAAACCTTAAGCCACAGATAGAAGGGCTGCCAAAAGCAGTGAAGATCAAACAGGATGTGGGAGGAAGCTGAGAGAATGGCTGTGAATGCAAATCCCTCAGAGAGCTGGCAATACCCCAAGAAGGGACAGGGAGTGTGGGGTAGGGACAGAAACATCCATGTACTACTTTGACTTTGAGAAGCAAAGATAACAGGACTGAACAAGGATATGACTGATATGATAAGCCATTTTTTTTTAAGAAGTCAGTTGAGGGGGCAGAGGATTGAAAAAGACTCTGAATGATATGAGTCTTACAGCTGCCTCTCTCTGTTGGCCAGGGAAAGGTAACAGTTAAGTGGACTCTCACATTTAACTAAGGATTCTAGGGAGACTGCTGCTAGCCTTGGACACAAGCTTTAGGATCTCCAACATATGACTCATTTGCAAGTAGCTGGTCAAGGAAGCTCACTTACCGGTTTGAGAAATCAAAAATAAACCATCCAGGATCTATACCAAAATATTACAAGAGGGGTGCCTAGGTGCCTCAGTCAGTCGATCGTCCAATTCTTGATTTCGGTTCAGGTCATGATCTCACAGTTCCTGAGTCTGAGCCCTACATCGGGCTCTGCGCTGACACCATGAGGCCTGCTTGGGATTCTCTCTCTCCCTCTGCTCCCTCCCTCACTCATGCACTCTCTCTCTCTCAAAAATAAATAAAAATAAACTTTAAAAAATTTAAAAATACTACAAGAAAAGAAGAGAAAAGGAACAAGAATACAAATGTAGATGAATACTGATCAAAGTAGTATTTTCATGAAATAGAAAATTTTGAACAAATGTTTTGCCATGGATTTAAACAGTTAAAGAAACAATTCATCAATTAACAAGAGCTCATACATACATGCAATGTTTTTAAAAGGCTTGAAAAGGAAGGGAGAAAAACTCAATGAAACCAAAAGCTGGTTCTTTGAAAAGATCGATAAAAGTGTTAATCCTCCAGCCAGCCTAACTAGGAAAAAAAGAGAGTTGATAGAAGTTAGTATCAGAAATGAAAGAGGGAATATCACCACAGATCCCATAGACATTAAGGAAATAATAAAGGAAGACTATGAACAAGTCTATTCCCACAAATTTGATAACCTAAATGAAATGGACCAATTTCTTGAAAGATACAATCTGCAAAAAAATCACAGAAGAAATAGATTCTCTGAATAGGCCTATATCTATTAAGTAAATTGAATCAATAATTAATAACCTTCCAAAACAGAAAGCATGAGGCCCAAATGCATTCGCTACTGAATTTCACCAAACATTTAAGGAAGATATCATACCAATTTTCTACAATCTTTTTCACAGGATAAAAGCAGAGAGAATACTTCCTAACTCATTCTGAGACCAGCATTACTTTGATATTAAGGTATCTGCTGTCAGTGCAGAGCCCGATGTGGGGCTTGAACTCACAAATAGTGATATCATGAACTGAGCTGAAGTTGGACACCCAGGTGCCACCCACTGAGCCACCCAGGTGCTGCTGTTTGTTTATTTATTTTGAGAGAGAGTGAGAGAGTGTATTTGCATGTGCATGAGTGGAGGAGGGACAAAGAGAGGGAGAGAGAGAATCCCAAGCAGGTTCCACACTGTCAGTGTAGAGTCCAATGCAGGGCTCAGTCTCACAAACCATGAGATCATGACCTGAACCAAAATCAATAGTCAAACGCTTAACTGACTGAACTATCCCAGGAACATCTCAAGTTTTGAAAGCCAATTGTGATCCATCACATCAACAGGCTAAGAAAAGAAAAAGCACATGATCATATCAATAAATACAGGAAAGGCATCTGACAGAACCCAACACCCATTGGTGATAAAGACTCAGTAAAAGAGGAATAGAGGGAAACTCCTTCAATGTGGTAGAAAAAAAAATACCTACCAAAATACCCACAGATAACATCATACTTAATGGTGAGACACTAGAAGCTTTCCCACTAAGATCAGGAACAAGGCAAATAAGTCCCCTCTCACCACCCCTTTTTAATATTATACTGGAAATCCTAGTTATGCAACAAGACAAGAAAAGGAAATTATAAGTATAGAGATTGGGAAGGAAGAAATAAAACTGTCTTTTTTTGCAGGTGACTAATGATTATCTATGTAGAAAATCCAAAATAATCAACAAAAACTCCTGGAACAATTATAGCATAGTTGCAGGTTACAATATTAACATACAAAATTATATATGCTCTCCTATAGACCAGCAATGAACAAGTGGAATTTGGAATTAAAAGTACAATACCATTTACATTAGCAACCCTCCCAAATGAAATACCTGGTATAGATAGAACAAAGTGTGTGCAAGACCTATATAAGGAAAACTACAAAACTCTGATGACGAAAGTCAAAGAAAAAGTAAGTAAATAGAGAAACAGTACCTGTTCAATATTGAGGAAAACTCAACATTGTCAAGATGTCAGTTCTTCCCAACTTAACCTATAGATACATTGCAATCACATTCAAAATCCCAGCAAGGTATTTTTTGAATATTGATAAACTGATCCTAAAGTTTATATGGAGAGAGCAGGCTAAGAATCTGTCAACACAATATTGAAAGAGAAGAACAAAGCAGAGGACTGACACTACCAGACTTCAATACTTGCTATAAAGCTATTGGTGAAAGAATAGACAAATAAATTGATAAAGAACTTTTCAAAACATACAAAGGGCTCCTAAAACTCAACAATGAGAAAAAAGACAACCAGATTTTAAAATATGCTAAAGGCCTTAACAGGTACATCACCAAAAAGATACACAGATGGCAAATAAGCATATGAAAAGAAGCTCCACAGTTTGCCATCAGAGAATGCAAATTAAAATGACAATGAAATGCCACTACATACCTATTATAAGGGCCAAAATCCTGACCACTGACAACACCAAATGTTGGCAATGAAGGGGAGTGACAGGAACGCTCATTTGTTGCTAGTAGGAATGCAAAATGATGCCCCTACTTTGGAAGACAGTTTGGCAGGTTTTTGCAAAACTAAACATACTCTTATCAAATGATACAGCAGTTGTGTTACTTGGTATTTACTCAAACAAGCTGAAAACTTATGTCCATATAGAAACCTGCACATGGATGTTTATAGCAGCTTTATTAATAATTGCCACAACTTGAAAGCAACCAAAATGTCTTTTAGTAGGTAAATGGCTAAATAAAATTGTGGTACATCCAGACAATGCAATATTATTCAGCACTAAAAAAAAAAAAAAAAAAAAAAAAAAAAAATAGAGCTATCAGGCCATGAAAAGATATGGAGGAAATTTAAATGTGTATTACTAAGTAAAAGAAACCAATCTGAAAAGTCTATATGCTATAGGATTCCAAGTATATGACATTCTAAAGAAGGCAAAACTATGGAGACAGTAAAAAGATCTGTGTTTGCCAAGGGTTTGGGCAGGGAGAAGATGAATAGGCAGAGCACAGAGGATTTTTAGGGCAGTGAAAATACTCTTTATACTACCATAATGATGGCTACACATCATTATAGATGTGTCCAAACCCTACATATACAATACCGAAAGTGAACTCAAATTAAACTGGTGATTGTGATGTGTCAATGTAGATTCATCAGTTGTAACAAATGTACCACTGGTGGAGGATAATGATAATGTGGGAGGCTCTGCATGTGTCGGGGCACAGGGTGTACAGGAAATCTCTGTACCTTCCTCTTTGCTGTGAACCTAAAATTGAGCTAAAAAAGAAAAAAGTTATTAAAAAAAGGAAATTCTGACACATGCTATATCATGGATGAAATCTGAAGACATTATGCTAAGCAAAATAAGCCAGTTACCAAAAGACAAATATTATATAATTCCACTTATACGAGGTCCATAGTGTAGTCAAATTCATAGAGACAGAAAGTAGAATGATGGTTGCCAGGGGCTGTGGGTGGAGGTTAGGAATTAGGAGTTAGTATTTAATAAGTACATAGTTGGGAAAGATAAAAAAGTTCTGGGGTTCAATAGTGCTGATAGTTACACAACAATGTAAATGCATGTAATGCCACAGAAGTGTTCACTTAAAAGTGGTTAAATTGGCAAATTTTATGTTATGTATATTTTACTACAATAATTTATTTTTTTTAATTTTTTTTAACATTTATTTATTTTTGAGAGACAGAGAGAGACAGAGACAGAGCATAAGCGGGGGAGGGGCAAAGAGAGAGGGAGACACAGAAACTGAAGCAGGCTCCAGGCTCTGAGCTGTCAGCACAGAGCCCGATGCTGGGCTTGAACTCATGGACCACAAGATCATGACCTGAGCTGAAGTCGGACGCTTAACCGACTAAGCCACCCAGGCACCCCACAATAATTTATTTTTTAATTATCAAAAAGCTAAAGGCAGAGATATAAGGCTCAGGAAAACAGAGACAACTAAAGAAATACTACTAAACAGAAGCTGGCAGATCTCTTGGGAGAATAGTGTTTTAAAAAGTAACAGAAATAGAGTAAAAACTGGAAGTAGCCCAGGGGAGACTAGATGCTGATGAGAATGCAAAAAGGAACATACAGATTAGATATGAGAAAAGCAAATGAAATAAGTGAAAATCAATAGCATTTAAAACAATTAAAGATAAAATGATATGTAGGGAAGACAGGCAAAGGAGGTCTAACGTATACTTACCTGAAATCCCTACACAATGGATCAGAACAAATATTTGAAATATGATTGAAGAAAATGTTCATTTTGAAAGGGCATTTCAGGTCTTAGGAAAAACTGACACACAATGGTCAACACAGATATATCCTAATACAGTTGCTGAACTTTGAATCCTTTGGGCAATCAGGCAAAAACAATGAGTCATCTATGAAGGATAAAAACAAAACAGGCTGACATCAGTCTTCTCTACAATATGCACTTCCAGAAGACTGGAGAAATGCCTCCTAAAAGACTTAAGGAAAGAAAGTGTGACCCAAGAAGTTTATATCATCCAAATTGTTATTCACATATAAAGGCAACAAATAATTTTTAATATTCATGAACTCTGTGGAAATAATGGAAAAATATGTGCAATTCATATCACAAAGTGCCAATATTTTTTTGTCTATAAGGAATCTTATTTTTTAAACTATAAATATAACAACCACATGATAACAATTTTGAAAACTTAGACAGCATGGAGAACATATATATATGCTTCTTGAAAACATACATTTACCATATGACATATGACGGAAGAAAAAATTAAACCTTGAATAGTCCCACAACTCTTAAATATAGAAAAGCAGCTGTTAAAAATCTTCCTACAAAGATAAGATCAGATAATATGGGTAGTTATAAGGATATGTTTTTCTGGCAGGCAGGGGAAAGGTCAGGGTCAATTCACAGCAGTATGTTATCAGAGAACATGTAAAATAGAAAAACAACTATGGTAAGGATTGTTAAAAATTTTCAGAATAAAATACGCTATAATACCTTGAATACATGTATCAACAAAAACTATTGCTGGTCTAAAAGGCCCAAGTGGCGACTTGCCTAGCCTGAGCTGTTCGCATGCTGATGTCCCAGGGTTGTTCTCTGGGGCAGATTGCCCTTGTCAGACCAATCATAAACCACTACTTCTCACTTCTGCTAGGAAGGAAGAACACCTTCATTCACTGCATAAATGTAGGTGGCATTTATGGAAATAAATGATTTGTGATATATAGAATAAGGAAATGGAGTGGAAAGGAGACATTTGTAAAATTTGGGGGCTGTGAAAGTACTATTACCCAACATTTCCAGAATTTTTAGTTTATGGGAAAGGGAAAGATATCCCACTTTCTCTGTTTCCAGTACATGTCACATTTATTTTCAAACCTCATCCGTCAACTTTATTTTCAATAGGGCTGAATTATCAGTCATCATTTTTCGGATACAGGATGAAATTTAGCGGCTGAACCAGCCGCACAAACAAGGGGAGCTCAAACTTCTTTCTACAGGTAAATATCTCTTCCTGTAGGAGCAGCATTACAAAAAGTAACCTCACTGAAGTACTTGAACAAACTTCAGAAGGAATTTCAACTACTCATCTGAATGTAAGCCAAAAGCTCATTTGTCCAAATCAAATATCAACCAACTAAATATATTCTCTCACATGGACAAAAACTCCAGATTCATTTTAGCCTAAAGTAAAGAGATTAAGGAAAAAGAAAAAACCCTATAGGTAAACCAATAACCCTGAAGATGAAAGGGCAAAGAATATGAACGATTTACATAAAAGCAAATATAAATTGGGGCTCCTGGGTGGCTCAGTTGGTTAAGTGTCGACTCTTGATTTCACTTCAGGTCAGGATCACCTATAATGAGATTGAGCCCCAGAGCTTGGGATTCTTTCTCTCCTTCTCTCTCTGCCCTCCCCCATGTTCTCTCTCTCTCTCAAATAAATAAACTTAAAAATAAAAAAGAAGTCTTCATAGGGCACCTGCGTGGCTCAGTCAGTTAAGCATCTAACTTTGGCTCAGGTCATGATCTTGCATTTCATAGGTTTGAGCCTCATATTGGGCTCTGTGCTGAGAGCTCAGAACCTGGAGTCTGCTTCGGATTCTGTGTTTCCCTCTCTCTCTGCCTCTCTCCCGTTCTCTCTCTCTCTCTCTCTCTCTCAAAAAAAAAAAAAAAAAGAAAGAAAGAAAGAAAGAAAGAAAAGAAAAGAAAAGAAAAAAACATTAAAAAAAAGAAGTCTTCACTGGGACAAGTCATATTTTAATTTTTTTTATAACAATGGGACAGAAATTCAGGACTCTAACAAACAGAAACTGGTCAAAAGTGATTAACATACCCTTTTATTTTCTATCAAATCCAATGTCCAAACAATGATAATATTTAGCCATACTCTTTTCAGTTGTTTGCTTAAAGGGAAAAACTTCAATTGTTCAAGCACTCCTGAGCCATGAGTTTATGTGGCTTGCTTGTGACTGGAAGTAGAGTACAGAGAGGGTATCAGAAGCCTTACAGGTAATCCCCACGGGTATTTCTAGGTTATTGCTCTAGCAAATTGGAGGGATATCCTGACCTGTATGTTTTTAAAAGTATAATCTTTCATGAGGTAGAGAGCGTAGCCTTCTAATGAAATTTACTTAAAATCTCCTGATACCCTGTTAAGCCTCCACCAATGGCAAAGTCCCATTAGACCTGTCCATGCTAAAGCCTATTTGATATTAAAACAAAAGAAAAGGTCTCTGCCTAAGTAGATTAGGGAGACAAAATCAAGCAAGCCAGATTTCTAAACAAGGGGACTTTAAGCACAGAATTTGCATACATTATTCATTCTTCCTCCATGCAAACATGCTGCTCAGTGAACTTTGGTTCATCATGGTTAAAAACAATGGTTATAACATTAGTATCCCCCTTTCCATGGCTTCTGCCAGAGGAATTTCAAGCTCATTGGGATTTTCACGTAACTCCTTTTCAACACTCTTCAGTATCCTTTCTCTAAAATGCCACTCAGAACTTTTTAAGTGGAATGATTTCTTTGCTTCTGTGTGACAAGTTTCTGCTCTGTACAATCCATGTCTGCTTCTCTGTTGGTACTCTTGCCCTCTTATCTTAGCTTTTGGCTAAAAGAATAGCTTACAGGTCAAATTTAATTTGATAAAGGATTAAACACTGTAAAGAAGTAATAGAATCCATGTTGTACCCTGTGTAACAATATTAAGTGCCCTCTATTCCACTTTGCTTTGCCATACAGGTTTTTGTGCTCGTGTTCTACAATTTGACTGCCTGCTCTTGAAGTCATATTATCACCTTGATTTGGTGCCTTTGTTCTTCCATGTCCATGCCTGCATTTTATTCATGAAAAAATGTAACTTGCTTTTGCCTGTTATTGGCCTCAAAAATTTACTCAGTGGGGGTGAGATAGAGTGAGTGGTGTTCTTCTTATCCCTGAATAACAGTTGGGAAAGCTGTTATTCTGACACTGTAAAGTACTAGAAAGATCTGTGTCATTTTAAATATATGTGTGGTCTCAGCTCAGAAGTTCACATTCAGAAATAATCAAAGTTCTTTTTTTCTTAAGTTTATTTATTTATTTTGAGAGAGACAGAGACAGTAGAAGTTGTGAAGGGGGAGGGAGAGAGAGGAAAACAGAGAATCCCAAGCAGGCTCCGCATTATGAGCATGAAGCCTGATGCAGGGCTCAAACCGATGATACCATGAGATCAGGACCTAAACCTAAGTCAGATGCTTAACTGACTGAGCCAGGAAGGTGTCCCCAGAAATAATTACAAATTTTAACTTCATTTAATGTTCATACCTGCTCTGTTTTAAATGTTTATTTATTTTTGAGAGTGAGAGAGAGTGCAAGCAGGGGAGGTGCAGACAGAAAGAAGGGGACAGAGGATCTAACATGGGCTCCACGCTGACAACAGAGAGCCTGATTCGGGTCTCGAACTCATGGACCATGAGATTATGACCTGAGCTGAAGTCAGATGCTTAACTGACTGAACCACCCAGGAGCCTCCATACCTTTTTTTTTTTAATTTTTTTTAACTTTTTTAAAATTTATTTTTGAGAGACAGAGAGACACAGAGCATGAATGGGGGAGGAGCAGAGAGAGGGAGACACAGAATCCGAAGCAGGCTCCAGGCTCTGAGCTGTCAGCACAGAGCCTGACGGGGGCTCAACCCCACGGACCATGAGATCATGACCTGAGCTGAAGTCAGACGCTAAAAAAAGACTGAGCCACCCAGGCGTCCCCATACCTGCTTTTTTTAAGCTAGAAAAAGAAATACAATAAAACTTTGGATTGTTCTGCAAGTGTTCTGCAAGACAAGCAGACACTTCTTTAAATTTTAACTTGATAAATGAGTAACGTCTTCGAGTAGTACATGATGCTGAACATCACATGATCACAACCGAGCCAATGGTTCTTGAAATTCTCTTTGATATACAAATGCTTTGAATTACAAACATGTTTCTAGAATGAATTATTTGCAAACCAAGGTTTACTGTATTTTAATAGCCTTTTCATATAATTGTGGATATTCTCTGACAGTATGCCAAAACTCAACAATTAATAGTTTCTTAAATGTTCATTACAATATGAAATCTGAAACCATATAAACGAACGTTCATCCTGTCACATTATAGTCCATTCATTTATTTTGAAGTTTGAATGGATCTTTAACCCATGCGTGATTCTATACATCATGCATTGATCATGTGGAGAACGTTAGTGCACTGAGTTATATAGATTTCTAAATGTTGACATTTTTCATTATACAATATCAAAAATCACATCAGTTACCAACATCACATATCTCATCAGAAAATCTTTAAATACTGGGAAGCTGCCAAGTTCATGGTGTCCAAACTTCTCCTTTTTGGTTGAAACCTCAAATTTTATTATTGGCAAGAAATACTTTCAGTTGTTTTCCTTAAAATGACAAGCTCGCTTCATTCATTTTTGAGAAAATAGCACCAAAAATGTAAGTCTAACTAATCATAGTTTGTTTATCAGTTGTTCCTTCAAGTAAAAATGGTGTTCCATTTTTTTTGAAGCTGCGAATTCAGCTCACAACTCATATAATTGCTTAAGTACTTTTCCTCAAAATAGGACAGATTCTCGAGGTGTAGAGCTCTGCCAAGATCATAGATCATGATCTTCATCTCCAATGTGAACATTTATTCCTTTTGCCTTTTTGCCACTTGCTTTTTCTGTGTTAATAGATGGGAAGACAATGCTCTTTAACTCTGGCAACTATCACTGAAACCAATGCTAAGGCCATCGTTGCACAATAAAAGTCCTTAGATTTTCTTGCTTAGGTGATTTTAGATAACGGAATTGCTTTAGATTACTAACTGCCTCAACAAGAAGTCTGTGCCATAGAAAATACCTTCTGCTATACCTGGATCAATGCCTCTGGTATTATAGCAAATACAAGAAATTAACAAGCAAGTCACTAGGCTAAAACAGATCACCCCTTCAGGTTCATTCTTTGATTTACTTGATACTAACTGGTTTGGTAATGGGGATCATGGCTAAGGAGTATACCTCTTAATATTATCCTCCTAATAGCTAGCATTATAGTCTCCCTGGTACACTATTTCTCTCAAAGTCTTAAATGTATGTTCATAGCCATCAGCAGTACATCACATGGTCTCACTGTGCTTGGAGAAAGACACAGGATGAACAATGACAGGAATAGAAAAACAAATTCTTCTACAAATCTGATATCATAACCTATGAGTTTCAAAATGAAATGAGCAACTTAACTCTGATGGTGACTGAAAGTGGTGCTAATCTCTTCTGTATGAGAGGATTACCAAAGGTGGAAATTGTTAAACTAAATGAGGAGGCCATTAGACTGATGCGGCTGTAATGCCGTGGAGGTGCTTAGACTACAAGCAAACCATAGTCTAAGTCTATAAATGCCTCAAGGTTGCAAAATCAAAATACAAAGGACAACCAATCATTCACAGCCAACTAGGCTTTATGCTATAGCCAATTAATCTCCTTACTTTGCTTCCTCCTGTTTATAAAATCTCTCCCTGAACTCCTGACAGTGGAGTGCTCATAACCACTTCTGGTTTGGCGCTGCCCACTTCCAATTATTTTTGCTCAAATAAACTCTTTTTTTTTAATGTTTATTTTTTGAGAAAGAGAGAGAACACGAGCAGGGGAGGAGCAGAGACAGAGACAGAGAAAGAGAGACAGAGGATCTGAAGCAGGCTCTGTGCTGAGAGCAGAGAGCTCGATGCAGGGCTTGAACTCACAAGCCGTGAGATCATGACCTGAGCTGAAGTTGGACACTTAACCAACTGAATCACGCAGGAGCCTTTGCTCAAATAAACTCTTAAAATACTTTTTTAAAAATGGAGAGCACTCAGTTATTGAATGAGTAAGTCACAGGAATAAAAAGCGGAGCATAAGGAATACAGTCAGTGATACTGTAATAGCAGTGTAATGGGACAGATGGTAGCTATACTTGTGATAAACATAGCATAAAGTATAAACTTATTAAATCACTAGGTTGTACACCTGAAACTAATGTAACATTGTTTGTCAACTATACTAAAAAAAATTAGGATCTTGTGGGGAGAAGTAGCCCCTTACTTATGGGGCAAGCTGAGGAGAATGAAGCAGCTATATATACACATATTCAAAAATGATCACAATTCTTAATTTCATTTAATGCCCAGACCCACCTTTAATACTTTATTAGTTTCCTGTTGCTGCTATCACAAGTTACCATGACTTAATGGCTTAAAACAATACAATTTTATTATCTTACAGGCCATAGCCCAGAAGTCTAATATAGGTCTCAACTGGCTAAAACCAAGGTGTTAGCAGAGCTATGTTCCTTTCTGGAGGCCCTACAGAAGAATCTCTTTCCTTGCTTTTTCCAGGTTGTAGATGGTGTCTTCACTCCTTGGCTTATGGCCCCTTTCTCCCATCTTCAAAGCCAATATCACATCTCACTGATCATTCTTCTTCATCACATCTTTTTCTCTCTCTCTGTTTCTCTCTCTCTCTCTCTCTCTCTTTCTCTCTCTGACCACAGCTGGGAAAGGCTCTCTAACCCTATGGACTCTTGATTAGATCAGGTGCACCTTGATGATATAGGACAGTTCCTTATCTCAAGGTCTATAGCCTAATCGTATCTGCAAAGTCTTTGTACCACTTGTTCAAGCCAGCATCATCTCATCTATTTTTCTCCAGGATTATTGCAATAGCCTTCTATCTGGTCTCCATTTTTCTACTCTTGCCCACTGTAGATAATCATCCTTATAGCAAAATCAAAAGTTGTGTTCTGCACATTTTAAGTTTGATATACCCATTAGACAATCAAGATGATTTCAAGTAGTTGCCTAATATATAGATGAACCTTGAATTCTGGAGCGCAGGGAGAGGTTTTGACTGGGGATATAGACATAGGAGACATCACCATATAACTAGTACTTAAAACCATACAGTATCAATATATCAGAGTACTCGAACTAACACAAAGTAGTTTAAATAAAAAGTAGGAAGAGACAAACATTATACAGAGGCACAGAAAAATTACAACTGGAGGGGGAACATGAGGTCTAAGTTTGTTGCTGTTGTTGTGATGTTGTGTAGATAGGAGCTATTAGAGCATGTTTGTATATTGATGAGAATTATGTAAATAGACAAAGAGAAACTGATTATGCCGATTATGTAGGAAACACAGAGAATAATTCTAGGAACATGCTGGCATGGACAAAGGGATATGGGATCCAGTGCATACCAAGACAGGTCAGTCAGCCCCAGCATCTTCTCCTCTGTATTGCCTGCATAGTCAACTCAGCTCTTCAAAGCCTCAAAGACACCTTCCAGGGTAAAAGTAGTTTACAAGGGACTTTAACACACATTATCTCTTTTTATCCTCATACCTGTACATGAATTGATAGGCATTAGCATCATAGGCATGAAAGATACAAAAACTAAAATTCAAAGAGCTTAAGTGAATTTTCAGGTTTTGATGATTAGGAAAGAACAGAACTTAGAGTCAAAATTTTGATTTCTGATTCCAAGTCCAGTATTAGACTGCTCCTGAGAAAATACAAGAGGTTGGACAGAGGCCATAAGGAAGAGGATGGGCAGGGGATGATCACACAAGGGTTGAGTGTCAGTGTAGGGGAGAATTGGAGTTCATATTTACGGAGCCCAGGGCTGTTTAACAGACAAGTAATAGGCAAAAATGAAAGAGAATGCCAGGCAGTCCATCTGACTGATATATCATTCTAAAGATAGTAGCCAGCCAATACAAAATCCAAGCATATGAGCCAGCGCGGGGAGGGGAGCGCTGCGCGCCTGGTGAGTGCGTGGCGAGGTTGGGGTGCCACGAGGTACGGCACCCTCCTGTGCCCCAGTGGCCAGCTTCCTGCAGTGCATTCTTTCATGCAGAATGAGCCCCAGGTACCCCAGAAATCTGCACACTTCTCTTTCACGGTGGATGAGGTTGCCTGCAGATCCAGGCTGGGCCTTATGGGCTGCCCAAGCAGAGTGGGACTTCCAGGTCATCCTCCGCTCCCAATGCTCAGCCTTCCCAGCCCCTGTCCACCACCCCTCTGCTGAGGAGCTGCAAAGTGCTGTATCACTCGGGAGTTGGGGACCCCTGACTGAACCCAGTGCCCTGGTTCCTAGTGCAGAAAGGCAAGATGGCGGAGAAGTAGGGAGTTCTGTACTTCCCGCCTGGATCTATCAAACAAAGAAGGGCTGAAGCCAAAAGACACTGAACCACAAGAGTCTGGGAGGAAAAGAGACAGAGTCCACTAAGAAGACAGCCTCATAGGTGCATAATTGTGAACCGGAGAATACGAAAACAGACTGGGAAATGGAAGCACAGAAGGGAGGGAGCTCCCTCTGCGGAGAGACAAAGGGAAAAGAACCTCTGAAACTTCTCCTAGAACTGTCCCTGGAGAAGAGAAAAACCTCGGCCCAGGACGGAGAGGAATCCTATCATCCCATCTCTAACCACAGGGCGTTCGGAGATAGATCCTGCGGCGCTTTTTTTGGGCTTTGCCCCGGTCCCAGTTGGCACCAGGAGGAACTGCTCCCCTACTCCCCGTGCTCAATCCACGGCTAGGAAGCAGCCTGGCTGTGGGATTACATTTCCAGCAGTATCATTAAAGCACAGGGATTAAGATCTGGAAATGTGGCGGGGCTTGGGACATAGAACATGGCCCACCTTGGCTATGCCCGAGACACAGGGAGATTGAACCCAAAAGAGTGATTTGCAATGCTTGGTTCAAGAAGGGACTGGGGGGCTGCCATTTTTCTCCCCACAACCACCAAGGTGGGCCTCAGGAAGTGGCCCACGGGACCCACAGTGGAGGTGAGACCCACCTACACCAAATCACACCCATCTGCATTGCATAGCTGCTTTGTTAACAGAGCTGGACAGATGCTGTGGAAACAGACAGCCCCTCACCCAAGACCAGCAATGATGCATTGCCATGATTAACTCTAGATCAATTATTGCTATTCAGTTATATTCTCCCTTATCTCATTCTTATCTATCCCCTCCAATGGACTGGGTATTCTGATTATAGGTTTGCTTAAGCAGTCATATCTAATCCATTCTCAATACATATTCTACACCTCCGTTGTTACCTTCCTTTCTCTCTCTCTCTCTCTGAAATAATCAGACTATATAGTTTCTCAGGGTAAAATTATCTTCATTTTTTTTTCTCTCCTCACCTCCTGCCATATTCTCCTTTTTCTCTATCTGAATTAAACTTTCTAGTCTATCTGCCTGGTCAAATTTCAATTTCTCTTTCTCCCCACCCCTGTCATTTCTCTCTTTGTATATGCTCTCCCATCAGCATGGCCTCCACCCTGCTCTTTATTTGTAGTTGGGATTTCTGGTTTTATGCTTTCTGCCCTTGGTCTTTTGTTGTTTTCGTTTTTTGTTTTGTTTTGTTTTGCTTTGCTTTTCCCTTTCAGTTTGCTTGTTTGTCTGATTTGCTTATGCGTTTGTATGCTTTTGTTCCCTGTTTGTTTCTCTGTCAGTTTTCCTTTCCAGGGCTACCTCAAGAAACAAGCCAAAGTACACATGCAGGAAAGTCCGAAATATCACTACGAGTAGGGAAATAAAATAACCAAAGGCAGAACAAGAGAGACCAAGAGACACCATTAAAAGAATACTTACTGAATGAATAGGCCCTGGACAGTCAATGGGCCTCCTTTAATATAGCAATACTCACAGGTGCAGAGTGCATAACAAGCTTTTACAACTGACAAGAGACAGAAAGCTAGCCAAAAGGATGAAATGGAAGAACCCTCCTCCAAAGAAATTCCAGGAAGAAGTCACAGCTACAGAACTGCTCAAAACAGATATAAGCAACATAATGGAGCAAGAATTTAGAACAATTGTCATAAAATTAATCGCTGGGCTTGAAAAAAGCATGGAAGACATCAGAGAGCTATTGCTACAAAGACTGTAGACCTTAAAAATAGTTGTTATGATTTAAAAAAATGCTATAAATGAGGTGCATAATAAAATGGAGGTGGCCACTGCACGAATTGAAGAGGCAGAGAGGAGAATAGGTGAATTAGAAGACACAGTTTTAGAAAAAGAGGAAGCTGACAAAAAGATAAATTGATGCAGGAGCACAAAAGGAGAATTTGAGAACTGAGTGATACAATGAAATGGAACAATATCAGTATCATAGGAATTCCTGAAGAAGAAGAAAGAGAGAAAGGGGCTGAAGGGGTACATGAACAAATTATAGCCGAGAACTTCCCCAATCTGGGGAAGGAAACAGACACTGAAATCCAAGAGGCACAGAGAACTCGCCTCAGACGTAACTTGAATCGACCTTTGGCACGCCATGTCATAGTGAAACTGACAAAATATAAGGATAAAGAGAGAATTATGAAAGCAGCTAGGGATAAAAGGGCCCTAAAATACAAAGGGAGACCTATCAGAGTAGTTGTAGACCTATCTACTGAAACTTGGCAGGCCAGAAAAGAATGGCAGGAAATCTTCAATGTGATGAACAATGTAGCCGAGAATCCTTTATCCAGCAAGCCTGTCATGCAGAATAGAAGGAGAGATAAACATTTTCCCAAACAAACAAAAATTGAAAGAATTCATCACCACCAAACCAGCCCTACAAGAAATCCTAAGAGGGACTCTATGAGGAAAATGTTGCAAGGAACAAAAAGTACCAGAGACACCACTACAAGCATTAATCCTGCAGAGAATACAATGACTCTAAACTCATACTTTTCAATAATAACACTGAATGTAAATGGATTAAATGCTCCACTCAAAAGATATAGAGTATCAGAATGGATAAAAAAACAAAATCCATCTATTTGCTGTCTACAAGAGACTCATTTTAGACCTGAGGACACCTTCAGATTGAAAGTAAGGGGATGGAGAAATATCTATCATGTGAATGGAAGTCAAAAAAAAGCCGGAGTAGCCATATTTATATCGGACAAACTGGGCTTTAAAGTAAATGCAGTAACAAGAGATGAAGAAGGGCATTAAATAATAATTACAGGGTCTATCCACCAGGAAGAGCTAACAATTATAAACATCTATGCACTGAATTTGGAAGCACCCAAATACATAAAACAGTTAATCACAAACAGAAACAATCTTATTGATAAGAATGTGCTAATTGCAGGGGATTTTAATACTCCACTTAGAGTGATGCATAGATCAACTAGACAGAAAATCACTAAAGAAACAATGGATCAGAAGGACATATTGAAAAAGATGAATTTGACAGATATATTTAGTGCTTTACATCCTGAGGCTATGGAATTCACTTTCTTCTCGAGTGTGCATGGTACATTCTCCAAGACAGACCACATACTGGATCATAAATCAGCCTCAATAAATATAAAAGAATTGAGATCATACCATGCACACTTTCAGAACACAATGCTATGAAACTTGAAATCAATCACAGGAAAAAGTCTGGAAGACCTCCAAAAACATGGAGGTAAAAGACCACCCTACTAAAGAATGAATGGGCCAAACAGGCAATTAGAGAATAAATTTAAAAATATATGGAAACAAATGAAAATGAAAATCCAACAATCCAAACTCTTTGGGATGCAACAAAGGCAGTCCTAAGAGGAAAGTACATTGCACTCCAGGCTTATTTCAGGAAACTAGAAAAAGTGCAAATTCAAAATCTAACAGCACACCCAAAGGAGCTAAAAGGGGAGCAGCAAGAGAACCCCAAACCCAGCAGAAGAAGAGAAATAATAAAGATCAGGGCAGAAATAAATAATATCGAATCCAAAAAAAACAGTTGAGCAGATCAATGAAACCAAGAGTTGGTTTTTTGAAAAAATAAACAAAATTGATAAACCTCTAGCCAGGCTCCTCAGAAAGAACAGAGAGAACACCCAAATAGACAAAATCATGAATGAAAATGGATCTATTACAACCAATCCTTCAGAAATACAAGCAATTAGCAGGGAATACTATGAAAAATTATGTGTCAATAAACTGGACAATCCAGAAGAAATGGACAAATTCCTAAACACACATGCACTACCAAAATTCAAACGGGAAGAGATAGAAAATATGAACAGACCCAGTGAAGAAATCAAATCAGTTATCAAAAATCTCCCAACAAATAAGAGCCCAGGGCCAGATGGCTTCCCTGGGGAATTCTACCAGACATTTAAAGCAGAGTTAATACCCATTCTTCTCAAAATATTCCAAAAAATAGAAATCGAAGGAAAACTTCCAAACTCATTCTACAAAGCCAGCATCACTTTGATTCCCAAACCTGACAGAGACCCAGCAAAAAAAGAGGACTAGAGGCCAATATCCTTGATGAATACAGATGCAAAAATCCTCAACAAGATTCTAGCAATTTGAATTCAACAGCATATAGAAAGAATTATCCACCATGATCAAGTGAGATTCATTTCTGGGTTACAAGGCTGGTTCAATATTCACAAATCAATCAATG
>CM053560.1:93259530-93302865 GCA_028646485.1 Cryptoprocta ferox
TGCAGTGGCTGCCTCCATTTTGTTATGCCCCTCATTTGTAGCCTTTTTTAACTCGTCACAGCTATTTTGAAGGTCCCTAGTCTGTTTATTAATAGCTTCTTTGATGTTTTTTTCAAGTCCAGCAATTAATTTTATGACAATTGTTCTAAATTCTTGTTCAGTTATGTTGTTTAAGCCTGTTTTGAGCAGTTCTGTGGCTGTGACTTCTTCCTGGATTTGCTTCAGAGGAGAGTTATTTCGCTTCGTCATTTTGGCTAGCTTAGATATATATTTTAAAAATATATCTAGTTCTCTTGAGGCCTGACATCTGGGGAAGATGGTAGAGTAGAAGGATCTTGGGTTCACACCATCCCAAGGATTCAACTAGATAATACATTACCAGAAAACGATCCAAAGACTGGCAGAACAGATTCTCCACAGCTAAATGTAGAGAAGAGGCCAAATGAAAGAGTATAGGAAGGGCAGTGATGCAGTTTAGCGCCAAATGGACCCACAGGACTGTCCAAGGGAGGGACAGAAGCCACAAGCACAGAAGAGGAAGAGGAGATGATCCCACCCTAGGCACCTGAGGCACAGAGGGCCTGCACTGGGAAGAGGAATTCCAATAACATTTGGCCTTGAAGGCCAGAGGGACCTGGCTTCATGAGTTTTTATATCAGTGGGGTTTAATCTCAGGAACTTTAAAAATCAGTGGGCTAAGTTCTAGGAGAGTAGGCAGGGCAAGAGGGAACTAAGTCCTTGTCCTTATAGAGACAGCACAACAAACAGCCCAAGGAGTTACAGCACAGAAGCAGCAGTTTGAAAAATGCCTGGTGTATATGGAAGGGAGATTTGTTTAATAATCTGAGTGTGTGCTGAAGGGGCAAAGAACTTTGGAAGACTTCTCCAAAAACAAAAGAACCATGGGTGCCATTTCCCTCCCCAGTCACCCAGCCTAGACACACGGACACCTGCAGGAACCAATGCAGCACCAACACTATCCACCTAGCTTGTCCCCATATACTTCTGCATATCTGCTGGCTCCAACCCAGCCAACTTTGGCAGGAGTTTTACCAAGAGGCTGCAGCTCCTCTCCCAAACCTGCCTAGATCTTGCTTACATTGTGTACCCTGCCCCTGCATTATCCTGAAGACCTGGCCTCTCCATTATGTCCTTGGCTAGAGCCAATCCAAAGCAGTGTCAGAAGCCTGACAGTGTGCAAGCAGCCCTGATAAGAGCAGGCACCACTCCAAAGTCACTCTGCCCCCAGGGAGAGAGGAAGATAACCACACATACCAGTCTGAGTGTGTCCCCAGAAGTAGGCTACGGGCAGACATTGGGTCTGACTGCACATCCACCCACCAACAAAAGCTTTTCAAGGGACAGCACAGGGAGAGTACCCTGCAGTTTAGTGCTGCCACATCTCTGGCAAAAGTGTGGTCTGACTCAACTTAAGCCCAAGGTGGCCCCAGACTGGCCCACTAACAACACAGGGACCAAACTCTGCCCACAACAGGCAAAGAGAACCACTGCAAACATGACTGAATGCAAACAAAGCTCAGCCACAATAGTAGAATGCATGCAACACACACAGGAGACACCTCTCAAGTGCCAGGTTCTTGTGAACAGGGGATATTGCACTGCAGGGCACTACAGGACCTCTTCTTCATAAAGCCACTACTCCCAAGAGCAGAAGACATAGCTGACTTTCCTAACACATAGACACAAACATAGAGGCAGAAGAATATGTCCCAAAAGAAAAAATAGGACAAAAAGACAGCAAGAGAGCTAGATGAAATGGAGATAAGTAATATGCCTGATAGAGTATTTAAAGTAATGCTTATAAAGATACTCACCAGACTTGAAAAAGAGTGGAGGACCTCAGCAAGATGCTCAACAAAGACACAGAAAACAAAAAAGAACCAATCAGAAATGAAGACCTCAATCACTTAAATTAAAGATACAGTAGAGGGAATAAAAGTAGACCAGAGGAAACAGAAGAACGGATCAATGACCTGAATGACAAATTAATGGAAAGCAAGCAGGCAGAATAGGAGAAAGAAAAATGAAAAATAAAAAATGAAAATAAATTAAGGGAACTCAGCAACACCACATTCACATTATAGTGGTCCTGGAAGGAGAAGAGAGAGAAAGGGGGGCAGAAAATTTACCTAAACAAATAATAGCTAAAAACTTCCTGAATCTGGGAAAGGAAACAGAAACCCAGATCCATGGGGTGCCTGGGTGGCTCAGTTGGTTAAGTGTCCAACTTCAGCTCAGGTCATGATCTCACTGTTTGTGAGTTCAAGCCCTGCATTGGGCTCTCTGGTGTCAGTGCTGAGCCTACTTTGGACCATCTATCCTGCGCTCTCTCTCTGCCCCCCAGCACCTCAGACTCTCTCTCTCAAAAGTGAGTAAATAAACTTAAAAAAAGAAAAAGAAAAAAAATCCAGATTCAGGAGACACAGACAGCAAACAACAAAATGAACCCAGGGAGGTCCACAGGAAGACACATATTAAATTAAAATGGCAAAAAGTAGTGATAAAGAGAAAATTTTAAAAGCAAGAAGAAAAAAAAAACAGTTACATAAAAGGGAAACCTCCAAAAAACTATTAGCTGATTTTTCAGGAGAAACTTTACAGGGCAAAAGGGAATGGCATAATATATTCAAAGTGCTGAAGAAAAAAAAAGCCTGCAACCAAGAATACTATATCCAGCATGGCTACCATTCAGAATAGAAGAAGAAATAAAGATTTTGCCAGACAAACAAAAGTTAAAGGAATTCATCACCACTAAACCAGACTTATAAGAAATGTTAAAGGGAACTCTGTGAGTGAAAAGGGAAGACCATAAGCAGGAGTAAGAAAACTAGGAAACATAAGGTAGTAAAATTAAATATATCTATAAAAATCAATCAAGAAATTCACAAAATAAAAGGATGTAAAGTACACACCATATCCCTAAAACATGGGAGGGAAAGGAGCAAAAATTTAGTGCTTTTGGAATGGTGACAATCAACTTAATTTAGATTGCTATATGCATAAGATGTTAAATATAAACCTAAAGGTAACCACAAATCAAAAGCCAGTAATAGATATGCAAAAAATAAAGAGGAATCCAAGCATACCAATAAAGAAAGCCAACAGACAATGAGAGAAGAGAGCAAAAGAAGAAAGGAACAGAGAAGAACTACAAAAACAACCATAAAACAAGTAACAAAACAGCAGTAAGCACATACCTATCAATAACTACTTTGAATGTAAATAGACTAAATACTCTAATCCAAAGACGGGGTGATAAAATGTATAATAAAAAAGCAAGACCCATCTATATACTGCTTACAAGAGACCCATTTCAGACCTAAAGACACATCCATATTGAAAGTGAAAGGATGGAAAAGCATCTATCAAACAAACAGGAGTGAAATGAAAGCCAAGGTACCAATACTTATATTGGACAAAATAGACTTTAAAACAAAGAATGTAACAAGAGACAAAGAAGGAGACTATATAATCCTAAAGGGAACAATCCAACAAAAAGATGTAATAATTGTAAATATTAAAGCACCCAATAGGGAAACACTCAAATATATAAAGCAGCTAATTACAAACACGAAAATGAATTCATCCTAATACAATAATAGTAGGGGACTTTAACACCACACTTACATCAATGGATAGATATCTAAACAGAAAATTAACAAGAAAACAGTGGCTTTAAATGACTCATCAAACAAGATGGATCTAACAGATATATCCAGAATAGCCATCCTAAAACAGCAGAATACACGTTCTTTTCAAGTTCACATGGAACATTCTCCAGAATAGAATAGATCATATGTTAGGCCTCAGAAACAGTCTCCACAAATTCAAAAAGACTGAAGTCATATCAGGTATCTTTTCTGACCACAACACTATGAAGCTAGAAATAAACCACAAGAAAAAAATCTGGAAAGAACAAAAATATATGGAGGTTAAATAACATGATACTAAACAATGAATGGGTCAAACAAGAAGGCAGAGGAAATTTTAAAAAAAATCCATGCAGACAAATAAAAATGAAAACACAACAGTCCAAAATCCATGGGACACAGCAAAAGTGAAATTTATAGCAATACAGATCTATCTCAATAAGCAATAAAAATCTCAAATAATCAAGCTAATCTTACACCTACAGGAGGTAGAAAAGCAAAGCAAAGCCCAAAACCAGTAGAAAGAAGGAGGTAATAAATATTAGAGAAGAAATAAATAAAATACACATTTAAAAAAACAACAGAACACATCAATGACACCAGAATCTGGTTCTTTGAAAAGATCAATAAAATTGATAAACTCTTAGCCAAACTCATCAAAAAAAGAAAGAGGACTGAAATAAAAAATATCAGAAATAAAAAAAGAGAAATAACAACCAACATCACAGAAATACAAACAATTATAAGAGACATTATGAAAAATTATATGCCAACAAAGTAAACAACCTAGAAGAAATGGATAAATTCCTAAAAACATGTAACCTCCCAAAATTGAAGCAGGAAGAAATAGAAATTCTGAACAGACCGATTTCCAGCAATGATTGAATAAGTGATAAAAAAATCTCCCAACAAACAAAAGTCCAGGACAAGGTGGGTTCACAGGTGAATTGTACCAAACATATAAAGAAGAATTAATACCTATTCTTCCCAGACTATTCCATAAAATAGAAGAGGAATGAAAGCTTCCAAATTTATCCTATGAGGCCAATATTATCCTAACACCAAAACCAGAGAAAGACACTACAAAAAAAAAAAAAAGAGAGAGAGAACTATAGGCCAATATCTCTGATGAACATTGATGCAAAAATTCTCAACAAAATATTAACAAACCAAATACAACAATACATTGAAAGAATTCACCATGATCAAGTGAGATTTATTCCCAGGATGCAAAGGTGGCTCAATATTAGCAAATCAATCAATGTACTACATAACATCAATAAGAGAAAGGATATAAAACATATGATGATTTCAATAGATGCATAAAAATAATTTGGCAGAGTACAACATCCAGTCATGATAAAAACCCTCCACAAAGTAGGCTTAGAGGAAACATACCTCAACATAATAAAAGCCATATATGAAAAACACAGAGCTAACATCATACTCAATGGTGAAAAACTGAGAGCTTTTCCCCTAAAGGATGTCCACTCTCTCCACTTTTATTCAACATAGTACTGGAAGCCCTAATCAAAACAATCAGACAAGAAAGGGAATAAAAAGAATCCAATAAAAAGGAAGAAGTAAAACTTACAGTGTTTGCAGATGACACGATACTATACATAGAAAACTCTAAAGACTCCACCAAAAAACTGCTGAAACTGATAAATGAATTCAGTGCAGTCATGGAAAATAAAATCAATTCACAGAAATCCATGCATTTCTATACACTAATAATCAAGCACCAGAAAGAGAAATTAAGAAAACAGTTCCATTTACAACTGCACCAAAAGTAATAAAGTACCTAGGGATAAACTTAATCAAGGGGGTAAAATATCTGTACTCTGATGAAAGAAATTGAAGATGACACAAATGGAAAAATAGTCCATGATCATTAATTAAAAGAACAAATATTGTTGGGTGCCTGGGTGGCTCAGTTGGTTAGGTGTCAAATTCTTGATTTTGGCTCAGGTCATGATCTCACGGTTTGTGAGTTCGAGTCCCAAATCAGGTTCCATGCTGACAGTACGGAGCCTGCTTGGGATTCTCTCTCTCCCTTGCTCTCTGCCCCTCTCCAACTGGTGTGTTCTCTCTCTCTCTCTCTAAATAAATAAATAAACTTAAAAAAGAGAATAAATATTGTTAAATACTGTCAAATGGTCCAATCTACTGATTTAATGCAATTCCTATCAAAATACCAACACCATTTTTCACAGAACTAAAACAAATAATCCTAAAATTTGTATGGAACCACAGAAGACTGTGAGTAGCCAAAGCAATAATGAAAAAGAAATTGAAGCTAGAGGTATCAAAATTACAGATCTCAAGTTATATTACAAAGCTGTAGTAATCAAAACAATAAGGTACTGACACATAGATCAGTGGAACAGAATAGAAAGCCTAGAAATAAACCCATGATTATATGGTCATTTAATCTTGGGCAAAGAGGGAGAAAATATGCAATGGAAAAAAAGTCCCTTCAACAAATGGTGCTGGGAAAACTGAACAGCTATATGCAAAAGAATGAAACTGGATCACTTTCTTAAAACCTATACAAAAATAAACTCAAAATGGATTAAATACATAAATGTGAGATTAGAAACCATAAAAATCCTAGAAGGGAACACAGATAGTAATGTCTCTGATATCTCCTGTAGTAAGATTTTTCTAGTTATGTCTCCTGAAGCAAGAGAAAAGCAAAAATAAACTATTGGGACAACATCAACATAAAAACCTTCTGCAGAGTGAAGGAAACAATCGTCAAAATTAAAAGAAAACCTATTAAATGGGAGAAGATATCTCAAAATGATAGATCATGTAAAAGGTTAGTATCAAAAATACATAAAGAACTTATACGACTCAAACCCAAAACCCAAATAATCCAATTTTAAAAATGGGCAGAAGACGTGAACAGACATTTCTCCAAAGAACACATATGGATGGCCAACAGATGCATGTAAAGATGCTCAACATCACTCATCATCAGGGAAGTGCAAATCAAAACCACAACCAGGTATCACCTCACACCTTTCAGAATGGCTAAAATACAAAATACAAAAAAAAAAAAAAAAAAAAAAAAAACAGTAAGTATTGGTGAGGTTGTAGAGAAAAGGGGAGCTCTTGTGCCCTGTTGGTGGGAATGCAGCCTGGTTACAGCCACTGTGGAAAACAGAATGAGGTTCCTCAAAAATTTTAAAATAGAATTACTATATTGTCCAGTAACTCCACTACCAAAGTATTTACCCAAAGAATGCAAAATCATGACTTCAAAAAGATATATGCACCCCTGTGTTTACTGCACCATTACTTACAATAGCCAAATTATGGAAGCAACCCAAGTATCCATCAATAGATGAATGGATTAGGAAGTTATGGTATATAATAAATATAAATATATATAGAATATATATAGAACTTAAGATGAGCATTGAGTAATCTACAGATTTATCAAATCACTATATTCTACACCTGAAACTAATACAACACTGTATGTGAACTATATTGGAATTAAAATTTAAAAATATCTAGTTCTAATTATAAAATACATTTCTTTAATCATGTATTTTAAGTTTAGAATAACTTTTACTATTTTTATTAGCCATTTGCATTTATTTTAATATAAACTTTTTCAAAAGACACATACCATATGATTTCACTCATACATGGAATTTAAGAACCAAAACAGATGGACATGGAGGAAAGAAAACAAAAAGAGAGAGGGAGGGAGGCAAACCATAAGAGACTCTTAACTATAGAGAACAAACTGAGGGTTGCTGGATGATAGGTGGGTGGAAAGATGGGCTAAATGGGTGACGGGCATTAAGGAGAGCACTCGTGATGAGCAATGGGTGTTAAATGTTAAGTGATGAATCACTAAATTATACTCCTGAAACTAATATTACACTACATGTTAGCTAACTAGAATTTAAAAACTTGAAACACTTTAAAAAATAGTAAGTTTTTCTTTCAATTCATTGCACATTTTTCTAATGGATGATTAATCTTTATCTTATTAGTTGTCCCATGCTTCTGTACATTAAAGAAGTTAGGCCTTTGTTCATTATTTACTGTTTCTTTTTTTTTTAACTTTCTTTGTAGTTTTATTTTTCTTCTAATAGAAAATTTTAATTTATACATATATTTTACTTTCTAGCTTGGGTGGGTTTTTTTTGTGTGTGTGATTCTTAGTACAGCCTTCCTTACTCCAAGATAATTTTTAAAAATTCACTGTTTCATCAAGTGTTTCATGATGGTTTCTATTATATGGAGGCACCATAATTTATTTAAATAGTCTTATATTATTAAACTTTTATGTTGTTTCCCATTTTCCAAAGGCTGCATCCCACATTTTGTCCTAAACTCCCTGAGAAACTGAAGAACAAGAGATGAACGTCTTCTCTATAAAGCCTTTTCACAAATATGCAAACATTTTTCTTCCCTGACTTCTCTAATTTAAACCATATTTCATTTTTTATTTCATTTTTGCTACTCTTCTCTCAAATCCTCCCAGCCACTCACATGTACATTAAAATGCCAGGGCCCAAACTTGGCATGATACTTTAAGGGTGTGACCAATTCTAAGTTTAGCAGAGGGATACTTTCCTAGCTCTTGGATGTCACAGACCTATTAATATATTTCACTATCACAGTTAGCTTTGTAAAAACAGCCACGCTATACTGCTGACTCATTCTCAGCTGGTGGTCCCAGGCTATCAAACTCATAAAACTAAAAATTTTTTTTAAATGTCCAATACTAGATGAAAGAAAAAGATTCAAAAGATCCTGGAATTTTGGAACACTGGGCCAAAAGATGAAACTTACCAGAAAGAAATGAAAAGTTCTGCATTTTATGTAAAAATCAAAACAAACAAAATAAAGAAAATAAAAACCTACAGGATTGGGGTGATTTCACTTAACACACACTGCAACATTTTAGTTTACTGTAAATTTAGTATCAACAACAATGTGAAACAGCTGCCAATACATTTAATGCATTTTTGACAGGAAAAAAAAAATTGATGTCTGACTGTTCACAGCCTCTCCTCTCCCTCTTTAGCCAAGGAAAGTTTTTTTCTTGGCAAGGTCAGTTCCTTTTTAAGAGATTGGTGGATTGGGTAAGAGGAAAGCTTTGATTGACCTTTGGAAAAGTTAGAGAGTTGCACAAGGAAAAAAAGCAGATGCTGAAGATGAGGGGAGGCACTCCAAAAGTCAAAAGCCGATAAGCACTGGCTAAGAAAGAGAATTTGGGAAGTTTATAAAACAGAAAAAAGACAAAGAAATTTGGATTAGCTGCTGTATTATGGCAAGGGAGGCTTTTGAGATGAGGAAAGAGGTTTTACAGGAAGTGTTGTCATGTGTTATGAATGTCGTGTCACTCTGTGTGTGTTCTAAGAGACTTAAGTAAAATTTAAACATTTTTTTCCAATTATTTTTGGATGTTTGAAATGTGTGTCTTTGGATGGAACTTTGAGCTGAGAAGCCACCACAGTGTATCTGAACTTTATGCAGTTTACAAAATCTTATGTTGCATTAACAGAACTATAATATTTGATCAGAATAAAGATGACAATCACGTCATTTTGGCAGACATCTATATTATTACCTTCAGCCCTGAATACCAAATTTTTACAAGGTGTATTAGTTTGCTAGGGCTGCCATAACTAACTGCAGACTGGGTGGCATAAACAACAGAAAGTTATTTTCTCACAATTCTGAAGTCCAAGATCAAGGTTTTGACAAGGTTATTTTCCTCTAAGGCATCACTCCTTGGTTTGTGGACGGTCATCTTCTCTCAAGGTCTTCTCATGATCCTCCCTCTGTGTGTGTCTCTGTGTATGATATCTCCACTTTTTATAAGGACAATAGTCATATTGGGTTAAGGCCCATCATGATGACATTTTAATTTAATTACCTGGCTAAAAGATACTGTCTTCAAATAACAGTCAAATTCTGAGATATTGGGGGTTAAGTTTTCAAAAAGGGTACAATAATCAGACCATACCACAAAGCTGCTGACAAAATTAATCTTTATTTTCATTTATAGAATTCTTTGAATTTTATTGCTGGTCTTTCAGGACTCTTACCTAAGTTATATTGATAAACAATCAGAATAGTCTCAACTTCCTCATTAAATTATTGTAAAGTAGTAAATTAACCTGGCTGACACTGATGCACATGATTTCTATTCTACTGAAAAGATTTTAGAAGCTGGTAGTTAATAGATACATGCAAAATGGTATTATATGGTCCTTTGGAGTTTATTAATAGATAGATAGATAGATATCATATATATATATATATACATATTCATAAGTATATAAAGAAAAACAATTCTATTCCTGCAAAACGAACCAAGTGGACCAGATAATCTGTAAGTTCTCTTCTAGTCCCAAAATCCCACAATTCTGGTTCAAAGACAATAAAAACATATGTTGTTAAATATAACTTTTAAATATTAGATATGTGTTATAAAAATGGGCATATAGAAAAATCAGAGATCAAGTTAGGAATCATGGCAGTTTTTCTTAAAATTTGACTAGGCAATCTAAAATATCTTGGAAGAAAGTGCTTTGGATCTGATGGCTAACCAAGAGTTAGAACTTCTGAATCACAACTATGGCAATTCAGGCTCCCGGTTTCACACTGCATAACCAGCATTTTCCTTCATGGTGGCATATGCTTCAAAACTGACTTAGGAGAATTGACCATGTGCATTTATGCCTTGCTATAGACTTCATATCCTTTCACAGCTACATGAAAAACATTATTTCTAATTTCCTTTACTTTTATTTTATTTTACTTTTGCAGAAATAATAACATTTAATCAGCATTAACTG
This sequence comes from Cryptoprocta ferox, assembly GCA_028646485.1. Classification (NCBI taxonomy): domain Eukaryota; kingdom Metazoa; phylum Chordata; class Mammalia; order Carnivora; family Eupleridae; genus Cryptoprocta; species Cryptoprocta ferox. Next base: position 93,270,038 of record CM053560.1, read on the forward strand.
ATTGTCCATGTATTTAGGCAGAGAAGATAGTAAACTTCTGCAGTACACAGATAAACATCTGAGTTTGACAGTGTTTTATACATTATATTTATTCACATTTCCCAAGCTCATGTGGAAATCTATTCATATACTTTTCAACAAGCCAGGATTACACAGTAGATCTGCCAATCCCTAAAATTAGTTTTTTAAAATACCTGTTTAAGTCAGAAATATGGCTCATCTTTTTGAAGGTTGAAGACAAGCTAATATTTCTTCTTAAAAAAAAAAGATAACGGCCAACTGTCAGGCAAAAGTTGTGAAAATGTAGCAGTAATACTTAGAGGTTGCTTTCAGCAGAGAATTATTATACTTTGAAAGACTTTCATATACTACCCAAGGCCCATTTCTGACATCAAGTTAAAATCACTTTAACATGAATAATTTTTAAATGAAGCATTTTCTGAAAGTAGAAAAGAGTTATATCGGATTTTATCTGGTTATTAAATTCAAAAAGTGTCTTGTATCAAGAAAGTGGATATTGTGCCCAGGATTATTAACATATTCTATTTAGAAGAATGCATTGTTATTCATATGAAAATAGATGTTGGTTTAGATAAAATTAAATGCCTTCAGAGGTCTTAAACATGTATACATGAAATTACAAAAATTAATTATAGTTTAAGCAAGGACATGCCTGTTCTTCTGCTATAAAGAAAGTGTTCAGGCTATCTAATGCTGCATAACAAACCACCCTAAAATTTAATGTGTTAAAATAAAGCTTGACAAACTTTTCCTGTAAAGGGCCAAATAGTAGACATTTTCAGACTTTATTGGCCATACAATCTGTCACAACCACTCAGCTTTGCAATTTTACCTCAAAAGTAGTTGTAACAATGGGTGTGGTTATGTTCCAATAAAACTTTATTTACAAAAAGAGGCAATGAGCCAGATCTGGCCCACAGGCCATAGTTTGTTGATTTTATGTATGTATGTATGTATGTATGTGTTTGGGTTCATAACTCTATGGGTTGGTATTTTGGGAAGGGCTCTCAATGGGGAAGACTTGTCTCTGCTCTACGTGGTTGAATGAGTTGATGCCTGAGTTAGTAGGCAGGTGGCAAGTTGGCTGGGAGCAGAATGGTTATGAATAGTCTCACTCACATGTGTCTCAGTTGACTGAAGCTGCTGGCTGGGTGCTCAGTTTGTCTCCGCATGGCTTCTGTAGTAGGCTAGCTTGGGGTTTCTTGCATGGCAAGTGGATTCCAGGGTGCCAAAACTAGAAGCTTCAAGACCTTTCTGAGGCCTCAGCTACTCACACAAAGTCAGTTCACCATATTCTATTGGTCAAAGATCCAAGGCTGACACAGAGTCAAGTGTGGGGAAATAGACTTCATCTCTTGATGGGATAGGCTGCAATGAATTAGCGGCTGTTTAAAATTCTGGGAGTAAACTCTGTCAAAACAGGGTGCTTATCAATTGCAAAGACCTTTTTTTATCAGCAACTTTCTTACTTTGAAAAACTTGTCAAAACTAATGTGTTGTGGTCACAGTTCTCACTGAATATCAAATAGCCACAACTTAAGCAAAAAATAAGAATTTTCAATTCAGAGTATTTTGAAATTTTTGTGAAAAGAAAGAAGTTATGAGAGCAAAAGCTCTTTTAAAGTCAGAATGGAATGATCTCATTTTTATTTTTAATAGGGTTCTTGGTCAAGAGGGTCATTTGAGGAGGAGATAGTGAGGGAGAATGTGGAAAATTAGTGGACAAGGATGGCTGGAATTTTGATCCTTGGAGGTGAAGAGATTATTGATTTGGAGTGACTTTTTATTTTATTTATTTTATTTTTTTAATAAAATTTATTGTCAAATTGGCTTACATACAATACCCAGTGTTCATCCCAACAGGTGTTCTCCTCAATGCCCATCACCCATTTTCCCTCTCCTCCACCCCCCATCCACCCTCAGTTTGTTCTCCGTACTTAAGAGTCTCTTATGGTTTGCCTCTCTCCCTCACTGTTTGTAAATATTTTTCCCCTTCCCTTCCCCCATGGACTTCTGTTAAGTTTCTCAAGATACACGTATAAGTGAAAACACATGATATCTCTCCTTCTCTGACGGACTTATTTCACTCAGCATAATACCTTCCAGTTCCATCCACATTGCTGCAAATGCCATGATTTCATTCTTTCTCATTGCTAAGTAGTATTCAATTGTATAGATAAACCACATCTTCTTGATCCATTCATCAGTTAATGGATGTTTAGGCTCTTTCCATAATTTGGCTACTGTTGAAAGCACTACTATAAACATTGGGGTACACGTGACCCTATGATTCAGCACTCCTGTATCCCTTGGGTAAATTCCTAGCACTGCTATTGCTGGGTCATAGGGGAGTTCTATTGTTAATTTTTTGAGGAACCTCCACACTGTTTTCCAGAGTGGCTGCACCAGTTTACATTCCCACCAACAGTGTAGGAGGGTGCCCGTTTCTCCACATCCTCGCCAGCATCTATAGTCTCTTGATTTGTTCATTTTAGCCACTCTGACCGGTGTGAGGTGGTATCTCAGTGTGGCTTTGATTTGTATTTCCCTGGTGATGAGTGACATTGAGCATCTTTTCATGTGTCTTTTGGCCACCTGGATGTCTTCTTTGGAAAAGTGTCTATTCATGTCTTCTGTCCATTTCTTCACTGGATTATTTGTTTTTGGGGTGTGGAATTTCGTAAGTTCTTTATAGATATTCCCCTCTATGAGTCTCTAGTTACATTTGATGACCGTGGTGTCTGCCAAGCTTCTCCTCTATAAAATTATACTTTTTCACTTTCTAACTAATAAGTATTTTGTTGAGTTTCTTTATCCCATTCTCCATCAGATTTTACCCATTAGTTTTAACATGTGTTGACTTTTTTGTTGTATTAGTATTATGATGGCTGTCAAGTAGTGTTTTCCTAAAATTCCATCATTCCCTCTATGTTTACTAATTATAAGGAAAATCTTCCTCCTCTCTATACATATTTATTTATTTATATTAATACAGGTCCATGAATTACAATTTTACTCAATTTCATAATCCATATTATTGTTACTTATTTTGATGACCAAATTTTCCCAGAGTTGGCCAGTGTGAGCTTTTGGAAACTGGCTTTTCTGTTCTTTTAACATCCTCATCATTCTTTGAACACTTCCTTACTTTCTCACACAGTAAGATATTCCAGGCTTATCATGTACTTTCCCTGCCTCAATTTAGTCTTCTTCCTTTTAATGAAGAATGGAATTTGGAAACCAAGTGCTGGTAGCTAAATGTGTTCATTGCTATTGGGATAGTGCTATTTTCAAGCTCTCACAGAGGACACAACTTAGGAATATAGGTACATGTATATGTATATATATGATGTATACATATATTTACAACCATATGTATGTATGTATGTATCTACCTATCTATCCACCTATTGAAATTCATGAGTTCAGTAATATTGTCAATCCAAAAAGTATTCATTCTAGTTTTCTAATTTGTACTTATCTTCTCCAACAATGAGAATCCTAGCAACATTACCCTCCAAATACTTACATATTTGTTCAATATGTCTGTTCATAACTAATTTCCCATTGTTGCTTCCACCTCTCCTTGTGAACACTCCTCATTCCACTCATGCTGACACCTTATTCCAGGCTGCCAATGCAACCTCCTCACATAGATCCCCTCCTCGTGATCCTCAGCCTCCAACACTGTATGCCATCCCACCACAACCACTGTCCCCAGCTGTCCACACAGACATTTGGATTAAATCTTGAAGGAAGGAAATAATGAGCACATTTTCTCGACTTTGTCCTCTCTATTACATAACTAGGACTTGTAATACGTATTTGTTTAACTGTAATACAGAGCTTCAGAAACAGTTTTTGTGTGCCTAAATCTATAAATAGCTAAGAATTATCCCAACACATACATTACCAGGAACATAATTTTTATATTTTTGCTGTCATTAGTTAATTTACATCATTCCTTTTTTTTTTTTTTTTACCAATTCTGATGTTTTGGTGCTAAGGTGTTTAGACTTTCACATAAATTACCTGCCATTGTAAGTATCTTCATATTTCTTCTCTCCTTGTGCTAGATGTTTTAGTCAATATCTCTTGCCATGCTCACCACCCTCCTGAAAAAGCAGCCTACTAAACGCTGTTTAGATTCATTTTAATACAATCTTTTCAGGATCCAATGCTGATTAGCCAGTGGCCATCAACCTATAATCTGACTAGAATAGGGTTCTGCCTATAACAGATGCCATTGGTTCCCTACCTATATCCCCTCCACATGTCCTAGTCTACTTCACGCTGACACCATCCTGCAATAAGCACCTGCCACTTTCTACCTAAGGGAAATAGGATAGGCTCCATGTACATGGAAGTCAAAGTCCTTTGAATTGGCCCTAGTAAATGACAGATAGCAGCTGGAAGACAAATACCCATTTTTTTTGCCTCCAAATTAGAATAAGTCTGAGGAATATTCTATACTGTCTCCCAGAGTTCCCCGTGGAACTGAAATCCAGTTGTCCACAGCAGTAACATACTCAATAATGAATCCTTTACTGGCATCCTTCCCTTCCTTGTTTCATTTCCCTGCTCCTATAAAAGTGCTTCCAAGAACCACCTCCCAAGTTAACCACCAGCTCTCAAATCCTTGCCTCCAAGGTTGGGACTGATTGAGCAGTCAATAAGTAGATATCTGTTTTTAGTTGGACAGAAGGAAAGAGATGTGTAAACACTATCTAAACCACATAAATGGTGGAGAACTAGAGAGAAGATATAAAAATCCCTGCCCGGAGGCATCACGCTTTGGATCCAGAACCACTCTTCAATTCTAATCTGGATTAGACTGTGCCTTATTACAGCTCCTCTTGGATTTCCATGAGATTCTATCACTCTATAACTTTATATGTACCCTAAGGATAATGAACATCAGCACTCCCATTTCCATTTACCTTAGTTTATATTAAGAACCTCTGTTTCATGACACTAAACTACAATACAGAAGCCACTGACTTTGATTTATATTTTGATTCCTGTATTGCAACTACAATAAAGCCTTGTATACAGTAGGGACTCAGTTAGCATTTATCTAATGAACAAATGAGAAGAGTATTTAACAGGTATATATGGATGGATATACCTCGGTTCAGAACTACTTTCTAAATCTTAGCTATGAAAAATAACAAAATTCTTTTTCTTTTTCCCATGGAGCAAACACTTAAAAATTTTTTCATACCTTATAACTGGAAAGAGCAATTATTGTTTTTGTATGCTGAGCATCCCCTTCTGCTTTCTTGTGGTAACTGTCACCCCTTTACATGTTCCCCTTCCCCACATATATACACATTTCCTTTAGTCAACTACTTGTCCCTCCATTCATGAGGTTCTGTCCCTCCTTCAAGAACATATATACCCCACAACTGGTCATTCATAATTCTTTCTATTCCAGGGGTGTGTGTGTGTGTATAACTTAAGCCAAATCAAACTTCTACCCTTGGATTTCATAAATGAACTATGAAGAGAGAAGCTCTTTTCATCTCCTGTTTGTCAAACTATGATAATGTAAACTTGAAGTTGTTTATGCTTACCCCTCACACCCCACTTCCATCAATCCAAAAGAAGGAAAGTGTATCTTCAGTAGAAGTGGTTGAAACACATAGGGAAATGCAGCCTGAGGTGGGGATTGGAGAGACTGAAAACGACAGGAATGGCAAGGAGAGAGAAAGATGGAGATGTGAGAGAATGATACAGCAATATTTTCTGAGTCTCCAGAGTCCTAAAACCAGTTTCACCTTGTATTTCTCTTTTTATAAAAGCCAAAAATTTTTCCTTTTACCTTTTTAGTTAGTTTGAGATGGGATTTTTATCACTTGCAACCAAATAAAAGACTATAAATGTACCGAAGTTAGAAAACTAACTCTAGAGCTCCAATAGAAATACACTTCAAAGTTTAAATTCCTACCCAACCCTAAGAACTCTACCTGCACCTCTGCCCTTAGAGCATGAGAGAGCATCAATAGAAAGTCACGATTCTTTGTCTCCCATTACACTGTGTGTTAAATGCCTGTGAGCCTGCAGCAGGGGGCATTGTGTACCAGGGGATTCTTAATAGAAATTAGGGTGTATCCAGTGGAAGGGCATTTTAGGAAGAGAAGAGATTCTTTTTTTTTCCAGATAGATTTTTTTTTAGTATAGTTGACACAGAGTATTACATAAGTTTCAGGTGTACAACACAGTGATTAACAAGTTTATACATTATGTTATGCTCACAATAAGTATAGCTACTATCTGTCACAATAGAACTATTACAATACCATTGACTATATTCCTTATACTGTACCTTTTATTTCTGTGACATTCATTTCATAACTGGAAGCTTGTATCTCCACTTCCCTTTATCCATTTTGCCCACAGCATAACACTGTCTAGGGCCATCCATGTCATGCAAATGGCAAGATCTCATTCTTTTTTACAGCTGAGTAATATTCCCATGTGTGTATGTGTATATGTATATGTATGTGTATGTGTATGTATATATAGATATATATACCACATCTTCTTTATACATTCATCTATCAATGGATGCTTGGCTTGCTTCCATATCTTGGTGATTGTAAATAATGCTGCAATTAACATAGGGGTGCATATTTTTTTTGACTTAATGTTTTCATTTTCTTTGGGTAAATACCCATTAGTGAAAGTATTGAATCATATGATATTTCTTTTTTTAATTTTTTGAGTAACCTCCATACTGTTTTCAACATTAGCTACACTAATTTACATTTGCACCAACAGCGCACAGGGGTTCTTTTTTCTCCACATCCTCGCCAATACTTGTTATTTCTTATTGTTTTGATTGTAGCCATTCTGACAGGTATAAACTGATATGTCATTGTGGTTTTGATTTGCATTTCCCTGACAATTAGTGGTCTATTAGTCATCTGTATGTCTTCTTTGGAAAAATGTCTATTCAGGTCCTCTGCCTATTTTAATTGGAATATTTGGGTTTTTGGTGCTGAGTTGTATAGTTCTTTATATATTTTGGATACTAACCCCTTATCAGATATACCATTTTGAAATATCTTCTCCCATTCAGTAGGTTACCTTTTCATTTTGTTGATGGTTTCCTTTACTGTCAAAAAGGATTTTTATTTTGATGTACTCCCAATAGCTTATTTTTGCTTCTGTTTCCTTGCCATAGAGATATATCTAGAAAAATGTTGCAATGACCAATGTCAAAGAAATTACACTCTATGATTTCTTCTAGCAGCTTTATGGTTTCAGTTCTCACATTGAGGCTTTAACCTATTTTGAGTTTATTTTTGTGTTACGGTGTTAGAAAGTGGTTCAGTTTCATTCCTTTGCATGTAGTTGTCCAGTTTTCTCAACACCATCTATTGAAGTGACTGTCTTTTCCTCATTGTATAATTTTGCTGCCTTTGTCATAGATCAATTGCCCATATAAGCATGAGATTATTTCTGGGCTCTCTATTCTGTTCCACTAATCTATATGTCTATTTTTGTGCCAGTACCATACTATTTAGATTATTACACCTTTGTAGTATATCTTGAACTCTGGTGTTGATACCTGTATCTTTTCTTCTTTCTCAAGATTGTATGGCTATTCCAGTCTTTTGTGGTGCCATACAAATTTTAGTATAATTTGTCCTAGATCTGTGAAAAATGTCATTGGTATTTTGATAGGGATTGCACTGAATCTGTGGATTTCTTTGGGTAGTATGGCTATTTTAACAATATTAATTCTTCCAATCCATGAGCATGGAATATCTTTCTGTGTCATCTTCAATTTATTTCATCAGTATTTTTAAAAAAAATTTTTAACATTTATTCATTTTTGAGAAACAAAGAGAGGCAGAGCATGAGTGGGGGAGGGACACAGAGAGAGGGAGACACAGAATTCAAAGCAGGCTCCAGGCTCTGAGCAGTCAGCACACAGCCCGACGTGGGGTTTGAACCCATGAAATGCAAGATTGTGACCTGAGCTGAAGTCAGACACTCAACAGACTGAGCCACCCAGATGCCCCTCTTTCATCAGTGTTTTATAGTTTTCAGGGCACAGGTCTTTTCATCTCTTTGGTTAAGCCTATCCCTAGGTATTTTATTCTTTTTGTTGCAATTGTAAATGGGATTGCTTTCTTAAATTCTTTTTCTGCTACTTTGTTATTAGTGTATAGAAACCCAACTGATTTCTGAGTATTAATTTTGTATCCTGTAACTTTACCAAATTCATTTATTACTTTTTTTTCCCCTGAGTACCACCTTTTATTGGGTGTTCATTCTCAATTAGGATTTGAAAGGATTCGAGGGTCCCACACAAAGGTCATGGTTAGGAATGCAGAGTGTGCCTCCACACTGGGCCATCCTCAGTGGCACTTGTATAGACGCTGACATTTGAGTTCCCTGTAACAATGACAGTAGTCGAAAAGCACATAAGCTGCCAGCACCACAGAAATCCCAGCAACACTCCCCTTTTTCACATTGACATACTTGTTGTAATACTGATAGTAACCTGTTTGAAATGCTCCAGCAAGGCCTTTAGAGGTGGAATCCCGCATCAGTATCCAGCTTGGTAGCTCTCCTAGTTTGCCATCATTGACCTTCTTCTCCAACACTGGTACAGATGATGCCATCTTGGAGTGCTGGTCGTCCACCATCTCATTTGTTACTTCTAATAGCTTTTTAGTGGGATCTGTAGGGTTTTCTATTTACAATATCATGTCATCTGCTAATAGTGACAATTTAACTTCCTCCTTACCAATACAAATGCCTTTTATTTCTTTTTCTGGTCTGATTGCTGTGGCTAGGACCTCCAGTACTATGTTAAATAAAAGTGGCAACACTGGACATCCTTGCCTTATTTCTGATCTTGGAGGAAAAGCTCTATTTTTCACCACTGATTTTACCTGAGGGTTTTTCATATATGGTCTTTATTATGTTGAGGTGTGTTCCTTCTAAATCCACTTTGTTGAGTTTTTATCATGAATGGTGAATTTTGTCAAATGCTTTTTCTGAATCTATTGGGATGATTATATGACTTTTATCCTTAGTTTTGTTAATGTGGTGTATCATATTGATTGATTCGTAAATATTGAACCATCCTTGCATCCCCAGAATAAATCCCACTTGATAGTGGTGAATGATCCTTTTAATGTGTTGTTGGATGTGGTTTGCTAATATTTTGTTGAGGATTTTTGCATCTATGTTCATCAGGGATATTATTGCCTTGTGGTTTCTTTTTTTGTGGTATTTTTGTCTGGTTTGGTATCAAGGTAATGCTGGCCTTTGTAGAATGTATTTGGAAGCTTTCCTTCCTCTTCTATTTTTCTTCAATAGCTTGAGAAGAATAGGTATTAATTTTTCTTTAAATGTTTGGTAGAATTCATCTGTGAATCCATCCAATCTTACATTTTGCTTTTTCATAATTTTTTATTAACAATTTAATTACTTTACTAGTAATCATTCTGTTCAGATTTTTTATTTCTTCTTGATTCAATTTTGGAATTATCCATTTCTTCTAAGTTGTTCAATTTGTTGGCATACAATTAGAAAAGAAAAGATTCTTATTTAGTACATAAAGGGAAGATTATGAGAGGAATGTTAATACTTATTTGGGGGGAGGGGGTAGAATGAGTGGGAAGCTTTTTTTTTTTTTTTCTCATAGGAGAGGGCTTAGAGAAATTTAAGCAAGTATGAAAGGTGATTTGTCTCAAAGCCTTTAATAAATGTATATGAGTAAATCAAAACAATCTAAATGTCTTCTGGTCAGTTCCACTTGAATGTTGCAAAAGGAACTACAGCTAATCTGAAACTGAGACTGTATCTCTCAAAGCTGGCCTTTTTTAAATACCACTTATCAGTATAATGTCACCACCATTTATGCAATTTATATGGAAACCAGAACCTGAGGGTTATCGTTAATAACTTATATGCCTTCACTTCCTCCATATGCATTTAATTACCAGGTTGTATTTATTTTACTCTCCAAATGTGTCTTGAATCTCTCTACTTATTCCGTATTTTGCTGCCACTTCCTCTGTCCAAACTATCATCATACTAGACTACTATTCTAACTTACTAATTGGTCTTCCCTGTTTGTACTGTTGCTCAAAAGTATACTGCATATCTGGTGATTTCTATCCAGAAAATCTCCACCTTCCTCAGGGTAATAACACGCTAAATTTCATTTAGGAAACCATTCCTCCCCCAAGTGGTTTGGGATTACTTCCATCTCCAGCTCCAGAGTTATGGATGCCCCCCAATTAGCATATACTTCCCTAGCCACAGAAATTGTTTTAGGGAAGGACATTTAACCCATACCTAAACCAGTTAAAGTACTGCATTACCCTAGTCAAAGGAATTAGTTCAAGGTGGGGATGTGATTTAAGCAAATCCAATCAGCAGCACTGACTGGTTATTGTGACCATGATTGGTACCAGACTGGAGATTGAGCCAGCACAATGGTAAGAGCAGAATCAAGGGATCCCAGAGAACTAAAGCTGAACATGAAGACATCAACTGCCTTTGCATAAAACTGTGCTTGGGTGGGGTCTGAACTCTGATCTTCACCATTATATAAACTAACGATTATTGGGGGGAGGGGTTGTTGCTTAAGGCAAGATAGACTGGGCTTCCCATCACTTGCAGCTGAAAGATTCTTAGCTAATATCCATCCAAGCTAATGTACCATTACATGTAGAATAAAAGCAAAAGGCCTTAATACAACTTGAAGCACATTTACATTTGTTTTCTGGGTTCAATCCACAAAGGCCGACCTTTAACCTCTTTTCATGACATTCCCTCTTTCTGAAATGCCCATGGCCTCCATATACTCAATATTATGCTTCTTATTCGACTTATCCTTTAATTCTTAGCTCAAATGCCTCACATGAGTCCTCAAACTTACCAGATCCTCATTATTTACTTTACAAGCACAACATGGGTTTGGCTTTGCTACTTGTAAGCATAGAAATTTTAGATTTATTTATGAGATTCTTTCATAAAAGTCTGTCTCTCTCATATAACTATAAAAAACTTCTTACTAATACAGTTCCTGACACATAGTAAGTGCTTTATTTCTTTTGTTGAATAAATTAATGAATTAAAGAAGTCAACAGGAGGAAGACATTCTCTTAGCATACTAAGTTTCAGTTAACTTCACACTTTATCAAATAACAACTTGAATTGCTTTTGAAAAGAAGCAGAAAGTTACAGAAACTATCACTGGTTCACTTACGTGAACTATCACTGGTTCACAAAATGAAAATAGGTTAGTAAAATTTATTAAGTTTTTTAAAGACAAAATGGGAGAAGTTTTCCTGGTTTTATCCAGGCAATTTATAAAAATGAGAAATTTTAAAAACAGTCAGACATTTAACTGACTGAGCCAGCCACGCATCCCAGAAAAGCATACTATTTTAGCTAGAGGATAAATAAAATAGCTGAGATAACATCCCTGTAGGGTAAAAGGTTGAAGGACAAATTTGTTTTAATGTAACTCAACCAAAGGGGGCAGAATATGACCAATGTATAGATTTATATGTAGATGGAATAATTTGGGAAAAAACATGATTTCTGGCAAAGTTCCTCCTCTAGCTTAAATCTGCAACAAAAAAAACTGATAAATGTTCACAATTCCATTTCAAAATTGGATCAAATCTCAACACACAGACTTTCTCTCAGCTATTTGAAAAAGAGTTTGGAATGATTTTGTTATACTACACATTGCAAAGACCTTCTTCATGGTCAAAAGACGATTTTAGATTAATTTTAATTTTAAGAGGTCATATTTATGCATCAATTTTTCTTTCCTGGTGTTCCACCCTCACATAGAGAAATAAGAGCTGTGTTTGCAAAGGTTAAGCTGACAATATTGTTGCTCTTATGAGAGTTTCACAACATAACTAAATGTATTATACGTTTAATGGAACAATACTTTGTTGGTTTTCAGTAATGGTTGAATGAAATACACCATGTGTCAATTTAGACTTTGAATGAGCTATGATTCCATAATTAAGAACACCTAGAAAAGTAAGATCACAATGCTTATATTTCTAAATTTGTTTTTTCTCCTGAAATGCCTTCCCTTCTCATTTCTGCCTAATCCAAATTCTCCTCAGTTTTTTAACAACTGAAGTCACATCTTAGAAACTTAATACTATAGGGTTTTTTGTACTTCTAGACTAGTTGGTTATTGTGTGGAATCAGTGGCTCCCGATTGACAATAAACTATTAAAAAATAAAATAAAATAAATAAATAAAATAAAATAAAACTATTAAAAAAAGACTTTAGTATATTACCCATATATTTTGTCACCTTCATGGATTCAAATCAAAACGAAATGTGTGTGATCTCTCAGGAACGTGAATTTTGTTTAGACCATCAGATCAGCCACTGAAACAAGTGGAGGTAATAGTTAAGCATTAGGAGAATTTAGAACGGATAGTAAAGGAGGTGCTATGGAGAAGGGCCAATTGTGGCAAATATTTTCTCCCATTCTTTGAGTTGTCTTTATACTTTCTTGATAATGTCTTATAAAACATAAAAATCTTTAATTTTTATGAACTTCAATGTTTCCTTTTTTTTTGGTTGTTCATGCTTTTGGTGTCATATCTAAGAAACCACTGTCTCATCCCATGTCACAAATATTTATACCTATGCTTTCTTCTAAGAGTTTTCTAAGTTTTAACTTTTACATTTAGGTCTCTGGTCTATTTTGAGATAATTTTTGTGTATAGTATGAGGTGGGAATACAACTTCATTCTCCTGTGGATCTAAATACAATTTCTTGAAAAGAGTGTTCTCACCCCCCTTGAATTGTCTTGGTACCCTTGTTAAAAATGAGTTGTCCAAGAATGTATGGGTTTATTTCTAAGTTTCTAAGCCTATACAACTATCTTTTTTTTTTAATTTTTTAAGTTTATTGATTTATTTTGACAAAGAGAGAGAGCACAAGTGGGGTAGGGGCAGAGAGAGAGGGAAAGAGAATTCCAAGCAGGCTCCATGTTGTCAGCGCAGAGCCCTAAGGGGGGCTTGAACTCATGAACCGTAAGATCATGACCTCAGCTAAGATCAAGTCAGAAGGTTAACTGACTGAGCCACCCAGCCACCCCAAGTCTATATAACTATCTTTATGCCAGTTCATAGTTATTTTTACTAACCAGAATATTTATTTTTCCAATATAATGAATAACCTGTTCTTTTATTCATTTTCTAAGCATATATGTCAAGTACTATATTCGTGCTTAGAGACGAAAGGAAAATATTATCCTTTAGATTAGATCTAGGTATAGGTAAGTTTCCTTGGATGTGTTTCCTCAAATATAGCTCCCTGGGAATAGTTCTGCAGACCTATGAACTAAAGAGACAAAATACCTCTCCCACACATTCCCAATACATAATAATGGGACAGGCACAAATAACTGTGATAGACATTGCCATTCAAAAAGGGGAAAAACTGAAGAACACAGAAGTTACTGGTCCACCACAATACTAAAATTCAGCTGGACATATATTGCCAGTTCCCTGATTAGAGGATCAGTCCTACTGTCTGGGAATGATTCACTATTGCTCTTGGTTCTACTCTCTGTATTCTTGATTTCTTGATTTTCCATAGAAAATAGTCCACATCTGCAACTGAGTAATTTTCTCAGTCTGCTCTACCCATAGAAATTTGGAGGTCCAGAGACCTCTTTTTCATTTTGTATTATCTCAGTATCTTTTAGTCCAAGTTGATATAATTCTTTTAAAACATTAGTGGGCTTTTATGAATCGATTAATTTATAGTCCACTCCATTAAACAAAATCTATGCCCAAAGTCTCTGAGATAAGCCCTTCTCTTACTTTGGTCTTCCTGGTAAACTCCTGAGGGACAACACCTTTAAGATTCTTAGAAGTCCTTTCTGGAAACACCCTTAAGATCCCTAGAGGACCTTTTGTCTTCTGACTAAATTGTTTTTTGAGGAACAACTTCAGATTTTTCTGAGATCATGAAAATGGATATTATATTTCTTCCGTGGGTTTGATCTTTGCTGTGAAGCTTTTTCTTAATTGGCAATCTTGGAGAGCCTGGAAATGATAGTTTTATTTTCAAAGTCAGTTCTTTATTTCGCTCATTTCTTTCTTCTTCACATTTTACTATAAGCAAGAAGAAGCCAGGTGCATCTTCAAAATTCTTCCAGGAAATCTCCTTAGCTAGGTATATTTTCTATTTTCTACTTTATCACAGATTACAGTGTTGCTAAACTTTTTGTCACTACATAACAAGGATCTTCTTTCTCCTATTTCCAATAATATTTTCCTTACTTCTCTTTAAGCCCTCACTGAGAGTCCTCTTGAGGGTCTTTAGACTCTTCCACTAGTCTCTTCAAGGCCCTTTCACATTTCATCTACTGTCCCAAAGTCCCAAAGCCACCGCCACATTTTTGGTGTTTTGTTATAGCAATACCCTACTCCTTTATACTAAAACCTGTTCTAGTTGCTATGGCTACAATATAAATTACACCAAAACTTGGTGAGCTTAAAGCAACTATTATGCTCATGGACTCTGTGGGTCAGGAAATTTGGGGGAGTGATTTTTGTCTGTTTCATAATATGTGTGAGATAGAAGACTTGAAAGCTGGGGAATGGAATCATCTGAAGTCTTACCAGTCACATGTCTGGCAGTTGAGATGTATCTATCTCTCTATATATATCTATATCTATACCTATATCTATGCCATTCACTGGTGACCTTAGTCCCTCAACCTCTCTGAATGGGCTAATTTTGGCTTCCTCAGACCATAGTGGCTGGCTTCTAAGACAGAGTATCTTGAAAAAGAGAGAACTAGATAATAACAGAATTGCTTTTCATGACCTAAACTTGGAAGTGATCCAGTGTTATTTCTGCCTTATTCTATTAGTTAAAATACTCACAAGTTCCCCTCAAGTTCAAAGACTCCACTTCTTGACATGGAATGGCAACTTGGGAAGAAATATGAATAGAAATAATGCTGTGATCAGTTTGGAAGAACACAGGAGAAACCTAGAAAGGTGCTCTTTCAATAGATATCTTGCATAAGAATTCTATCTCAGACTTTGCTCCTAGGGAACTCATGTGTATTAGTTTAAAGGGTTTCTGTAACAAAGTGTTAATGAATTGGAGGATATAAATAAAAGAAATTTATTGTTTCACAGTTCTAGAGGCTAGAAGTCCAAGATCAAGGTATTGATAGGTTGGTTCCTTCTAAGGGCTGTGAGGAAGAATGTCCATGCCTTTCCCCTAGCTTCTGATGGTTTGCTGGCAATTTTTAGTGTTTCTTGGCTTGTAGATGCATCACTTCAGTCTCTGCCTTCATCTTCACATGGCATTCTCCCTGTGTGGATGTGTATCCAAATTTCCTCTTTTTATAAAGACATCAGTCATATTGGATTAGGGCTCACTCTAATGATAGCATCTTAACTAATTATATCTGCACTGACCCTATTTACAAATAAGGTCACATTCTGAGGTGCTAGTGTTAGGACTTCAACATATGTATTAAACAATTAAACCTGAACCCATTGAATAATTAAACCCATAAAAATAATAATTAAACACTGACCTAAGACAGAAGAGTGCCTACATTACAGTATTTATTATAAAGAATATCTGAAATACTGCATAGGAAGTTCCTGGCATTGATTAAATGATTAATAAATGTTAGTCAACATCATTATTTATCTTTGGATCCAGAGAAACTAACATAGGGTTTATCACATAGTGAGCAAATAGTAAACATCTTTGGGTTTTTGTCTGCTGGGCATTCTTTTTTTTTCTTTCTTTCTGGTAAGAACACCTTGAAACAATTCCCTTGACAGTGATGGTGAGGCAATCATTCAAAATATCCTGCCTTCCACAACAAGTGAGTGGTTGGATGACCCCAAAATGCCAGTCAGACTCTTTCTCTCAAACATTAAATCTTGGGGAGGAGTTAAGGAAGACCCTATGCTGGCCTCATCCCAATCACTGAATCTCAAGTAGGATAACACAGGTATAGAAAATGGCTATGATCACTTAACATAACAACACTGCCACAAAAAGGACTAACCATTAGTTCCTATTACTTGGATATTTAGAACTATTTTGATTTCTGGGGTTTTTTTTTTTTTTTTTCACAGACTGGTGCTTAGTTTTTCTTTTAATTCTTTGTGTTACTCCACATTCTTGAGAACATGTCTTGTTTTTGCTTAAGATAGTCACAGTTTCTTTTGTTTATGGAAAAATTGAAATAGAAATTGATTCCTGAAAGCACCTTTTACAACTGACACTTGGAATGACAGTGTGGGGTTGGAAGGGTCATGGTGAGGCAGGACACAGTGTAGATTTCCCTTCTCTGGCTGGGAAGATGGTTAGTTTCATGAGCATGGGGTTTTATTTTTGTAATTTTTTTATGTTTATTTATTTTTGAGAGAGAGAGAGAGAGAGAGAGAGAGAGAGAGACGCAGTGTGAGCAGGGAAGGGGCAGAAAGAGAGGGAGACATAGAATCCTAAGCAGGCTCCAGGCTCTGAGCTGTCAGTGCAGAGCTGGACGCAGGGCTCCAACCCACGAACCGCGAGATCATGACTTGGGCCAAAGTCGGATGCTTAACCTACTGAGCCACCCAGACACCCCTCGTGCTCATGTTTTATCTGGAGACCCAGGCTATGTGTCTAAGCAGGCTGGAGATTTAGGAGAGTTGGTGGAAAAATATCATCTGATTATATAGGTTGGATATTTTTTTGGCATAAGATGAGTTACTACAGCTAAGAGATTACTGGCTCATCAGAAAGCAGAAAGAGAACAGAAACTGTTAAGGAACGCCCTTTATGGGGCACCTGGGTGGCTCAGTCGGTTAGGCGGCCGACTTCGGTTCAGGTCAGGACCTCATGGTCTGCGAGTTTGAGCACATCAGGCTCTGTGCTGACAGCTCAGAGCCTGGCACCTGCTTCAGATTCTATGTCTCCCTCTCTCTGCTCCTCCCTGGCTTGCTCTCTGTCTCTCTCTCTCTCTCTCTCTCTCTCTCTCGAAAAAAAAATAATCATCATCATCATAATAATAAAAGGAAAGCCCTTTATATCTATAGCTTATGATCAAAGAGAGTTAGTAGCCAGATAATCTTGAGCTTTGCTCATTTTGCAAAGGCTGAATTCTCTTCCCCAAAATGAATTTAGAGGAAGCAAAGTCAAGGACACTGATAACTTAAGAGGAGATAAAAAGGGACCTAAGGAAAGCCCTACTGAGCACCTCTTTCTGGGTCTTCATTGCCTGAGGAAATCTCCACTTAGCCCCACTTTGGATCCCAACCACTGAAATACTTGGCTTGGGGGAGCCCAGATTGGTTTCGTTTCTTCCAACTCAAGATACTGCTTGTTACTGCCCCCAGGAAATATCCAAAATAGAGGCATTATAGGTAAGGACTAGAGATAAGTGCATAGATCTAAGGCCTGTTTCTGTAAGAGAGGACATTGTAGTGTTAGATATAAATGGAAAACCTACTAGATCTAAATAACTTGTATTCCTGGAAAAATGATGACCATAACGCAATCTCCAGGCCCCTGAACTCTTCTCTATAGAAAATAGGCTTCAAAATTAGTTTAGCTCCCATCTGTGAGAGCTTCTCAGATGTGACCACAGTAGACACTGAACTACCAAAGCAGAAAGCCAGAGTTAGCTACTTTAGCTAACCACAGAATTCACTCCACCACTGAAGCAGGGAGAGCTTTTTATTCCTGGAAAGCAGGATGTGATCAATACTGTTAGACAGTGACCATTCGAAGCTGATTCTTCTTCTTCCCTTTTCCACATGGTACCTTTCTTTTAAATTAAGGTATCCTGCCCTCCTTACACCATTGTAGATTAGGTTAAATTTGTCATTTAGCAAAGTTGCTAATACAGAGCAGATATTCTGGACCAACCGAAGAGTAATGAACTGCATTAGTTAGGGTTCTACAGAGAAACAGAACCAGTAGGATATGTAGAGATACACAGAAAGAGATTTATTATGAAGGACTCCCTAATGTGACTACGAAGGTTGAGAAATCCCATAATCTGCTGTCAGCAAACTGGAGGCCCAGGAAAGCCAATGGTGTGGTTCTAGTCCAAATTCAAAGGTCTGAGAACCAGAGAAGTCAATGGTATAAGCCCCAGTCCAGGTACAAAGACTCAAGAACCAAGAGCACTGATGTCCAAGGACAGGAGATATGGATGTCTCAGCTCAAGCAAAGAAAGCAAATTCACTCTTCTTATGACTTTTTATTTTATTCAAGCCCTCAATGTATTAGCTGATGCCCATGTGGATTAGTAAGAGAGATCTTTACCCAGTGCTAAGCTCCTCCGGAAACACTCTCACAGACACATCTAGAAATAAGGTTTTTACCAGCTATCTGGGGTTTCCTCAGCCCAGTCAAGTTGATACATAAAACTAACCATCACATTGCTGACAGCCCCTAGACCTGGATGCAGTTAGGGGCATAGAGCCTAGGGAGGGAGTTTTGGGGTGTACATGGAAGAGTTGCGCTATCATGAGTGAGAATACTTATGACATTGTATGATGAGAGGAAGAGTGTGTGTTTGTGGATATTGAAGCATCAGGAAGAGTACAGTGGAAAACTATTGTTTTTGCCTGCCCAGCATCTCAATTTTCCTTTATAAAACTTTCTTCCCCCAAGCCTGAGCCAAACAGTTCTAAAAGGGCTGAACCTTTACTTCCTCAGCTCAGCTGGCATGTAACCCAGACCTGATGTGTTAATTTATTCCATCTCTATGGCTCAATGAATGATTTAGGAAAGTTTATGCAATCCAAATCTGATCAATAGAGTCAGTCACAGATTTTGATGGAATCATTGGGAAAGAGACACATTCTTTATACAAGGAACGTTTGGCTGATAGAATGTAAATCTGCAGCTCTCAGGAACCAGCATGCCACCATTTTGAAGAGAATGGTCCCTGGGGTGACTGGATGGCTCAGTCAGTTGAATGTCCGGCTTTGGCTCAGGTCATTATCTTGCGGTTCATGGGTTCAAGCCCCGCATCAGGCTCTGTGCAGATGGCTAGCTCAGAGCCTGGAGCCTGTCTTCAGATTCTGTGTCTCCCTTCTCTCTGACCCTCCCCTGCTCACGCTGTCTCTCTCTCTCTCTCAAAAATAAATAAAATTAAAAATTAAAAATTAAAAAAAATGAAGAGAATGGTCCCTGAACAGAGGAAAGCAGAGTGAGAAAAAGCTAATAAAAGTCTCTTTCCTTGGTCATTTGGAGGAGGTGTAATAGACATTTGTCTGGAGGCCAGCACTTTATGAATACTCTCCCCTTGGTTAGGGAATTTCCTCTCTCCCCAAGTTAAAAGTCAGAAATCGTGTTTTCCTAGCCCTCCTTGTAGTTGGGCATAAGCATGTGATCCAGGCCCCACCGGACACTCCTATGAAACTTGCCTTGAGAAGAGACTAATGTGAGGAAGAAATGCCATGTGGAATCCATTTTTGCCAATGAGAGTGCAGCACTGCCACTTGGCCTTCAGACATGACACTGGTGAGCTTCTGGTAACAGAGCTGGCGATAGTACCTGCATCACTGAAGTTAAATTCCTGCTGGCAGTAGAAAATGTAGCATCGAGTGCTAGGTGGGAGTTGTGGAGACAGTAGCAGTGTCATAGGCTAGTTCTGATGCCTGCTTCAGATGGTGTCCTGGAAGTTCAGCCTTGAGACTGGCTCTCTAGTCCTTGTGGCAATTCTGTGACCTACCAAATATTCTTTGACAATGTTTTCTTTACTTAATCAATCAATTAGATTTCTGTCACTTCCAACTAAAACGTACATAGAAATGGATAAATGAATGACAATTCTGTGAGGTAGGCATTATTATTCCTATTACACATAGGAAAAATAGCTCTAGTAGTAGTATTAAGTGCATCCTGCCCAAGGTTACACAGCTGGTAAGTCCTAAAGCAGAGATTTTAATTCTACTCTCAATTTTTTTAATCTCCAAAATTCATCTTTTTTTAGTGTGCCATTTGAAACATGCTTTCAGAAATAATCTTGTGACAGAGAATAGATTGGCTTGCTCAGAATTCATCCCAATCTCCTTCTAGTATGCCTTCCTGTACTACAGAGGTTAGAAAACTAAAAGTGACATTTCCCATACTCATTTGCAACTAGGAATATGATTGAACCTCCACCAATTAAATGTACTTACATGAAAATTGAATTCAGAAGTGACTCAAACAGGAGGGAAGGCAGGCCTTTATTCTGCTGGTGCAAATCAGGTAGACAAGTTTTGGGGCTAACAACTGAGTCTGCAACTTTCTGATGCCTATATCAGCAAAAGTTGTGAGATCTTGGAACTGGCAGGTGGCGCATGCTTGATTCCCCAGCTTTCTATTCATTGGAGAGATAGTTCTCTAGACAAGTCAGTTCTGTGGTAGTGTTCTGGAAGTCATTCCTGAAAGCCTAGACTAGCACCGACTCCTCCAACCCTTCCAATTGT
Organism: Cryptoprocta ferox; assembly: GCA_028646485.1. NCBI lineage: Eukaryota > Metazoa > Chordata > Mammalia > Carnivora > Eupleridae > Cryptoprocta > Cryptoprocta ferox. The sequence continues at coordinate 93,290,541 of CM053560.1, forward strand.
GAGCACCTGATTTCTGGCATTCAATCCTTTTCTGTTTAACTACTAGACTGGTTTCTATTATCTGCTTCTGAAATCTGTCTAATACAAGCACATATAGAAGTCAAGTACAACATAACCAAGAAGCATTGCATAGAGATTCTCATCTTTTCTCAGAGTCACAATTATGGGGGCAGGGAGATATGTATTAGATATTCAAGATGAATTGATATATTGAAATAAAGAGTACCATGGCCTTTCCAATCTTGCCATACTTGTATCTCAAAAAATGGAGTATATCAGTCAAGGCACAGGAAAGCAATAGATGGCTCATTCAAACTTGACTAGACCAAATTTTAAAGATATGCACAGGGCATAGAGAACCACAACAGTTATGCAGTGCTTCTAGACCAGCAGTATCAAGAGGAAAGAGTCTGTTATTGACTGAATGTTTGTGTTTCCCTAAAAGTTATAATGTTGAAATTCTAACACCCAATGTGATGATATTAGAAGATGGGGCCTTTAGGAGGTAATTAGATCATGAGGGTGGAGCCCTCATGAATTGAATTGGTACCCTGATATAAAAGAGACCCCAGAGAGCTCTCTTGCCCTTTTTCCATCACAGGAAGGTACAGTAAGAAGTTAGCAGTCCACAACCAGGAAGTGGGTTCTCACCAGACACCAAATCTGTCAGCACCTTGATCTCAGACTTCCAGTCCCCAGAACCGTAAGAAATAACTCTCTGTTGTTTATAAGCCACCCAGTCTATGGCATGTTGTTATTGCAGCCTGAACAGACTAAGAGCTATTATGGAAACCTGGAGACAGTTATGTAGAGAGGATGTTTTCCAGCTTTGGTTGAGGGATGATGCTAGCTCAACCTCACAGGCAGGGAGGAGGGAAGGGCAACCTCACACTCTGTCCTCTTTTCATTTTCCTGCCCATTCACCTGGAAGGCAGAGGACAAGGCCCTATGTTGTACTCCTCACAGGACAACCTCATGGGGTGAACAATGGAGAGTACATTGGAGGAGAAAATGGGAGATGTCCAGCACAGCACCAGAAAATCAGCAACACCCACTGTAGTAAGAGATTATGAAGATTATACGTCAAAGTGTTTTGGTGCTACTGAATTTTTTAATGCTCACAAGTTGAGTTTATTCATTCTTTTTAAAGATGGTCAATATAATCTGATCTATGGGATTTGAGGGCATTTTAGTCAGATTCATACAGAGTGTCATACAGCGTGAGAAGTGGAAGTCACCTTAGAGATCTCCATGAACATGTCTCATTTCATAGATGAGGAAACTAAGATTTGGAGGGATGAGATAAATCCCTACAAAGCCACATATACAGAAAATTGCAGAACCAAGAGGCACACCCAAATCTAATGATGCCCAGGGCAGGGCTTCTTCCACATTCTGCAGCTAAAATCCTTGCTGGACACGAGTTATACTTATTACAAGGCGCCAGACTGTGATGTGACTGCAGTCTCAGTCTTGAACATCCCTCTGCCTTGGTTTTATTTTTCTCTTCATTTTGAACATTTACCTGAGAGGCTGAATTTCAAAGACACTTTTCCTAAAAATAACTAAAAGATATGCAGGAAGAAATCAGCATAATGTATTTTATCTATAATTTACAGTGTGTAATCTAAAAATGTGCAACAAAGCAATGCTAGTAGTGCAGAGAAAATTCCCCTGGGATATTTGGTTCCATTTAAAAACACCTCAGTATGGGGGGATGTGGGAGCAGCAGCCTGTGACACACTTCCATCAGGGCAAAATGTTATTCTAGTGATTCACAGCGAGAGGCCTGACAAACACTTCGAGTCGATATAAAGGTTCTTGCCATCAGGATAAAATGAGAATTGCAGTGGGTGGTCCCATTCTAGCCTCATGTCTCCTTCTACTTCTGTCCTGGCTTAGGTGGTTGCCCTGGAAACAGTAGGGTGGCAAACAAAACCATTTGGAACAACTTTTAGGAAGCCTTACGCATGAAGGCCTGATTTTTATTTGCTGCTATCTTTTTTCTCTTCTTAAAGGGTGGCTTTTCCAAGGTTATCATACCCTAAGAGGGTATGCTCTTTGGACTACCTTGGAAGTTGGTCCATTCTAAAGTCTTTGGCAAGGTCCAGTTGGAGGACTGGCTAGAGTTTGGCAGATAGCAGGGGAAGGGGTCTTTATTTCTCATTGTTCAGCTCTGGATCCCAACACAGATGGTCCTGATCTCCTCCTCCCCCACCTAAGAATTTTTCTAAAATGACACCCAAGTTTTTCTTGGCAGAAGTTATAATTCCTGGCAAACAGTTCACTGCAGCTCTAATTATGATGACAGCTTTAATGGAGAAGATAATCATATTAAATGGTTCTTATTCAGTTCCATGTGATGAATTAGTGATTACCATGAAATGTGTTAAGCAGCCAAAAGTCAGGGGAAGGGATAATGTACTGAGCTACAAGTTGAGGTTTGAGGGATTCCAAAACTGGTGGGAGGTAGGACAAAATGACCTTTAAAGAGGAAATGCTGATTTTAATGTCTCTTGTGGCGTATATAGTAAGACACCCCTTTTTCCTGATGTGTCTGTTAAAGAAAAAATTATTCTGACATTTGTTAAAATGATAAAGAATACTTTACTCAAGACTATTGCAATAGGAGCTGACTCTATGGCAATAGGAGAGAGATCAGATTCAACTTCCCATACAAGAAAAACAAGTGGGAGTTATTAGCCAATGTGCAGAATGAGAGGTCAGTGGATAGAAAATTACTCACAGGAGATATCAAAAGTAGAATAATTCTTTTCTAACAGAATTCTGTTATTCTTAGAATTCTAACAGAATTCTAAGTCCCATGGACTTACACATTAATGGCAAGTGATGAGGGACTTAACCAGACATGGAAGGTGATTAGGTATCAATGGTGGGGATACTCTCACTAAACTTATTTGGCAAGATTCTTGTTAAAACAGGACAGGGCCAAGACTGAGGCCTTAGAATCTTTGTCAGTCCCTCCTCCTGTTCAAGGGGTGAAAAAGAGACATTTTTCTTTCCTCTGAACAATTTAAGTCCATTTCTTGTTCAATCCCCTTTTGTTATTAAGGACCAGCTAAACTGTATGTTGGGACTTGGTAGTAGAGGATATTTGCTGCATGGTACAAATAATCAGGTATTTAATTCAGAAATGTCTATGGAAGTAAAAGGAAAAAGATTAAGGTTGAAGCAGACTATACACCCAGTTTCTGAGTCCAAAGGGCAGGCAGTTGAGATTTCTAGATACTGGGCTTGAAGCATCTTTAGATAGTGAAATGAGGGTAATGGTGGGAATCATTTCCTAGTCTGCAGTTTGAATGTCTTCAGTGATGGCATAATATCAGTGTCATGGTTATGTCCCATGCTTCCCAGAGCATGGAAGATGTGAAACTTTTCCATAAACTCTGAGTGGCCTACGCAGCAGTCACAGGCTTAAAGGTGCCCATTGTCCCAGCTTCAGCTTGCAAAACAACCTAAGATCCCAATAAATATCCGCGAGGTCAAGTTTTAGCGACACCAAGTTAGGAAAGTGGGAGACACATTAGGAAAGTGGGAGAAAAATTGGAAACATTCATTTGGACAGCTACAGCAAGATGCTGAAGAAAATTAGAAGAACTGAATATTTGGGAAGGACTAATTCTTCTAATTAGGGCAAGTTGGCAGGATTCAGTCCAATCTGTAAGTATATAATAAAACCTCAAAGACAATGACCAAGACTAGAGTCTGATAGTCCACAAAGGTGTACTATAGATTTTCACTGAAGCATAAAATTTCTCTCTACATTCACCCCTTTGTTCACCAAGTTAACCAAAGTATGATTATTCTTGTTTACAAAATAAGTCTGGTCTTATTAGATTTGGCCTATTATTTACATAAGTGCAGCAAGAATAGTAATTGACCACATACACTTTTGAAAGTTTGCTTTGCTGGAACTTTTCATAAGGAATATCAATGTAGACTTTTAAAAGCCTCTCAAGGTTAGGAAGCAAAGCCACAAATTTGCCACCAGATTTCACTTGCAGTTTCTATAGATTTGGGTGAATTTCTCTGTTCTCTAGGTCTGCAAAATATTCCAAGTTTCCTGGGCCTGCCAAAAGGGACCTTTGTTACTCACCTACAAGGCTGGGAACCCTGTAAGCCATACTGGCCCAGTTTTCCAAAAAAGGCTTTGTAAGCATTAGTTCCATAAAGTCTACCTTAGTTCCTTAAAACTATTTGGTCATAACTGATGGTATGTACACCAGTCTTAAATATGACCTTCCACTTAAAGCTTTGGTTATACAACAAATGTTTCCAATTGTGTCCTGTTCAAGGAGGACAGATTCTTATTGGACTTATGCAAGTGATTATATTGCCATGAAAATAAGAACATTCAGTGAGAGTTTCTGAATTCTAGAGGAATCAGGCAGGGAGAAAAGATAAATGTTTCATTTCTGTTTACAAAAAGTATTATCTACTAAATTGCTGTGAGTTATAGCTTAAGAGAAAAGGAAAAGGGGTTCCTTAAATCCAGCAGCTATCTTCCGAAGAAAAACCATAATCATCCTCCATCAGTTCATTTAGTCTTATGTAACTCATTCTTGTTCTGCTTGGTCTTGGTTTAGCAGTTTTATGAACCCATCAAGCTCCTCCACTAGAGTTCTAGGATGCTTTCTCAGTCAAATGGTATGGTCTCAAAATTATTTCAACAATGCCATCGAAAGCTGTATCCCAGAGACCTGTCCTAGTCCTTTCATGGGATTCAGAGACCATTCCTTTCTGTTGAAGATGAGGCATTCTGCCCTACAGTTGATTCTAAGTACTTTCAGAGAAGAATCAGTCAAACAAAAACTGTTAATGATGAAAGATCTGAGGAGAATTCATCATAAAAATGATACAATTGGCAAGGGAATTTGGTTATTTCTGTGGTGCAGAACATTTAAAATGTTAACTAGAGTTACGACTGGTGGCATTATACCAGAACACATCATGGTCAATGAGGGTATTGACAAGTTTCATATAATTTCTGAAATATTTATCCATACAAATATTTTATCCATACAAATAAAACTTGGAGAAGGTTAGAGTAGCTTTTATTTGACAATACTTTTCATGAAATAGAACATATCAAATAAGCTAATTGTTTTTTGTCATCTCTTTGTCAAGATAAAAGAAAAATCCTTTAAGATTTTGAAAGAGCCATCTGAGAAATGTCAAGTTCAGTTCAAGAGAAAGATTTCATTTAGGATTTGATCTGGGGAGGGCAAATTGTTCTAAAGGTCAAAGGTGTGGGGGGGCCATGTGAGTGACTCAGTTAAATATCCAACTCTTGAATTCAGCTCAGGTCATGATCTCACATCATGAAGGTTCATGAATTCTGGCCCCACATCGAGCTCTGTGCTGACAGTGAGAGCCTGCTTGGGATTCTCTTTCTCTCCCTCTCTCTGTCCCTCCCCCACTCCTGCACACGCACTCTCTCTCAAAATAAATAAATAAACTTTTTTAAAAAAGGTCAAAAGTTTTGAATACTTGGCTAAATACAATCCCAGATTACGATGAACAATACTTATCTACACATTTAACCAAAGGGACAACAAAAGAATTCGAAAGTAAATGTCAGAGATAACAGGACTGTAAAATTTTTTTTAGATTAGTTCTTTTAAAAGTGAGAAGACTTGGTTCTCTTAAACAATTAAGGATATGACAAAGCATACAAAGCACGGGAAATTATTCTGATAAGACACAGTATCTATTTCCTAGGAGAATTACATAAAAGGTAGAAAACCTTTTACAATCTCTTATTAAGAGCAGACCAATAGGGGCACCTGGGTGGCTCACTTGGTTAAGCGTCCAACTTTAGATCAAATCATGATCTCGTGGTTCATGGGCTCGAGCCCCTTGTAAGGCTCTGTGCTGATGGCTGGCTCAGAGCCTGGAGCCTGTCTTTGGATGCTGTGTCTCCCTCTCTCTCTGACCCTCCCCTGCTCTCTCTCTCTCTCTCTCTCTCTCTGTCTCTCTCTCTCTCTCTCTCTCTCCCTCAAAAACATATATAAAAAACATTTAAAAAAAAAGAGCAGACCAATAAACCAAAAAAACTTTGTTATTTTGACAAAGAGAAAACCAAATTCTAGTTTTGCATTAGTGTACTTTTAATATTAAAATGCATTTTCAAAAACCTTATAAATAAACCTATTCAATCAGCCAGATTTGACCACATAAGATTCCTTCTCCAAGATTCCTTTCCTGAAAACCTTCTATAACATTTTATAACCATTCAGTTTTTGTCCTATATTTTCCTTTTTTTACTTTTGGACAAAATTACATTCTTATTCCCTAACAAAACCCATTCTACATACACTGTATACTTTTCTCACTTTTTTTAATATTTATTTTTATTTTTGAGAGAGAGAGAAAAAGCGTAAGCAGGGGAGTGGCAGAGAGAGAGAGGGGGACAGAGGATCTGAAGGGGGCTCCGTGCTGACAGCAGACAGCCTGATGTGGGGCTCAAACTCAGAAATGCAAGATCACGACCTGAGCAGAAGTTGGATGCTCAACTGACTGAGCCACCCAGACACCCCCACTGTATACTTTACTTTATCAAAAATACATTCTACTTTCCTTGCGTACTTGTCATACAATGTTGTTTCACTTCACCCTTATTGTTTCTAGTAGTTTTATTTACAAATATTGATTATACTTTTTAATCACTAATAACCTTTTTAACAGAGAAAACTACAAAGTAGACAACTGTGAATTATCTCTCAGATACCAGCATTCTGTAACAGACTAGCAAATTTTATGAATATACCATCTCACAATTTTATAAGCACATATATACTTCCTGATAGTACTTTTCATTGTGTCAAAAAGATGTTATTAACAGACTCAAATATAGTTAGCTTCTATCATATAAAATAAGAGGCCAAAGATATATAAACTTAAACTAGTGCTTAGAAATGTAAGGTTTAATAGTTTCTCTTAGAAATGATCTCAATTTTTAGTGAATGTATCTATTTAACATAGTGTATCTCTAAGGTTGCAAGATACAAAAAAGACTTTGTAAATTCTTTTTAGGCAGATATATCATAACATTAAACAAAGTAGCCCTCATCTCAAGTTATTTCCCTGTTACCTATTTTTACAGCACATATATGACTGGGGGATTTAGGAATATTTAATTTATATAAGCACTTATTTATCTCTAAGCCAATTAAAAAATTTTTTAATGTTTATTTATTTTTGAGAGAAAGAGACAGAGAGAGACAGAGCATGAGCAGGGGAGGGCAGAGGGAGAGAGAGAGAGACACAGAATCCTAAGCAGGCTCCAGGCTCCGTGCTGTCAGCATGAAGCTCAATGCAGGGCTTGAACTCACAAACTGTGAGATCATGACCTGAGCCGAAGCCACCAAGGCACCCCCCTGCCAAGTCAATTTAAGAATCTCCTTCACAAGATTTTATATTCTTTTGGAAATACCATCTAGAGATAGAAAGTATCACATATACATAAAACACATATACAAACATAACTATGTAAACATACAGACAATTGCAAATAGATACCTTGTCTCTTTCATTCTAAAATTGTTGCCATGAGTCAGGTAAACATACCGATAAAAACTCACTGGTTTATACAAAATAATTGGCTCTTGTTTTTGTTCCGCTTTATATTTTTATCCCAAACTGTGTTTCTGACAGATGGAACAAGCTAAGGTTACCTGCTTAATTGATGGTTGATGCTTTTTACCAAGATTTATAGAGGAAAATTTTAAGATTTTGTTTTGCCCTCCATATACTTTCTTTGGTGGTCCCTGAGTCTCTTGAGAGCCTTTAATGCAGGTGGGGGGACCCAAAATTCAAGTGACTATAAGAAATTGAGGGGCTGGGATGGGAAAGAGGAAGTCTTGCAGGGGTGGACAGAGAGATGGAGGAGGTAGGGGCTTGACAGCAGTCATATCAATGGATTCAAAGATTGATGGTGGTAAAAGGAAGAAGGAGAAACAGAAACAATGCTGAGAGAGAAGTCTTAGAGGAACCAGTTTGGGGAAGTCATTGAAGTTCCCAATTATCCTTAGTAAAATTATTCCAACAAGAAAGGAAGTAGAGAGCTAGTGCCATGGTGGTGGAGCATATATCACAAGGGGTATGAGAAGGAGGTTTCAGTCTACTGAGAACCTCCCTTGTTCTTAATTCATGGTCCATGCTAACAAAGAAGCCTGGGACTCTAACCCAGCCTCCATTTGCCTGGGACTCTAACATAGCTTCTAGAGTACAGGTCTCCAAAAAAGTCAGGAATTTGCCATTCGAGAGTCAGGGAGTAAATCCCTACTCAGAAAGATCCAAGAAGACATCCATCCAGAAAGATGTTTGCTTAGAGGTACTTTTCCACCAAAGAATCCTGGAACTCTAACTTAGCCTCAGCAAGTATATGCAGAATCTTAAGAATCAAAATCAGTCCTTACCATGTTTTAACAGTCTGTCATCCAGAGCAGTGGCTCAGGAGTTGGACTCACCAGTGGATTGAGTTGGACTCACCAGTGGATCCCTAATCAGTCAGGAGTGAAATAAAGTCTTCAAAAGCACACACTTGGGATCCTGGATGAGAGGTTCCAGGGGTCCAATGATGAATTCGATCCTGTCCAAGTCATGGCACCATAACTGTTAAAGAAAAAAATAATCAGACACTTATTAAAATGGCAAGGAAGACATTATTCAGGATAATTTCAATAAGAGCACTGTAGTAGGGAAGAGATTATAGCAAAGAGAGCAGGGAATTTATAGCCAATAGGCAGAGTGAGGGGGTCAGTGGATGGAAAATTACTAAGAGGAGATATCAAGGGTAAGGGGATTCTTACTAAACCAGCTTAATAGGATTCTTGCTAAAACTGGGAGAGACAGCCCAAAGACAGAATGGGGCCAAGGTGGAGACCTAATAGAGAAGAAGACTCAGAGAAGCCTGACTAACCTATGGTCAAAGAGAGAGTCTGTCAAGTCCACCACTAATATACATACTTTTACTTACAGTGACCCAGATATGGAAAGGCAAGAATGGAAAGGAAGGAAGAAAAGAAGGGAGAAAAGGTTTGTTTGCTTCCAGGGGAGAAATTTTGGAATAGCCAAAAGATACTGAGGGCCAAGTCTTTAAAAATAAGGAGGGGATCAAACTGAGTAATAGGGTTACAACTATAAAGCAATAAGCTGGTGTTTCTTGTGCTGTTTACAAATAGGATGACCAAACTTGACCCATTTTGCCTGGCACTTTCCCAGTTTTAGGGCTGAAATCTTCCTCAGTTCCAGGTAAGCCAGGAAAGTTAACCCAAGGCTGTCTCAGTTTTAAAATTCAAAGTCCCACATCCTGGGAAACCCTTCAGTCCCAGACAAACTGAGATAGTTGATCACCTTGTGTGTAAAAAGAGCTCTGAAGTTACTTTAAACAAGAAGTTCCAAAATCATTTTCAGTCATGGCACATGACAAACTAGATGTTTGGCTTTCAATATAAAACGTGTTAAAAAAAAAAAAAAGCTTCATTCGTTTAGTTAAATATTATGTAGGAAAATAAATATTCACGCTAACTCCTATTTAGTTAGAAGTATGCATACTTAGATACTTTAATTCAAATAAAAGCCCAGGGGCACCTGGGTGGCTTAGTTGGTTAAGCATCTGACTCTTGATTTCAGCTCAGGTCATGATCTCGCAGTTTTGTGAGTTTGAACCCCATGTCAGGCCTGCTTGGGATTCTCTCTCTCTCTCTCTCTCTCTCTCTCTGCCCCTTCCCTGCTCACACTGTCTCTATCCCTCTCAAAATAAATTAAAGTTAAAAAAATAAATAAAAGCCCAAACACCTCTCCACAAATGTTTGGCTGAAGAAATTAAGATAGATGTGTACAATTGTGCATGTTTTCTTTTTAAATTAATATATTTATGTTTTGTTGTAAAATTCTTACTAGAAAAAAAGACATTCAAATTTGCTAATTGTTCACCTGTAAGCTACAGTCACTGTAGTTGCTATGTGTGATATCCCAAATGTGTGTACATGTGTGTGGTCTTCCGTGGGGAAGCAACCTTCTTTACCCTCATTATCTCCAACCCCTTATTTATCTGTACTTTCACTCATTTTTCCAAAGGGTGTGCTGTTCCTTTAGAAGGCTTTGGTGGGTGCGGGGTGCTAGAGATGGATAAAGAAGATTAGATGATAGCAAAATCTTGCTCAGAAAGCTCTGCTTTTGCTGTTCTGTTCTGATTAGTCAAATACACCTTAGGGTGACATTAGCTTATCCTTACCAAATCTGTTTTACATATTTTCCCATTTATGTGAGGACCTTTCTCCCTAACAACTGGGGACTAGGAAAATTGGGAGGAGATGTGGTAGCTGGGACCCTGGGATTTGAGATGTGGTAGCTGGGACCCTGGGATTGGAGCTGAAGGGGAAGAGATTCATGAGGAAGCAACTTAGGGAGAAGCTGAATTAAAAACCACTTTTCATGCCAATGTATCTAAATATGAGAACAAACAGGGAAAAACACTGAAAACAAGGAGGTTAGAAACAGAGTATACAGGTAGAAACTAAAATAAATCAAGGTAGCTGCCTGATAGCAGTGGACATTTTAACCAGGACTTGCTCTTCTTCCACCTGGCACTCCACTAGACTGTGTTGTCCAGTGTGGGTGGCTAAAAAGACTCACATGTTCAGGGTTCTGAGTCTGAGTAAGGGAATTGCATGTGTTTGATTCTCTAACTTGCATCCCTTCTCGTGGACAAAGTAGCAGAGCTGGCTGTAGTACTGCTGGGAATCCAGAGTCTTTCATCAGATTCTTGAGTTCTTCCAACTCAGTTGTCAGGGTAAATTGACAGAGTTCTGGGTTGGAAGCAAGGTCTCAGTGAGATGGACTAGTGGAGCTGGTGGAAGGAGACTTCAACTCTCCTTCTATGAAGAAAGGAGCAACCAGAAGACAGCTATACCAATTTCACATCATCACAGTTAACTAATTTTTGCCTCTTTCCTTTATGACAGAACTGTACTAGAGAGTAGGTTCTCTTAGACTTCACCACTTAAGCCCCAGAGCCCCTCTAACCTATTCAAAGGCTTTGATCTTTCCATCATCCACTCTATTTAGCATTTCCACATTTCCTCTATCCATTAGAACACTCCTATCTTCATATAAAAGTGCCAGAATAGGGGCACCTGAGTGGCTCAGTGAGTTGAGCATCCGACTTCAGCTCAGGTCATGATCTCATGGCTTGTGAGTTTGAGCCCCACATCCGGCTCTGTGCTGACAGCTCACAGCCTGGAGCCTGATTGCCTGCTTTGCATTCTGTGTCTCCCCCTCTCTCTCTGCCCCTCCCCCACTCACACTCTATCTCTCCTCTCTCTCTCAACAATAAACAATAAAAATTTTTAAAAATGTGAGAATAGCTTCCACCTTAAAATGAATCTATCCTCCTCTTAATCTATGCCCTTCTCCAACCACCCCCTCCTGCTACTCAGATCTACTTATATCACCTTCCTAAAATCAGTGGTCAGTGCTCAATATCTCCACTTCTTCAATTCACAGTCTCTTTTCAATCCTTTCCAGTTGCTTTCTTCCCTACAACTCTACTGAAGCCCTTCTTCTTAGGATCACCAATGAGCTCCATCTTTCTAAATCCTCTGAACCTGTCCCAGTCCTTCTCTCACTGGACCTCTCAGCAGCATTTGACTCAGTAAACCACTTGACTTCTGGGTCAACACACTGTCTCAGCCTTCCTCCTACATTCCTGCTTGGCATCTTCTTAGTCTGCTGGCTCTTTCTGCTTATTCTTGATTTTTATTTTTTATTTTTTTTAACTTTATCTTCTTTTTATTTTTTTTTAAACTTTATAGTTTATTGTCAGGTTGGTTTCCATATAACACCCAGTGCTCTTCCCCACAAGTGACCTTCACCAAGACCATCACCCCTCATTACCTTTCCCCCTTCCCCCCTCAGTTTGTTTTCAGTATTCAAGAGTCTCTCGTGTTTTGTCTCCCTCCCTCTCCCTAACTCTTTTTCCTCCTTCCCCTTCCCAGGGTCCTCTGTTGGGTTTCTCCTGTTAGACCTATGAGTGCAAACATATGGTATCTGTCCTTCTCCGCCTGACTTATTTCGCTTAGCATGACACCCTCGAGGTCTATCCACGTTGCTACGAATGGCCAGATTTCATTCTTTCTCATGGCCATGTAGTATTCCATTGTATAGATGAACCACATCTTCCTAATCCATTCATCAGTTGATGGACATTTAGGCTCTTTCCATGATTTGGCTATTGTTGAAAGTGCCGCTACGAACATTGGGGTACATGTGCCCCTATGCATCAGCACTTCTGTATCCC
>CM053560.1:93303365-93337611 GCA_028646485.1 Cryptoprocta ferox
TCCAGAGCGGCTGTACCAGTTTACATTCCCACCAACAGTGTAGGAGGGTACCCGTTTCTCCACATCCTCGCCAGCATCTATAGTCTCTTGAGTTGTTCATTTTAGCCACTCTGACTGGCGTGAGGTGGTATCTCAGTGTGGTTTTGATTTGTATTTCCCTGATGATGAGTGATGCTGAGCATCGTTTCATGTGTTTGTTATTCTTGATTTTTAAATTTGTCTAAACCTCTTCTGTTCTTTAAATATACTCACTCACTTTGGAGGACATATTATCCAGCCCCATGGCTTTCATTTCTATCTCCCTCTCAATAATTCTCCGATCTATATATTCTCCAGCCCTGACATTTCCCTTGAGCTCCAGACTTAACAATCATATCATGCCACCTACTTGACATTTCCATGAGGTGTCTAATTAGAATTTCAAGTTGAACATTTTTTAAATAGAACTTGATCTTATCTCCCAAACCTGTTTCTCCCACAGTTTTCTCACTGCAGCTACTGGCTTTGCCATTCATGCAAGCTATGGTCTGAAAGTGTCCCCCCAAAACTCACATGTCAAATACCAACACCCAAAAGTGATGGTATTGGTTGGTGGGGTCTTTAGAAAGTGCTTAAGAACAAGGCCCTCACCAGAAGGTGACCATGCTGGCACCATGATCTAGACTTCCAGCCTCCTGAACTGTGACCAATACATTCCTGTTGTATAAAGATACCCAGTCTGTGGTACTTTGTTGTAGCAGCCTGAATGGACTAAGAAAACCCAGTACCTCAGAATGTAAACTTAAAGCCCATTCTTAACCATTTTATTCGTCTTACACCCACATATCATGAAAATCCAATTGTGTGGGCCACTGTCTGTGCCTAATGCCTAGGGCTGGGTGTCCTCAGAATTCCCAGCTACATGACTTCCAGGATTGGTGCTATTGTTTTAACTCAGCGTTTTATGGTTTCCAGGATTGGGTATGAAATGGTAAACCCAAAGAGCTTGAAAAAGATGACACTAATGCAAATGAGTCTCTGTACTCATCTTAGCCACTGTAGTCTCTATGACGAGTGGTTTTTGTTCTCAAAGAAGATGAGCAATTGAATTTTTCCAAAAGTCAATTTCCCAGAGAAGGAAACCCAAGGGGTGGAGGAGGCATCAAGGCTGGGTCCTCTTGGGATCTAATGTTTCCCATCTCAATGGCTGGAGATATTCATATGGGTTGGGCTGAGTCAGGTGGGTTAGTGGAAGGTTGGAGGAATTAAACAAGGCTTATTGGAAAGTTGCATCTGCTTCTGAGAAGAAAACAAAACAAAACTCCTTCCCTTTTGAAAGTGTCACCTATTCTAACACCCAAGGAGAAGAAATGTGTAATGAATTTTGTAATAAATTCCAGGAATTGATAAATGCATTTAATGAACCATGTGGTTTTTAATCTAGGACCATGAACACTTGAAGCACAATGCAGATGTCTTGGCTGTACAGAATACAACCCAGATATTCCTCCATTTTCTTGAATGTGTATTTTTTGGAGTTGGCCTGCAGGTGGAGATGTAGCCCACAGAGGGACTACGCACTGCAGTATAGACAAGAGACAGGATGTTAGATCCAGATGAGTAATTAGGATATTGCCCAAGTAGATCTTGCCTCCTTGATTCCAGACGTGATTCATTCAGCACTAGAAGATGACTAAGGCACTGGATAGGCAAAATGACACCATAATCTGACAGACTGTATCTCTCCCGTTGATCTCAAAGCTCTTGGACCAGTACACTGAAGTATCTACAACCTCCTCCATGTCCAGGAAGGTGATAAGAGAAAAACTGCCTTCTGGATAAGCTCCAGTGAACTGCCCATGGGAAGTTGCTAGTGCCTTTGAAGAAAGGACGTCTATCTATGAGTAAAGTAGCCAATTGTCTCATAATGCTTGCTCCTAAGCTTAATACAGCAGGTTAGCATCCCCACGCCACTTCCTGCCACATATTCCACTTCTACTAAAGCTTGTGAATAGAATTGCTGCCCACAACTGGCTTGGCAGGAAGGCAGACATATTCGTAGTAGAGTCACAAATTCATTCACTCTGCACTTAGATGTATAAAGAAAATGCAGCTTCTTTATTTCTCCATAATACACCTGTTCATCCACAGGGAAGTGGGAAAAAGCACGCTAAATTTATCCCATTCAGTTCAATTTCTTAATTCAGTTTAATAATTCAGATAACCCAGAATAATGTGAATTCTCTCTTTCATTTCTTTAAGTAAAATGTTAAATCTTTCAGATTTTCCCTTCATCTCTTTGTGTCCTTCAAGATAGCATCTGTGTGGACCCATAGCAGCAGAGATAGCATTATCTGCATCTTCACTGGTGAATAATGGAGTGGCTGGATTTTCTGTTCCCTGGACTGTTGACCACTAAAGTATAGTTTTTCTGGTATGGCTTACCAAGATGAAGTAATACCTATCTCTGAAATTTGCAGTTCTGGCCTTTTCGAAGTTCCTATTCAGCTACCTTTTGGTTTTGACCAGAGCACTGTGATGTACTTCTGTGTTCTCTGAACACGTAGAATTTGCTGGGTCACTTGTACACCAGGTCATGTGGATCCAGGAGGGATGGATGGCTCAAGCTCATCTATCAACTCACCTCCCACTACACCTCCTCACCATCATTCCTTGCCAAGACTCTGGCCTTTGACCTTGCCTCTTCTTTGCCTTCCTTATTTCTTCCATAATCCTTTAGAACTGGAAGGTGCAGTATTTAGGCAATGCATTCGTCCAGGTAATATTTCCCTTGTATGCTATAGAAAAGAGCCTCATGGCTTAGCTTTCATCGGTAGAAAGGATATCTTCTCTATACTAAAGAAAAAACACTGAGATTTGAGTTCCCCCAACTAGTTCTGGATAGGCCTTAAGTATGAATTAAAAAGATCTTTTCTGGACAAAAAAGAGTTGATGCAAAATATAGTCAAAGTATCAAAGGTCAGAAATTACTTCTACTGCTACACTGTCCAGTATAATAGCTAGTAGTCCCATGTGGCTATTTAATTTTACATGTAAAATAATTAAAATTAATTAAAATTTAGAAATTCAGGTCCTCATACTATCCACATTTCAAGTTCTCAGTAGCCACATGTGGCTAATGGCCACTATATTGGACAGCAAAGATACAGAACATTAACATCATTGCAGAAAGTTCTATGGAACATCTGTTCTAGAGTTGTACCCTTCTCCCTTTCCTGAAACACTAAAATGCCTTATTTAGAAGGAAGCTTCCCATAAGGTAAGGTAAATTTTGCAGGATATGGCACTACATCTAAAAAATATATTTTTAAACAATTACTCCTAATAGTTGTTGCCCTGGACTCCTAAGAAGCTGGGTTAGTCAGTAAGTCCCGCCCACTTCTCCAAGTGTCAGTGTTGTTCTCTGCTTCTCCTAAGGAGAAGGTATATAGTTTGTGGAACCTAACACAAAATCAAAATTTTTAAATTTTATTTAAAAGTTAATTTAAAATGTCAAGATAGCAGTAGCAGAGTATTAATTGAAGTACGGGCTTTTCTGAGTGAGGGGCCAGAATAACTGCGTAGGTTTCACATCCATGAAGCTGGCTTTGTTCCAAGATAATCATATCTAGAAAAGAAATCAAGACAGCCCTGTGGACTCACTGGGGAATTTGCTCATGAGTGGTAATGCCAGGGCCAAGCTCAGATGTTAACTCAGACAGCTGCCCAGGGAATGCCTGTGGCTGGAGGGAGCCATCTAGTCAAAAGGAAGCAACAGGAAATAAGGGCCCCAAACATATTGTATTGGAAAGCCCAATGCTGGAAGGTCTGGGCATGTCCAGCTGAATATCCCAACAAAGCCAGGGCCACGTGCATCCAGGAAGACTGCGTTTTGTCAGGGCCATCATTTTAGAAACCACTGATGGACAAGCAAAAGGCCACACATCCAGAAACTTCAGGTTTCCTACCTAGACTGCTGATGTATGGTATTCAGGAGCTTGTGCACAGGGGAAGTCTTCCCTGCCTCAATCCGAGAGACTAGGGGATTTGAGCAAAGGCCAGAACAACAGCCACTCAGAACTTCAAAATGCCAATGAGTAAGATGGGAAAAAAAGAATCTACTTATAAGTTGGCTAAACAGAAGCTGAGGAAAACAGATAAAAACAACAAGACCCGAGGTGGAAGGTGAGACTTGGAACCTGTAAACAATCTGTAAGATAAGTAAATTAACTCCCACAACTTTCTAGAGTATAGCAGATTGGTACCTACATAGAAATACTGGTTAAAACACAATAAAAAAAACATTTTTTAATAAATAGCTAAGCTGAAAAGGGGAAAAAAAGTTTCAGAATAAAAAGAGAAAACAAAATCATAGTGGGTTGAGTCTGAGTTGACTCTCTGATTCACTTGGTGGTCTAAATAGTTCTTGTTCAGGGTTTTCTTCAGGTGTCCTTGTCTGTCACATTGACCCCCAGCCTTGGGCAAAGAAGTCCTGGCCCTGAGCCCAGCCCAGGCTCTTGGCCACCCTCTCTGTTCAAGTTCTGAAGCTGCATAAAGAAATCTCTCTGAGCTCCCTGAAACACAGATTCTGGGGACCCAAGTAATATCTTTGGAGGAAGACCTTTTAAGTATGAATAGAGAAGTAGAAAGGTCCAGCCTCCCAGCTTGGAAAAGTAGTATGGAAGCTTGGGGTTTTGATTTCTCACATGGGACTTTTTAATTCTAATCCTGACCCTAGGCAGATAGCAAAGTTCCAGTAGAGGAAAGAGGAAAATAAAATTTAAAACTAGATTAACCTAATAGAAATTTAAAAAAGAATCAAAATTAAAGGATGGTAAATAGAAAACAACACATATGGTAAAAATAAGTCCAATTAGAACAATAATCAACGTACACATAAATATTAATATATTGAACTTGCCTACTAAAAGACAGAAACTTTCATAAGGACTTTTAAAAATGCAACCATGCACTGCTTATTAAGAGATACACCTAAAACATGATGATGGTTATTATGTAAACAGATAACATGTACTTTTAAAAAAATTATTAGAAATTAAATATAGTAATATCAACTTTTTAGCTTTAAGGCAAAAAAAAGGATCATTTTATAAAGATACAAAGATAAACAGAATAATTCACATTGCATAAATAGTCATTTGGAACCTCAAATGTGTGTGTGTGTGTGTACATAAATCGATAATCATAGTTGTAGAAGATGTAAACAACATAAGTGATCCTACATCCAAAATTTAAAATACATATTCTAGCACATGAAACATATATAAAAATTTACTATAATATGTCAAAAACCAAATTTCAAATGAATACCAATGACCCAAAGTCATATAAAACATGTCCTCTGATAACAGTGAGGTAAAATTAGAAATCAATATAATAGTTACACTGCCCTATTCATGTTAGAAGGTTCTAAATAATTATTAAGCAGGCGAGAAAAATTAATGGAAATTACCAAATGTTTAGCACTGCCCAGACAATGAAAACACTAGTACCAAAATGTGTGGTGTGCAATTTAAGCAATAGTTAGTAGGAAATTTAGAGCTTTAAATGCATGAATAGAAGAGAAGGAAGCATATGCCTCAAAAGTCAATTAGAACAGAGAATGCAATAGAGTCAAAGTTTTTAAAAGCACTAGAAAATACAATGAATATCATTACACAAATAAATTTGACAGTTTAATGAAATGGACAATTCTCTAGAGATAGATAAATCACTGAAATTGACTTGAAAAAGAAATGACAATCCATATAGTTATTTATTCCCGTTAAATAAATTGAATCTGTTTTTTATTTTATTTTTTAATTTTTTGTAATGTTTATTTTTGAGAGGGAGACAGAGACAGAATGTGAGTGGGGGAGGGGCAGAGAGAGAGAGGGAGACACAGAATCTGAAACAGGCTCCAGGCTCTGAGGTGTCAGCACAGAGACTGATGCAGAGCTTGAACTCAGGAAGGCGAGATCAAGACCTAGGCTGAAATTGGACGCTTAACTGATTGAGCCACCCAGGCGCCCCTGAATCTATAATTTTAAAAAATTGTACCCATTAAGATATGTCTCCTCAGGCAAGAAAACAAAAGCAAAAATTAACTACTAGGATTACTCTAAAATAAAAAGCTTTTGCACAACAAAGGAAACCATCAACAAAAGGGCAACCTACTGAATGGGAGAAGATATTTGCAAATGATATAGCTGATAAGGGGTTAATACCCAAAACATATTAAGAACTTATACAACTCAACACCAAAAAATATAATAATCTGATTAAAATGGGCAGAGGACCTGGACAGACATTTCTCCAAAGAAGACATACAGATGGCCAATAGACACATGAAAAGATGCTCAACATCATTCATTATCAGGGGAATGCAAATCAAAGCCACAAAGAGAAATCACTTCATACCTGTCAGAATGGCTGAAATCCAAAACACGAGAAACAATAAGTATTAACAAGGATGTTGAGAAAAAGGAACCCTTGTGCACTATGGGTGGGAATGCAAATTGGTGCAGCCATTGTGGAAAACAGTATGGAGGTTCCTCAAAACAATTAAAAACAGAAATACCATATGATCCAGTAATTCCACCACTGAGTATTTACTCAAAGAAAATGAAAATATTAATTCAAAAAGATACATTCACCCCTGTGTTCATCGAAGCATTATTTATAACAGCCAAGATATGGAAGTAAGCCAAGTGTCCATTGATAGATGAATGGATAAAGAAGACAGGGTATATGTATACAATGAAATGTTACTCACCTATAAAGAAGAATGACATCATGCCATTTGCAACAACATGGATGGACCTAGAGAGTATTATGCTAAGTGAAATAAATCAGATAGAGAAAGACAAATAGCATATGATTTCACTTATATGTGGAATATAAGAAACAAAACAAAGGAATAAACAAACAAAAGCAGAAACAGATCCATAAATACAAAGAGAATACAAAGAATACAAGACAAAGAGAGCAAACTGATGGTTGCCAGAGGGGAGGGGAGATAGGAAGATGGACAAAATGAGTGAAGGAGACTGGGAGATACAGGCTTCCAGAGATGGAATGAATAAGTCACCAGTATGAAAGGTACAGCAAACGGAATATAGTCACAGGTATTGCAATAGTGTTGTATGGTAACAGACGCTAGTTATATGAAGTGAGCACAGCATAACAAATAAATTTGTTGAATCACTATTTTGTACACCTGAAATGAATATAACACTTATGTCAACTATATGTCAATAAAAAAATTGTACATTAAAAAAGCACATGCCAACCAAGTACTTACCCACACAGGTGAGTTTAACCACATGTTCAAAACTTACTTCCTTTATTAGACAGACTTTTTCAATGAAGAGATAGAAGAGATCATTGCTTTATATTATGGCTTAAATATATTTTTGATACCCAAAGTGCACAAACACAATATGAGAAAAGAAAATATTTAAATATTTAAATATTCTCACTTTGAACACAAGTATTTTAAAATATTATCCAACCTATATGACACATCACAATAGATAGGTACAAAGCAAATATAATAAGATGTTAATTGTAGAATCTGAGTGGTTGATGTATGGGAGTTCACTGTGCAGGCCAACTTTTCTAGCTTAAAATTTTTCAACTGAAAACCTTAGGAAAACTAAGAAATAAAATCTTTGTACATCTGCAACCTCTAAAAACATATCATAACAGAACCCCAAGGATGACTGAAAAATCCATCAATGTAATTCATCTCATGAATACAGATGAGCAATCTATAAAAGTGTAACTTATGAAAAAAGAAAAACCATTGGCAAACTGAGAATGGACTACAACCCCATTTTCCTGATGAAGAGTGTTGTAGGACTGGGCTTGACCATTAGTGGCAGAAAATTCCAGACTATATAGAATTTTATTTCTCTCTCACGTAAGACTGGTTAGGTGGCCCAGAGCCAAGTTCCTTCTATCATTTTATTATGTTTTGTGTGATCTTTATTTCTAAGATCACTCAAGTCCAATATATTTCTCCAATTCCAGTCATCATCTCTGCATTCCAGGCCACAGGAAAGAGAAAAGGTGAGAGTGCCTAAAAAGGGACACCCTTTCCCCTTTAGGATTACTGAAATTTGCACATATGACTTCCACTTACATTCCCATGGCAGAAACTAAGCTATGTGCCTTCACGTAGTCGAAGGTGGCTGGGCAATGCAGGCATTTTCTTGGTAGACAAGTCTTCAGAAAAAATTTAAAGATTCTACTTAAGGAAAAAGAGAGAACCAAATCTGGGGGAGCCAGCAGTCACTTCCACATGTATCTATCAGAAACCTCTAGAAAACATGATATTTAGTGGTTACAAGACAAGGGTACCAGTTATCACAGCTTCTCTTAAACACTGTATAGAGTCCTAGCCAGTGTAATACTTAAAAAAAAAGAAAAGAATTGGAAGGAAAGAAAATTTTTCTTATTTGCAGACCATAGGATTATTTACATGGAGAGAGAATTTACAAGAGAATCTATAGGTAAATAATTCAAACAAATGGAGACCTAAGCATAATACAAGTTCAGAGTGTAAGAGAAAAAATATATATATATATATTTATATAAATCTCTCATTTACAGTAGATACCTAGGCAAAAATTTAATGAAATTTATGCAAGACCTATTTGGTAAAATTACAAAACATTTACACAGAAGATGCACTGGATAAATGATAAGACACTGAAGGACTGAAAGGTATAATTGTGTAAATCCAGTAGCTCTCCCCATGAGTTTATAATAGATCTATGAATCATTATAATTCCAATAAGAATCCCAAGATTCTTCATGGAATTTAATAGTCCTACCCTAAAATTCATGTGGAAGATAAGAGACAAAAATAGCAAAGAAATTTTTGAAAAAGAAAACTATGGAGTGGAGATTTGCCCTACTAGGCTAACTATAAGGCCATAGTTATTTATTTATTATTTATTTTAATTTTTTATGTTTATTTATTATTGAGACAGAAACAGAGCATGAGTGGGGGAGGGGCAGAGAGAGGGAGACACAGAATCTGAAGCAGGATCCAGGCTCCCAGCTGTCAGCACAGAGCCTGACACGGGACTCGAACCCACGAACCGTGAGATCATGACCTGAGCCGAAGTCGGACGCTTAACCGACTGAGCCACCCAGGCATCCTTAGGCCATAGTTATTTAAATAGTGTGGTATTAGGTAAAGGATATAAAATAAGGCCAAAGAAGCATAATGAACAAAATAAGTCAACACTGACCTATACATATATGGAAACTTGGCAGGGGACAGAGATGGCTTTACATGTCAGCAGGGAATAATGACCATGAGACACATGGTGCCAAGAGAACTGGTCATAGCCAGCACATATACTGGGGGAAGGCAGGCATTTAGATCTCTACTTTATGCCATAACAAAAATACAGCCCATGTGGATTAAAATTTTAAATGTATGCGAGAAATCTTAAAAATTAAAAAGAAGTTTAAGAGAATATCTTTGTTACATTTCTTTAGGTTTCCTAAACGACAAAAGCAAAAATGAAAACAGTGAGAATTTGAATATATTAAAATACAAAAATTGCATTAGACAAAAGACACCATATATAGTAAAAATGCAAGCCACAGAGTGAGAGAAGGTAATTATAATATACATTATGGGGTATTCGTATTCAGAATATAAAATAATCCCTATAAATCAATAAGGAAAAACAAATAATATGGAGGAAAAATTGTCAAAGGTTTCAGTAATTAATTATTAGAGGGAAACTAGCCAAAAGAAGTAAGAAAAGATACCTTCAGAAATAAATGCAAATTAAAACCATGATGAGGTACTATTTCATCCCTATTAACTTGGCAACATTTTAGAAGTCTGAGAAGTCCAAGTGTTGGTAAGAATGTAGCAACAGAAAGAAAGAAAGAAAAGAAAAGAAAAGAAAAAAGAAAAGAAAGAAAGAAAGAAAAAAGAAAAGAAAAAAGAAAAGAAAAGAGAAAAGAACTTTTAAACATGACTGGTGTGAACGTGTATTGTCAAAAGCCACATTGGAGAATAATTTTGCAATATCAGATGAAGGTGGTATACACATACCTTATGACTTAGGAATTCTCCTTGAGAGTATATATCCTAAAAAATTGACATACATGTGCCCAGGGAGACATGAAAGAGAATGTTTATTGTAGAATTGCATTGAACAGCAAACACCTGCGAACAAACTAAATGTTCTAAAAACACAACTGTGGATAAATTGTGATGCCAGAGTCACATAATGAAATACTAAATATGTATGTACTAAATATATAAAAACAAGGCAGGAAGGATACATGTTAATTTGGCTATAGTGATTACCTTTAGATAGAGAGAAACAGAATTGGGCAGTGAGGACTGTGGTTAAAATGTATCTGTAATGTTGGGGTGCCTGGGTGGCTCAGTGAGTTGAGCATCCAACTTCAACTTCCGCTCAGGTCATGATCTCACAGTTTGTGAATTAAAGCCCCACAGTGGGATGGCTGCTGTCAGCACAGGCCTGCTTCAGATCCTCTGTACCCCTCTCTCTGCCCCTCCCCTGCTTTCTCTCCCCCTCTCTCAAAAATAAACATATAAGAAGAAAAAAAGTATCCGTAATATTAAAATAAAAACCCTAAAGCCATTATGGCAAGATGGCAACATCAGTTAAATCTGTTGAAAACAATGAGCCTGGCCATGTTTAAGACTGATAAGAAATGATTTCCAAGGTATATTGTTAAGGGGAAAAGGAAACCATGGAAGACTATAACAAATAGACTACCATTTGTGTAAAAACTAAAAAAAGAGGATCAGCTTGTGTTGAATATTTCTGAATGATACCAAATAAATTGACAGTGATGACCCCTAAAGGGGGAGGAGGCTGGGGTCTGGGGTTGGCAGTGAAAAAGAGATCTACTTTAGATACCTTTTTCTACAATTGGGCTGCCTTTATCACTTGCATGTTTTCTCAAAAGTAAAAAATAATGCAAAAACATCTTTAAAACTATTTCTACCCCAACAATGCATTTAGGGCCAAAATTACTGTTTTGAGGAATTGCATAAAAATATAAGTACATCCTTATGTTTGCCATCTTCCCAAATGACTGATTTTTCCAAAGAGTTCTTGATAATAAGTTCCTTATGATCAGTCACACAGAAATATATACCCTGCCTGCTGCATCTGCTTTAACTGTGCATCTATTTATATGGTATGACAGATACTTTCCCTAATAAATCTTACCATTTCCCCTGCTAAGGATCTGAGTGCTGACTAAATGGTTGATGACACATGGGAATTATTTCTACATTTTCCACACACAGTAAGACAAATCAACACAATGCCCAGTTCTTCTGTTATAAACACTAACAGCTTTGGGGCATGTCAGAAAGGGTGGGGGGCATACGATGAATCCATAGTTTCTGGACTTTCCTATGAGAGACAGCCTGAGGCAATTTGAGAGCAAAGGCAGGATTTGGAGTTCCTAACCCCACATGTTTTATTTCCATGAGCTAATTTACAGTGAAGAGAGCTCCAACACTGCCATCTAGAACTCAACTGCTTCAAACAGTAAGCTTCCCTCTTATATTTTGCTTCGAGTTGTTTAAGCATTTGGTTGTTCAAAGTCTAATTACCCAAGCAGAGTAGTGACTTTCAAACCTTTTATGGTAGGACTACTTTAGGAAACAAAACTGATTTTCACTGTCTTTTGTTACCCCAAGCTAGACCCCCAGGGCTCCATGCCCCAGTGATGTAAAGTGCAAGGTTCTAGTTTATGCCACTTTACAGGTGTCAAGAAGGCAGGAGAGAGACTCAGGGTGATAGGGGAAAAGAGGAAAGAGGCTCATAGTCATCTCTTTTCCATGTCTTTCATTTCACAACTTCTTCCTTCTCAGCCTGCTGGTGTGCTCCCTCGCCTTGTTCCAGAGCCAAAAGACAGGTCAACCTCACTGCTTCTTATCCAAGTTGGCAGAGGTTGTGGCAGCAGGATAGTAACTCTGCCCAATGTTCTCAAGCTGCACTTGGGACTTGTCCAACAGCAAAGTCACTCAGTAAGCAATTCTCTGTTTTCTCTTTTCCTTGAGTTGGCTGGAATATTTAGGACCTAGTACCACCCCCTCTTTAATTCAAGACAAGCCCACAGACCAGGAACTTCACAGATCATCCTATCTTTCTTTAAATGTAATTTATTGTCAAGGTAGCTAACATACAGAGTATATAGCATGCTCTTGGCTTCAGGAGTAGATTCCCATGATTCATCGCTAACATACAATACCCAGTGCTTATCCCAACAAGTGTCCTCCTCAATGCCCATCACCCATTTCCCCTCCCCCAAACCCCCTCCATCAACCCTCAGTTTGTTCTCTGTATTTAAGAGTCTCTTATGTTGATTCCCTCTCAGTTTGTAACTATTTTTTTCCCTTCCCTTCCCCCATGGTCTTCCGTTAAGTTTCTCAAATTCCACATATGAGTGAGAACACATGATATCTATCTTTCTCTGACTTATTCTGTTTAGCATAATAGCCTCCAGTTCCATCCACGTTGTTGCAACTGGCAAGATTTCATTCCTTTTCATTGCTGAGTAGTATTCCATTGTATATGTGTATATGCATATACCACATCTTGTGTGTGTATATATATATACATATACCACATCTTCTTAAAGCAGTCTTTCTCTGGGTACAGAATACCATCTACAAAATCACTGATAGGCTACATTATTTTAATTCCAATTTAATTAATTGTTTTAATTATAGGTGTCCTTTTCAAGGTCTTTTTCTCTTTTTAGTAATATTTCCTATACATCATTCAATATTCAAGAACCTTAGTAAACATCTATTTTGTGCCTAGCTTTGTAATGGAGTGTAATGGGGTAGGAAAGATGAACAAATATTGCATGTAACAGTTCCTTATTTTAAGAAGCTTACAGGGGCACCTGGGTGGCTCAGTTGGTTAAGCATCTGACTTTGCCTCAGGTCATGATCCCACAATTCGTGGGTTTGAGCCCTGTGTTGGGCTCTGTGCTAACAGCTATCTCAGAGCCTGGAGCCTGTCTTCGGATTCTGTGTCTCCCTCTCTCTTCGATCCTCCCCTGCTCGCACTGTCTCTCTCTGTCTCTCAAAAATAAATAAAAATATTTTAAAAATTTTTTTAATTAAAAAAAAGAAGCTTACAAAGAAATTGGAGAGAGAAAAGACAATATGAAACAAAGAATAACTCAAGACAAAATATTTTTAAACACCAAAAGCAAGGAATAATTATCAGAGACTTGGAGAGATTAGGAAAAGCTTCAAGAAAGATGTTGGGCTGGAGCTGGGTTTTTAAGGAAGGGCGGAAGGTTGGGGAGGGTTTTCTAGATGTGACATAATAGGACTTCAGAGGCTGGTCTCAGCAGAGCAGACTGTGGGACTGTCAGAGACCTGTCTAATAAAGCATCTCTAAAATCCAGCAAACTGGTAAATAAACAAGCAAAACTAAGGAGCAAAAATAGATTAATAAATTAGCTAAGAATTAGTTATTTTGCTACATAGACTCCCAGAGATCAAAGGAATCTCATGAATTGTGTTATCCACTTCCTGCCTTCATTTTACAGATGAGAACATGGGATTAGAGAGGTGAAGTGATTTCATCCTATCAGGTAACAAATTAGTCCAAAGCGGAAATTCAACTCCAGAGCTTCTGACTCCCAACACATCACACTGTGCTTCAAACTACCAGACTATTATGCTCAGATGTCTCTAGGCCAGTTGGGACCAGGACATACTAGTAGTAACAATGTAAATGCCAAAAGAGAAGACTGTAGGAGAGATAAATCTCATTTTCTACACAAATACTTGGGACATTTCTAAATTTTTCTTTTCTCCAATTGCAGTACTTATTGCATCACGTTTCACCTCCTTTGCTTCACATTCAAAGTCTTCCATAACATGGCCGTGCTGGCCTTTCTGACCTTATTTCCTAACACTCTCCACTATACAGCCTCTACTCTAGGCAGATATGATCATCCACAGTCTCTAGCTTTCACCTGGCTCATTCTCCCCCCTTGGGTATTGCTCCTGTCATCTCCTCCTTCTCTAACAACTTTTACCCTGTCAACATGGACATAGAACCTGGGGTTCATCTAAGATCTTCAGCTACTTCAAGTCTTCTCTACACTCACTTATTTCAGTGCAACCCAATTCATTTCAATAAAATTTTACGGAGGACCTTTTGTCTTACTAGCCACTCAGGAGTCCAAACTAAGTAAGGGATGGGTGCTGCCCACTAGAAGGAGAATGCAGGCAGACATGAAAGCAAATCACCACCACCCAGAATCATAAGAGCAGGTACAAAAGACAGAGTACAATCTACAGGATGGAAAGGAAGGAGACCTCATTGAGAGAGTGATCTCTGAGCTAGGTTAATGAATGAGTGGGAGTTTGTCAACGGCTAAACTGGGGTAAAGGGAAGGAAAAGACTGGTCTATGCGGAGAAGACTACATGTGAAAACAGCATTTGATACCATTTTGTTTTGTTTTGTTCTGGTTTGGTTTTGTTTACTAAACCAGGTTTGGATTTGATACCAGAATTTGGCTTGCTTTCAAAATAGTGTCAAATAGAACAGCAAGGGGAGATAAGGTAAGAGAGTTGGTCCGGGACTCCTCAGCAGGCCACAGAGGCTGGGCTGATCCTACAGATGAAGACATTTTAAGTGTTACTAGGGTGGATGGTTCACAGGAATGTAGGCACTACTTTATACTCAAGTAATCAAGTTAAGCTAAATGAAGGAAAGTTCTGTGGACAGACCCTGAAGAATAGGTAAAATTTCAACAGACTGAAATGGAGGGGAAGCCATTATACCATTAGTGGAAACAGCAAAGCTGCCATTTAATTATTACCTTATTGTTCTAAGTATTTTAATTTTTTCTCCTGAGACAGATTACCTAAAGTCTTCAAGGACAGGAATTATTTTTCAAGTTTCCTTTTAATAGCTCCAAATACCTAAGACATCTCTGGATACACAGTGGGTGTTTGGTCAATTATCAATGACCTTTGGGATATGGCAAAAAATAAAAAATAAAAAAAAAGAGAGAGAGAGAGAAAAGAAAACCTCTTATATTTGTTCATGACAGAAGCTTGTGTTTATTCCTAAATCTGTTGCTAGGAATGAAAATTCATAAGGTTTTATAAATCCATAATTTGAAACGAAGATGGTATGTATAATTGGAAGCTTATGGTTGTCTAATAAAGGACAGAAGATTCCATTTAAAGCCAAAATTCCATCTCTAAGCAGCCTTTCTCACTGTGTGGGCATCCCAACTGCTAAGTTTGTTTAATAGATCAAATTAAATGGATGACTGCTTTTGAAGGGCATCTTAGGGACTTGGGACTTAGCTTTGCTTTGGTGCATGTGTCCCTAAGCTCACTACTGACAGAATTATTCAGTTTTACTATCAGAAAGTCAAACCACTTTTAGATATTGGGGAGAGTGATAATATGATATAAACACTTCATGAAGGACTATATATACATGTTATTTATTTTTTCTTTAAGAAAAAAAAGGGGGCAATCGTTTCACCAATTCTCTTTGTTTGCTCCAAATCTGATCAGGCTCTGAAAAATATCCTGCCAAAAAATTTGGTTAAGTGTCATTTTTATTCCATAAAAATAAATGTTCTTTTTATGTGTTCAATAGTGCTCATATGGCATTACATATATCATTTTAACTCATAAGTGGTGAGATGCATGGGATGTGGGGATGATATTAAAATAGTTAACAATGAGGGCACCTGGTGGCTCAGTCGGTTGAGGTCATGATCTCACATTCATGAGTTTGAGCCCCGCACTGGGCTCTGTGCTGACAGCTCAGAGCCTGGAGCCTGCTTTGGATTCTAGGTTTCCCTCTCTCCCTGCCCCTTCCCTGCTCACACTCTGTGGTCTCTCTGTTTCTCAAAAAATTAAAATGTTAAAAAAAAGTTAACAATGGTACAATATGTACACCAGCCATTGAGAATGGACACCTGAGCAATCTGGACAGATGCCAGTTGGTTCATCAGACCTGCATATACAAGTTCCATTTCAGCCCTGGTGTAGTAGGCTGATAAGCTACTTTTGTCCATGCATCTCCCTTCTGATAATAGCCACAAATTTTCCTTTGGAACACTGTCCTACCCCATTCCAATTGATCTTGAAGGAAATGGTCATTATGGGACTCCACCTTCCCTTGACCACAAGGCTGGGACATGTGATCCAGATTTAGCCAGTCAAAATATCCCATTCTTTCACCACATTAATTGAGAAATGGGTACATGACCTAGTTTAGGCAGATAGAGTCCTCCCCAGCACTTTTCCTCTGGAGTTAATTGGGATGATTTCCTCTACTTTGTAGATTGCTAAACTTGAAGGATGTGAGCCTAAGACAACTGGAGGCCACATTGCCTTCAGACAGGAGAAATCCTACTTAGGGATGAAGCCAAGAAGAAATGAATGAACCTGAGAAAGGAATAGAATGTCAGAGTCCTGAAAACATTATTTGAACCTCTGGAACCAGCCATGCCTACAGCCAGGTGCAATCTCCTGGACTTCTCATTAATTCAAAGAAATATTTTCTCTTCTTTTTTCTTCCTTCCTTCCTTCCTTCTTTCCTTCCTTCCTTTCTCCCTCTCTCTCTCTCCCCCTTTCTTTTTCTTTTTCTTCTTCCTCTTCTTCTTCTTCTTCTTCCTCCTCCTCTTCCTTCTCCTTTGTCAACTAAATTGAATTGAATTTCTGTCCCATGCATTCAAATAAGTACTGATTAATAATTATGCTCACAGAACATAATTCTATACAATTTCCATTACACAATGTTGTTGAAATCTTGGACTTAATTGAAAACTCTGCTCTTTATTAGATTGTCCTAAGGCCCCAAACCAATACATTATACAACTAGAAGTCATCATGGATCCTTAATCAGGGGAATAACAAAATAAAGATGGTGCTTTAGGAAAGTTTGCCTGGCAAGAGATGTGTGGAAATAATCAAAACATATGCTCATACATACATTCATAAATATATATATTGATTTTCAATATATATTCAATCAACATATATATACTTCCTTAATTTTCAGAGATGCCAGGTGCCACTTCTTTTTGTGTTAACATAACTGAAAAGAACTGTTATTAGCCGTACTTTAAGAATGCTTAGAAATTACTATACACTCTGCCTTGTATTATTTGGGACACTGAATCATAGATTTAAATCATTTATTTATCCTACAAGACGATATTAGCAAGTTGCTATGTGCAAGTTACTGTTATAGGCACTAGGGATAGAAAGATGAATTAGACAATTTCTCTGCCCTCCAGGAATTCACATTCTGGTGAGAGAAGCAGAAGTATGAATAGATAAATAGTGTAAGAGTTGGCAGGACTGGACCGCTTCCTTCTGCTGGAGGTCTACTCTTTGCAGGCATTATCAGCTGAAGGCCAAATGCCTGGAGTACAGTAGGTACACACAGCTCCATAAAAGCAGCTCCTGAGTATTCTGGGCCAAACAGCTCAGGGAATCTTGCAGTTTTCAGGCACAACCCAGATTGCTTTGGTCTTTTTTATGTAAAGAACTTTTTGCAGGGAAAATAAAGAGTTAGGTATTCCATGGTTGTTGGATGTGGTCTTGAATCTCTTTACAAGGCCAGATATGATATCTGGGAAGTTATTTTGGTTGATTCATACTGCAATTTGTAAACTAAATTTAAATTTTAAAAAAAGTTTAATTATAAACAAAATTCTTGAGAGCATCTTTAGAGGTGCTCTGCTAAAATTTACATTTTCAATCATTATCAAGCCTGTGTTTATTTGGAGCCACTCCTTCCTTAAAGATGCAGACTAGTTAGACCTTTAGAGTGGATTCTCTTACAAGAAATTCCTCCAGGGGAGACAGACCATAAGAGACTCTTAAATACAGAGAACAAACTGAAGGTTGCTGGCAGGGTGTTGGATGGGAGGAAGGGCTAAAGGGGTGAGGAGCATTAAGGAGGACACTGGTTGGGATGAGCACTTGGTGTTATATGTAAGTGATGAATCACTAAATTCTATTCCTGAAAAAATATATATAAATATATATATATATTATTATTATTATTCTTAAAAGAAAAAGAGGGGCGCCTGGGTGGCTCAGTCAGTTAAGCCTCTGACTTCAGCTCAGGTCATGATCTCACAGTTCATGAGTTTGAGCCCCATGTCGGGCTCTATGCTGACAGCTCAGAGCCTGAAGTCTGTTTCAGATTCTGTGTCTCCCTCTCTCTCTGCCCCTCTCCTACTCTCTCTCTCTATCTCTCTCTGTCTCTCTCCCTCTCTCTCTCTCTCTCAGAATATAAATAAACATTTTAAAAATTAAAAAAAAAAGAAATTCCTCCAGGCTGTCTCATTTTCCTCAATTCCTTATTGGAATTTCACAATAACTTAACACATAGTTGGAATTCACTTACAAATTCCTAGGAACTAGAAGACAAAAAGACACTGACAACAATTTATTTTCACCTTTTTTTCTTATTCTAGTTCCTATATCATTCTGTGAGTGTTGTTTGCTTCAGTGGATGGCTGGTGTGCTTGAAGAGAAGAAAAATAATAAGTCTTTTATTCCTTTTTCCTTCCTATTTTAACTGACTTTTTAATTCTCCATGTGGCTTTTCAAACTAAATATAGTCTAAAATGGCCTGGTGTTTGGTTCCAAAGTAACTCTTAAAAGTAAAAGGGGAAAATATTTATTGTGTTAGATTTCTTATTAGAAAGGAATTAGTGCCTGACTTCTAAATTAAGTGATTTGGGGACTTAAAAAAGGTCTTTAGAAATTACGTAGTCCAT
This sequence comes from Cryptoprocta ferox, assembly GCA_028646485.1. Lineage (NCBI taxonomy): Eukaryota > Metazoa > Chordata > Mammalia > Carnivora > Eupleridae > Cryptoprocta > Cryptoprocta ferox. Next base: position 93,322,168 of record CM053560.1, read on the forward strand.
GTTGGAAAAACCAGATGGCTACATGCAAAAGAATTAAACTGGACCATTTTCTCACACCATACACACAAAAAAACTCAAAATGCATTAAAGACTTAAATATAAGACCTGAAACCATAAAACTCCTGGAAGAAAACACAGGCAGTAAGCTCTGTGACATTGGTCTATGCAATATATTTTTGGATATGTCTCTTCAGGCAAGGGTAACAAAGCAAAAATAAACAAATGGGACTACATCAAACTAAAAAGCTTATGGACAGCAAAGGAAACCATCAACAAGATAGAAAGGCAACCTACTGAATGGGAGAAGATACTTGGAGACAATATATCCAATAGGGGTTGATAACCAAAATATATAAAGAACTGATACAACTCAATACCTAAAAACCCCAAATAATTTGATTAATATACAGGACAAACAGACATTTGTCCGAAGAAGACATATAGGTGACAAATAGACACATGAAAATATGCTCAACATCACTCATCATCAGGGAAATGCAAATCAAACCACAATGAGCTATCACTTCTCACCTGTTAGAATGGCTATTATCAAAAAGACAAGAAGTAAGTGTTGGTGAAGATGTGGAAAAAAGGGAACCCTTGTGCACTCTTAGTGGGAATGTAAATTGGTGTAGCCACTGTGGAAAATAGTATGAGGATTCCCCAAAATTAAAAATAGAATTACCGTACAATCCAGCAATTCCACTCCTGTGTATTTATCCAAACAAAACAAAAACACTAATTCAAACAAAAACACTAATTCAAAAAGATATGGCCCCCTATGTTCACTGAAGCACTATTTATAACAGCCAAGAAATGGAAGGAAACGAAGTATCCATTGACAGATTAATGGATAAAGAAGAACTCATAATATATCTGCAATGGAATATTACTCAGCCACAAAAAGAAGGAAATCTGACTCTTTGTGACAAGGTTAAACCTAGAGGATATTATGCTAAGTGAAATAAGTCAGATAAAGACAAATACCATATGATTTCATTTATATGTGGAATCTAAGAAACAAAACAAATAAAACAGAATAGACTCACAGATAGAGAACAAACTGGTATTTGCCAGAGGGGAAAAGCGTAGGGAGATGGGTGAAATAGGCAAAGAGGATTTAGAGGTATGAACTTCCAGTTATAAAGCAAATAAGTCACAAGGATATGTGTGCAGTATATGAAATGTAGTCAATAATATTACAACTTTGTATAGTGATAGATGGTAATTAGACCTAACCAAGTGACCACTTCAGAATGTAAAAAAATATAAAATCAATATGCTCTACACCTGAAACTAATGTTATATGGCCATTATAATTCAATAAAAAATCATTTTTAATAAAAAAAGAAGTTACAGGGGCACCTGGGTGGCTCAGTCAGTAAGTGTCCAACTTCGGCTCAGGTCATGATCTCTCAGACCGTGAGTTCGAGCCCTGTGCCAGGCTCTGTGCTGACAGCTCAGAGCCTGGAGCCTGCTTCAGATTCTATGTCTCCCTCCCTCTCTGCCCCTCTCCCGCTTGCACTCTGTCTCTCTCTCTCTCTCTCTCCCTTTCTCTCTCTCTCAAAAACAAATAAACATTAAAAAAAATTTTTAATGAAGTTACATCGTCCAAATTCCCCATTCTACAAATATTCAGATGGGTTAAATTATTTGCTTAATTCACAGAGCTAGTAAGTGACACAGCCAAAACCAGAACCCAGATCTCAGCAAGGTTGTCGACATCGTTGGTACGTTCCCAACCCATTTCTCATAATAACTATTACAAATCTTCACCACTGTTTTCATGAATCTTCTACAATTACCTCCCCATCACTCTGGTCCTTACTTCATAGAAAACTAAAAACTACACAGCATGACTCCAGTTTCCACTTTTAAATTTATTCATATCTCATCTCAAATGAATATTACCATTACTCTTCAAGGGGAAATCCTGCCATTTGTTATCTGTCTCACATTGAGTCCCATCTTTACTGAGATCCCATTTTGTCAATTATTTCTTCTTACATATATGGGAATCCTTTCTCCATTAATTCCTTTTTAGCACATAAATATGCTTAAGGACTTAAGGACTTAAGGAATGTTCCATTCCAGAAACATTCTTTCTTTCCTTTTCATCTTAACCAAGTTCATTTTAAGAAACTATTCCAAAACTGTTCCTACATTCTCACTTCTTATTTACTCATTCAACTGAAAGTGTTGGGGGGGGGGGGGAAGACCACCTACGCCTTTTAAGGACATTTCAATTCCTTCCTTTTGAAAACTCTCTTCTCTTTTGACCACCTTATTCGCATCTTAACACTGAGTTTGTAAGTTTTTCTCTTTCCCTTCATGCATTCTTTAATTACTGATGCTTCCCAGCATTCGGTTCTCAGTACCCTTTCTTTCTCCATTTTGTACTTTCTCTGGATATGTCCCACTTATATCCATGGCTCAGCTCTGACACACAAATTTATATAATGTAAAAAATATTTGTCTTAAGTTTTCAATGTTGAGCAAAATTATTTTTATAATATTATTCACTTACTTTAATAAGTATAAACTCCTTATGCTTATTGTTCCTAACAAATTTACAACCAAAATCTTTATAAAATAAATTCAAATAAAACTAAAAATCTAAAAAAAGTCATAAGATGAAATAAACATTAATTTATTAAGATTGTTATGCTTTTTTCTTGAAACCAAATTGCCAACTCAGAATTCAGAATGTGAATGTGGGTCTGGCTGCTAATAACATAGATCCTTTTTAATTTAAATAGAACTGTGTACCATGTGATGATTCAGTTCTCCCACCACTTTTCTCTATTCATACTACTATGAAACCTTCATTCATATAAGCAAGCACACAATGATATCATTTCATCTTCACTTGACCTGATTGCATCATTTACATAGCAAGCCTGGCTCTGTGATACTTGGCACCCGCAAGATTATAAACATAAATATAAACACAGACACTGAAGTAAGTTGGCAATACTATTAATAAAATGGTCATCCGAATGATCCAGATTATTGTTGAAATGAAAGCATGAATATAAGCATTAGTATAAAAATCAATTTAGCAAACACATTAATCCCTGAAAATATACTTGCTGGATCCCAGGGTTCTGGAACCCCCAATTTTATGAATCCCATATCTGTGTCTATAGCCCAAAACCCTTTCCTGGGCCTCTGCCCTATATTTGCAACTGCCTACTAAAAATTTCTCTACCTACATGACTTATAATCACCTCGGATACAACATGTCCCAACTGAACTTGTTATCATTCCCCACGCACACACCCACCTTAACCTGTGTTCCCAATCTTAGTTAATGACATCATCATCTACCCAGTTACTTAAGCCAAAAACTTAAGTCTCATACTAGATTCCCTCCTCTGCCTCACCTCCTACATCAAATTCTTATAGATACTACTTCCTAAACTTCTTTCAAATCAATGGCCATTTTTCCTTTGACCCAGAAATCCTATTCAAAAATATTCCAAGGAAATAATCAAAATATTAATAAAGCAACAAATAAACAAAAAGGAAAGATGTTCACCTCACTACACTTAGTAAAGAAACTAATGAAGAAAAAATAAAGAAAATTAGCTTGACAATTTAAGAGTAGGGGAAAGGTTAAGCCAAATATGGTACAGGTTATCTTTATTCAGAAATAACATAAAATTCTAGTTCTTGGCAGACTACCTATCAAATTTATTTTTAAATGCCCAGGCAAAATATCTTAAAAATGTTAGTTAAATTAAAAAAAATTGTACATCCATTATTGATTTATCAAGAATGTAAGAGAGAGCCTCATAAGCTTAAAAAAAAAAAAAAAGAAAGAAAGAAAGGAAAAGAAAAAGAACAAGGAGGAGATTATAAATCCGAAGAGATATGAAATATGAAGCCAGCTCCTGTCGTGGGTATCTGTCAATCTTTGGTGGCCTAGAGTTTTAGTTTTAAAAGGCATTGAGCATGGCAGACAAGAGACCAAGGAAGGCAGGATATTGTACTGGGCTTTGCAAATAACAAGGAATCCTCAAGAGCCATCTCCTCAGTGAGTAAATTAAAAAACAATCTATCCTACAAAGAAAGATGTTAAGAAAAGTTGTCTCAGTCTTGGCCATAAATCAAGGCAAAAAATAAGTCATTCTTGATAATTCAAGACTATAAGCCCACACTCAAGTGGGTTTAATGATAGGATTGACAGAATCTGGATGGTCCCAAAAACACAAGCAGAAATTTTCATTCAAATTAATCCTGGTGCAGAAACTAAAACAAATCTCTCAAGAAATTTAATTTCAATTTAGGCCTCAAAAAAAATGCCACATATATGATTTCAAGAAACATAAATCCATACTACGACATAATGAGACATGAAGAATAAGTTATTGTGAACAAGTGTCAGCATAAAAAATTTCAGGATAAGACTCACAAAAACTTCAGTTATAAAAATTATATATAACTATAAAGGGTATATATCTATACTGATATAGAATACAAGATAAACATGTTTAATGTAGTTAAAGAAATAAAAGAACATAAAGCCAAAGAATGAGTTTATAAAAAATTAGCTGAGTTATAAAAGGACAAATAAGAACTTTTAGAAATGCAAAACATAATTACTGAATTTTTTTTAAAAAGCCAGTCAAGGTTGTGGATTAAACAGCAGATTAGATGAAGCTGAAGAAATAATTAGCAAATTGAAAGCTCTATCTGAGGGAAATATTCGGAATACAACACACACACACACACACAAAAACAATGAAATGAATATATTTAATAAGTATGAACAAATAGCACAGAGAAGATCTAACAAATGTATACTTATAATAGTCAAAGATAAATGGAATAATGAGGGAGAGCTAATATTTCCAAAATGATCAAATACATAAATTTTTATTTCAAGAAGACTTATATATTGCAAACACAGTTAAAAAATTTTCACAGAAATCTAGACAGAAACCACCACTAGAAAACAGCTAATGTTGGACTCAATGATGAAAGACTGAAAGTTTTTCCCTATGATCAGGAACAAGACAAGAATGCTCACTTTCACCAGTGCTATTCAACACTTTACTAGAAGTCCCAACCAAAACAATTAGGCAACAACAACAAAAAAGGCACACAAACTGGAAAGAAGAAGTAAAACTATTCCTATTCACAAATAACATGATCCTTTACATAGGAAATCTCCTCAACAATCCATAAAAGAGGGATGCCTGGGTGGCTCAGTAAGCTGAGTGTCCAACTCTTGATCTCAGCTCAGGTCTTGACCTGAGAGCCATGGTTCAAGCCCCACATTAGGCTCCATGCTGGGCTTGGAACCTACTTTAAAAAAATCCATAAAAGAACTAATAGAACTAATAAACTAATTCAACAAGTTACAGGGTATAAGATTAACATTCAAAAATCAGTTGTGTTGCAGGGCAGCTGGGTGGTTGAGTTGGTTAAGCACCAACTCTTAAATTTCAGCTCACGTCATGGTCTCACAGTTCATGCTTGGAATTCTCTATCTCCCTCTCTCTTGGCCCCTCCCCTGCTCGCTCTCTCTATCTCTCTCTCTCAAAATAAATAAACATTTTAAAAAAATCAGTGTGTTGCTATATACCAGCAGTAAACAATCCAAAAAGGAAATTAAGAAAACAATTGCATTTATAATAGCATCCAAAAAATAAAAATAGCTCAGAATACATACAACCAAGGAGATTAAAGGCTTGCGCACTGATAAATATAAAAAATTGCTGAAAAATTAAAGAACTAAATAAATGGAAAGATACTCTGTGTTCATGGATTGGAAAACAATATTTTTATACAGCAACACTACCCAAAGTGATCTACAGATTCACTGAAATTCCAAAGGCCTTTTTTGCAACAACAGAAAAGCCAATTCTCAAATTCATATGGAATTACAAGAGGCTCTTTGTATAGCCAAAACAATCTTGAAAAAAAGGGAAAAAATGAGGTGTCGTTCTTCCTGGTTACAAGCTTACAACAAAGCTATAGTAATCAAAGCAAGGCTGTACTGGCATGAGAATAAGCCAATCAACCAACAGAACAAAACTGAGATGGTAAAAATAAACCTACATATCTGTGACCAACTGATTTTCAACAAGGGTGCCAACACTTTTCAATGGAGAGAGAACAGTTTTGTCAATGAATGGGAGTGGGACAAATGGATATCTATATATAAAGAATGAAGTTGGACTCCTACCTCACAGCACATAGAAAAATTAAGTCAAAATGGATCAAAAACCTAAATGGAAGTACTAAAACTATAAAGCTCTTTGAAGAAAACATAGAGGTAAATCTTCATGGACTCAGACAATGGATTCTTACATATGCCATTAAAAGTATGAGCAACAGAAGAAAAAATAGATAAACTTGACTTCATCAAAATTAAAAATTTTTGTACATCAAAGAACATTACTAAGTAAAAAGACAACCTCAGAATGGAAAACATATTTGAAAATTATATCTGATAAGAATATAGTGTCTCGAATATATAAGAACTCTTACAACTCATAAACAAAAAGACAACCCAGTTTAAAAGTGCACAAAGGATGGGGCACCTGGGCGGCTCAGTCAGTTAAGCATCTGACTTCGACTCAGGTCATGATCTTGTGGTTCGTGGGTTCAAGTCCCACATCGGGCTCTGTGCTGACAGCTCAGGGCCTGGAGCCTGCTTCAGATTCTGTGTCTCCCCGTCTCTCTGCCCCTCCCATGCTCATGCTCTGTCTCTCCCTGTCTCTCAATAACATATAAACATTTTTAAAAATTTTTTTAATAAAAAGAAATAAAAGTGCACAAAGGATTTCAATAGACATTTCTGTTAAAAAGAATATACAAATGATAAACAAGCACATGAAAAAATGCTCTACATCATTAGTCACTAGGGAAATGCAAATTAAAACTGCAATGAGATACCACTTCACACCCACTAGAATAACTATAATAATAAAACAAAAACAAAACAACAAGTGTTTATGAGAATGCATAAAAATCGGAATTCTTATATATTGCTAGTGAGAATGTAAAATGGTGCAGTCACTCTGGAAGTAGTTTGGCAGTTCCTACAAAAGTTAAACATATATTTACCATATGACTCAGCAATTCCAGCCTCATATATATATCCAAAAGAATTGAAAACAGGGATTCAAACAGATACTTGTATGCTGAGGCTGATAGTCACTACAGCATTATTCACAAAAGTTGAAAGGTGGAAAGAATCCAAATGTCCATCAACAGATGAATGGATAAACAAATACGGTGTATATATTATTCAGTCATAAAAATAAATGAAGTACTGATACATGCTACAATATTGTTGAACTTCAAAAATATTATGCCAAGTGAAAGAAGTCAGACATAAAATGTCATATAGTGCATGATCCTATTTTTATGAAATATCTATAATAGGTAAATTTATAGAGACAAAAAGTAGTTTGGTGGTTCCAGAGCTAGAAGGAGGGAGAAATGGGGAGTGACTGCTCACTGGGTACAGAGTTTTGTTTTGGGGTGATGAAATGTTTTGGAATTAGATAAAGGTGGAAGTTACACAACATTGTAAATATACTAAATGTCATTGAATTGTACACTCTAAAATTGTTAATTTTATGCTATGAGTTTCACTTCAATTTAAAAAAGACATATATTCATACATACTCATATAGAAATATAGAAAGCAAAATGTGACAAAATGGTAACAGTTTGTGAATCTAAATAAAAGATGTATGGATGTTTGTTGAATTATTCTTTCAAATTTTATGTAGGAGTCTCTTCTTAAAATAAAATATTGGGAAAACTTATATAAAAAATAACTTAGCTTCAAAATATAGAAAGCTAAAATTGACAAAATCACAAAGAGAAATTGGCAAATCCACCATCAAAGTGAGAGATTTTAATAAACTCTTTTAATAATCGATAGAGTAAGCAGATCAAAAAATTAGTAAGGATAAAGAATATTTGATGGGCACCTGGGTGGCTCAGTCAGTTGAGCATCTGACTCTGGATTTTGGCTCAGGTCATGATCTCATAGTCGTGAGACTGATTTCACAGTTGGGCTTCACGCTGAGCCTGAAGCCTGCTTAAAATTCTCTCTCTCTCTTTCTCTGTCACTCTCTCTCCCTCTGGTTAAGAAAAAGAATATTTGAATAAGTTTCATTGAATAGACATATAAAAAACATTGCATTCAATATCTGCAAAAATATAACCTTTTTGATACATAAAGTGTATTTATGAAAATTGTGTATTAGGAGTTAAGCAAGTCTCAACAAAATTTAATGAATTAGTATCATACTGACTACATCCTGACTACACATCCTGGCTGATACTAATTATTATAAATAACAAAAAATAGTTTTAAAATTCTACATTTAAAAATTTCAAAATATTTCTAAATTATTCATGGAATAAAAAAGAATATCGTGAAAGAAAAATGGAACTAAATGATAATGAAAACAGTACACATCAAAACTTGCAGTACTAGAAGAAATATATAGCCATATCTTAGAAAAAAGAAAAGTTGAAAATGAATGACATAAGCTGAAAACACTAAAAGATTATATAAAGGGCAACAGAAAAAAATATTTAAAGTGAGAAAATAATCTAAATTAATGGCAATAGCCAAATTATGGAAAGATCCTAAACGTCCATCAATGATGAATGAATAAAGAAGATGTGGTTTATATATACAGTGGAATACTACATGGCAATGAGAAAGAATGAAATATGGCTATTTGCAGCAACATGGATGGAACTCGAGGGTGTTATGCTAAGTGAAATAAGTCAGGCAGAGAAAGATAGATACCATATGTTTTCACTCATATGTGGAACAGGAGAAACTTAACAGAGGACCATAAGGGAGGGGAAGGGGGAAAAATAGTTAAGTAGAGGGAGGGAGGTAAACCATAAGAGACTTTTAAATACTGAGAACAAACTGAGGGTTGATGAGGGGTGGTGGAGAGAGGAAAGTTGGGTGATGGGCAATGAGGAGGGTACTTGTTGGGATGAGCCCTGGGTGTTGTATGGAAACCAATTTGAAACAGAAAACAAATATATACAAAAGACCATCAACAAAGTAAAAGGTTGCTTTTGAAAACAAAAATAAAATTGTCAAACCTCTGGCAAGAATGATCAGAAGAAAAGAGACACAAGCAAAAGTATTATAAATTTAAGGGAAAATAACTACAGATGCAGCATAAATTTAAACATAAGAATATTAAGAAAGTCTTTTCTTAGTAAATTCGAGTGAAGCAGACAAGTTTTTAGAAAACAGAGTCAAGAAAAAATATAAAAATATAAGTGATCTTATAACCAATACAGAAATTCAATATCTTGAATATCTTAAATCTTTTCACAGACACACACAGACACACACAGACACACACACACACACACACACGCCACCATACATTACATATCAAGCCCAAATGGTTTTACCAACAAGTTCTACTGAGAAGTGTTGAATTTCAATTTTAATCAAACTTTTCCAGAGAATATAAACAAAATAAGCAGTCTTCAACTAAATTATAATAATAGCATAATTTTGATACCACATTCAAGCAAGGGTATTACAAGAAAGAAAATTTCAGATCAATCTCAATTCGTGAACACAGATGCAACAATCATAAATAAAGTATTAGCAACCTGGGGAGGCAGGCTGGCTCTGTTGGTAGAGTATGAGACTCTTGATCTCAGGGTTGTAGGTTTGAGCCCTGTGTTGGGTATAGAGATTACTTAAAAATAAAATCTTAAAATAAATTAAAAATAAAGTATACTAAAATAAATAAATAATAATAAAGTATCTAGGATCTTTTCCCCCCCATGGGAACAGATATAAGGGATTTTTTATTCTATCATCCCAAACCAGAATTTCTCTCCTTTGATTCCAAACACTTTAATTCCTCTCCTCAAAATACTTCAATCAGGTAAGGTTCACTTAGGACACTCAAGGTGAACAAAGGTCAACCATAAATTCACCAACTTCAGAAATGTAGGTATTTTCAGGCAAAGGCAAATGCAAAGGAACTGGAGCAAGAAAGAGCAGTCCCAATAAATGAATTTTTCCTAATAGCTAGAGCACCATATAGAAAAACAGTAACAGGAAATGACAGGGCAAACAGTTTAGTGGGAACTAGAGACAAAATGCTTTAAACAATCTATTTTTAAGTAATAGGTTTCAAAGACAAGTTCTTTATCCTTAAATCACAGCTATTTAAGACAGGATACAATTACAAGTACTCCACTTTCCACGAGATTAAATACAATGCGACAGATAACGTTTCATGTATTTTTAAAATTCTTTTTTCTTAGTGATTTAGAGAGACTATTTTCAAACTACTGTAAATATTTTTTAAGTAATATCTGGCAGTTCCTAATCAATTGAGTATATTCTGTTGTACAATAAACCACCTCACATCTTTCAGCAAGAAAAAACCCCACCAAATTTGAATAAAGACATCACCCAATGAATTAGGACACAATTAAAGTTTGCTTTAAATATTTCTTTGAGGGAGAGGACACCACACTTCTACTCAATTAAGAGAAACGTTTTTACAGTCTTGAGGTCTGTCATTTTTTTACATTATCATGCTGTGAATTCATAGAGTATGCGTTCCAGCAGCTCAGGCTCCTTTCCATTGGTTCTCACAAAGTGTGCTTCCTTCCCCTGGTGGGGCAGCCTGGCACTTCAGTGGAACCCCAGTACCTTTCTCCTTGGCTTCCTTCTATTTCTGATCACTTTCCTTCACACCCTTCAGGAAGCTATCTTGGCTCTTTGAGTGCTTAATATGCTCAATACATACATTAATTCTCTTAGCAAGAATCTTGCCCTTAACTTGTTTATAACAATGCCAACAGCATGCTGGGTAACAGTGTAGATTCTTCCAGTTTTGCCATAGTAACATTTGTGGGGCATTCCTTTTTGAACAGTGCCAATTCCCTTGACGTCCACAATATCACCTTTCTTATAGATTCGCATGGATATGCCCAAAGGAACAACTCCATGTTTTCTAAAAGGCCTAAAGAACATATAGCGAGCACCTCTCCTCTTTCCCTTTGTGTTGGTAATTTTGGCAAATTACTGGAAGTTGGCGCCAGCGAAAGAATCTTTTTTTTAAAAGAGCATTTCATCACAAATAAGTCAGCTCTCCAGTCAAAACAGCATTGATTTGTAGTTGTTTGCTGATTTCCATGGTGTAAATACTACAGTCTTGGCTAATTTCAAGCTGCCAAAATGACTTCACTGAATTCGGAATTGGGGAGAGATGCTAACAATATTCACAAATTGCATTGAGCTGGCTCCTGTATACCATTTACATGACTCATATACCATGACACTAAATACCAATGGATAAAAATAATCAGACTGGAATAATGGGCTATCCAAAATTTTTAAATGACACTGAATCTCTACCTCATACCACAAACAAAATCAATTCCAGATGGATTATGGACTTAAGTATGAAATGCAAACTTTAATAATTTTAGAATATAGGAGAACTTCTCTCTGGACTTGGAGTCAGAAATTATTTCTATAATCACTGACAATAATGGGCAACATTTATGTTTTATTATTAAAATTATGAAATTCTGTTCATCAAAATATATAAGCAAGGGAGTAAAAAAACTCAACTACTGAGTGAAGTGTGAAAATTGTCATTTGGAGAAGATGTTTTCCCGATACAAGTACAATTGGATACCACTGTATTCTGCTTCCCTAGGGTCCTTACCCTAGCTGCTCTTCTTACGTTTTGTAGCTTCTCTCTCTCTCTCTCTCTCTCTCTCTCTCTCTCTCTCTCGGCTTTTTTCCAAAACAGTCCCCTATCTCTCTTCTTCACAGCCAAGCTTATTTAAAGATTAATATACATTTACCTTCTCCACTTACTCACTTCTTAACCCAATTCTTTTTTTAATGTTTATTTATTTATTTTTGAGAGAGAAAAGACAGAAAACACAAGTGGGGGAGGGGGAGAGAGGGGGAGACACAGAATCTGAAGCAGGCTCCAGGCTCTGAGATGTCAGCACAGAGTCCAATGCGGGGCTCGAACCCACAAACCATGAGATCATGACCGGAGCTGAAATTGGATGCTTAACCACCTCAGCCACACAGGCACCCCTCAAGCCAACTCTTAATTAAGCATTTCCTTCTCTTTTCCAGTACACTCTGATTTCTTGGTTCACACAACTCTCTCTAAGGTGCCTTGATATTGTGAAATTCCATGAATGCTTTTCAGTGTCCAACTAACTGGCCACTCCTCAGAAGCATTCAATAATGTTAGCTACTCCCTTCTTGAAATCAGTTCCTCCCTTACCTTCTGCAATAGTACTCATCCTTATTTCTCACTCCTTCCTCTAAATACCCTCTGCAGGTCTTCCACTCTTTTTGCTTCTTCCTACCTCCTACCAAATTTAACTAACTTTTAAAAATATATAAAAAGGAATGTATAATCATTAAAACAATTCTAGAACATTTAGGAAAATATAAAGGAGAGAATTAAAACTGTCAGTAATCCTAACAGCCAAAGATAATTATTATTAACATTTTAATTAGTATATATTGCCAGACTTTTTCTCAGAATATACATTTATTTTTTAATGTTTATTTATTATACATTTATTTTCATAAAATGGTAACTACCATATATAATGGTCCTTTAATCACTTAATATAATGTACATTCTTTCATATCAGTATAGATTAATATTGCTACTTTAATTATCAATAGCCAATATTCATTAAGATTTTACTGAGGGTACTGTGGTAAACTCTTTACATACATTTAACCTTCACACTACAACTTTGTAAGACAGAAGCTATATTATTATCCTAATGTTACAGATAAGAAAACTAAGGCTTTGAAAATTTCAGTAAATGGTCCATGGTCTAACAGTAGAGTAGCCCTAGTAAGAGTTACCCAAGATTTGAACCCAAGCTGTTTAACTCCAGAGTTGGAACTCTTTTCATGATCTATAATGCTTTATAAGTCAGAGTAATTTCATTTGTAAGTAATGGGATGCCCCAAAAAGGAAATTAAACAGTTAAAAAGCCTTGAATTAAATAGTTTTAAAGCTAGGTATACAACTCAACAACACAAAGCTTTGGGTTGGCACTTCTATGATTCTCATAGCTTTCCCTCAGAGTCATAAGATAGCTACAAAGCTGCAAGCACCACATTCTTATATCCTCACATGAAATATCCAGAGATAGGAACAAGTGGGCAGGGTTTTCTCCTCATGTATATATATTTATCAGGATGAAAAACCTTCCCCAAAAGCTCCAAGAAGAACAACCTCAGTGTCACATTGACCAGAAATAGCTCATTCGTTGGCCTCTAAACCAAACACACAGGTATAGGATTACCACTGTCATCACAATTCACTCCTCAGATTATGCCCACCTTACCTGAGCATATTGCCTCAATAACTGAAAACAATGGCAATTCCGTAAACAAGGGAGAAGAAGAAAGTGATGACCATTAGAGTGGCAACTAATATGAGGCCAATGGCCATTTAAAAGTTTATGTATGTACCATGACTTAAGAAATCCCATGAATTTTGTTTGTTTTTTAATCCCAAGCAGGCTCCACACTCTGTGCAGAGTCCAATGAGGGGCTCTCACGATTGTGAGATCATGATCTTGAGCTGAAATCAAGTGTGGGCACTTAACCAACTGAGCCACCCAGGTGCCCCAAGAAATCTCATGTTGAAGGATATTTATGTTGTTACTAATTTTACACTTTTATAAAGAAAGTTGCAATGAACATATTTGTAGCTTTCTCATGCTTTTTAATTTTTCCTTAAGAGAAATCCCTAGAAGTAGAATTTTTGTATCAAAGCAAATATTCTACGGTATATAATATATACATTACCAAATTACTCTTTAAAATATTTAAGCAAATATATGCTCTCCCCAGGAGAGTATGAGAGCACCCATTTCTTCACGTTCTTAAAAACATTAATTAGATTTAAATATTTGAAAATGTAATTTAAATTTGTATAACTTTTTTTAAAAACTTAGTTTTTAAGTCACAAAAGCAAAAGCTGCTTTTTGACAAAAACTTAACAATCCAAATATGTAAAAAGCAAACATTCTTCCCACCCCAACCCCAATTGCCATGTCTCATTCCCCAGTGGTAATCACTGTCAATAATTTTTTAACTCCACAATTACAGGCACTCTGTCAACCTTGTTCTTTGCTGGATCTCTATTTAATGGCCCAGTTCTTGGTATACACTGCATTTAACAAACGTTTATTTTTAAAAATGTCATCATACCTGCCATTTCTTTCTGGAACTTGACCTTTTAACCTAACAACATATTGTGGGTTTTTTTATTCTTTGTACATAAACAGATCTGCTTTATTTTTAAAAAATATGTCAATAGTATTCCATTGTATGGGCGTATCATGATTTATGAAACCCCTAGTTAAATTGCCCCAATTTTTCACTATTATAAGCACCACTGAAGTGAGTATCCTTGGAAGTATATTTTTGTTTTGTAGTGCAAATATTTCTGAGGGATAAGGTCCTATAACAGATTCAAGGTCAAAAAGTACGTGCCAAATTGCTTTCCAAAAGATTGCACCAATTTACAATATGTGTTTTCCTATTCTCAAGCCAGCATTTGGTATCTTAAGTATTTTTACCTTTTTCTACACTGAAATGTTAAGATTATATCTTATTATTTGAATTCTAGTCATAACCTCTTAGCCAGTGGTTTAGCAATTTCTTACATTCATTGGCCATTTTCATCTTATCTGTAAATTGTCCCTTTAACTCCTTTGCCTATTTTCCTATTTTAAAAATCTTTTCTTATTTATCTTAAGGAATTCCATTTATTATGGCTAGTTATCTTTTTCTCCTATATATTTTGAAATATTTTCTCCCCAATTTGTTATTTTTTTAATATTGCTTTTGGGATCTTTATCACACATGAATTTCAAATTCAAATCTTTTTTGGTAGAGTATCATGGTGACTTAACTTGTAGCTTCATTACCTAATATTTTGCAATCTAGTATTGCAAGAACCCTCCTCAACACCAATTTAAAAATGTCTTCACTTTTTGCATTTGCTTTTTGCAATTTAATTCACCAAGGTTTCCTAAAAATTGCTCTTCTTTTTCAAAATTTTGTAAATTGAACTACCATGTCAAATGATCCAATTAAAATACTTTTGATTCTTTCCTCTCTCTCCACAAGAGTCTACCTTTTCAAAATTTCTCAAATATTTCCTCTCTTCACCGTTCCCACAGTTACGGCTTCTTTAGTTTAGGCCTTATTACTTCTGAATTGAATTTCTGCAATACCTTCCCAGTAATCTCCCAATCTCCAGTCTCACCCTCATCCAACCCATTCTCTACAACATGATCAGAAATACTTTTCTTTAAGGGCTCCTGGCTGACTCTGTCAGTAGAGCATGCACCTCTTTTTTTTTTTTTTTTTAAATGGTTAATTTTTTTTTT
>CM053560.1:93338111-93388571 GCA_028646485.1 Cryptoprocta ferox
TCTATACAATGGAATACTACATGGCCATGAGAAAGAATGAAATCTGGCCATTCGTGGCAACATGGATGGACCTCGAGGGTGCCATGCTAAGTGAAATAAGTCAGGCAGAGAAGGACAGATGCCATATATTTTCACTCATAAGTCTAACAGGAGAAACTTAACAGAGGCCCGTGGGGAGGGGAAGGGGGGAAAAGAGGGAGGGAGAGGGAGGAAGGCAAATCATGAGAGACTCTTAAATACTGAAAACAAACTGAGGGCTGAAGGGGGAGGGGGAAAGGGGAAGGGGGGTGATGGACGTGGAGGAGGACACTTGTGGGGAAGAGCACTGGATGTTATATGGAAACCACCTTGACAATAAACTATAAAAAAATACCAAGAAAGAAAAAATTAATAAATTTCTACACTGATCTGGAAAAAAGACAGAAGATGCACATGACCAAAATCTGTAATAAGAGAGGTAACACTAGTATAGATTCTATAGATGTTAAAAGGATAATAAAGGAATACTATGAATAACCTTAAATCAATAAATTTGATAATTTAGAGAAATGGATAATTTAGGAATACTATAAATAAGTTCGAATCAATAAACTTGAAATTTAGTGAAAAACACAAACTACCACAGCTCACAAGAATAAGTGGTTAACTTAATATATGACTATCTGCTAAAAAATTGAATTTGGAGATAAATCCTTCCCACAAAGAAAACTCCAAATCCAAATGGATTTACTGGTGAATTCTACCAAGCATTTAGGGAATAAATAATTCTAATTCTATACAAACTCTTCCCCCAAAAAAATTGAAGAGGAAAACTTTTGAACTCATTCTATGAATCCCACCAGACAAAGGCATCATGAAAAATACATACATACATACATACTGCAAACCAATATCCCTTATAAACATAAATGCAAAATTCTATACAAAACTGGGCAAATCAAGTCCAACAATATATAAAAAGGATAAAAGATCATGACCAAGTTCGGTTTATCCCAGAAATGCAAGGTTGTTTCACACTTGAAAATCAATTGATATAATTCACTATACTAAAACTTAAAAAGAAAACGGTATGATCATTTCAATAGACACAGAGAATGCCTCTGGAAACATCTAACATATATCTTGATTTAAAAAAAAAATAAAACCTCTCAGCAAATTAGGAATAAAAGGGACCTTCCTTGACCTTATAAAGGGATAGCTACAAAAAACTACAGCTAGTATCATACTTAAAGGTTAAAAAAAAGTGGGCGTATTCTGATTTTAGCTTAGAGCATGATCTCATGGTTCGTGGGTTGGATCCCTGCATTGGGCTCTACACTGACAGCTCAGGGCCCGCTTGGAATTCTCTCTCTCTTCCTCTCTGTTCCTCCCTGACTTGTGCTGTCTCTCTCTCTCTCTCTCTCTCCCCCTCTCCCTCCCCCTCTCTCTCTCTCCCTCTCTTTCTCCCCCTCTCTCTCTCCCCCTCTCTTTCTCCCCTTCTCTCTCTCTGTCTCTCTCCCCCCCACCCCGCTCTCTGCAAGTAAATGAACTTAAGAAAAAAAAAGAATGTTTTCCCCTGAGATTGGGAACAAGACAAAGATGTCTTCTCTCACCATCTCTATTAAACATTTTACTGGAGGTTTTAGCCAGTGCAATAAGTCAAGAAGAAAACATGAATGACATCCAGATTGGAAAGGCAGAATTAAAATTGTCATGATTTGCAGATACGACTGTCTATGTAGAAAACCCTAAGGAATCTACAAAAAAAAAAAAAACCCTACTAAAACCAATAAGTGGGTTTATGAGTTTAGCAAACTTGCAGGATACAAGATTAATATGTAAAAATCAGTTGTATTTCTATATGCTGGTAAATAAACAATTAGAAATAAAAATATTAAAATAATATTTATAATAGCATCAAAAATGTGAAACATTTAGGAATAAATCTGACAAAAATATGAGAGATTTGTACACTAGCAACTCCAAAACACTGCTGAGACTAATTAAAGGAAATCTGAATAAATGAAGATTTATACTTTGTGCTTCAGAAAGGTCAATGTTTTGAAAATGGTAAGTCTCTCCAATTTGAGCTACAGAGTCAATGAAATCTCAGTAGGCTGGTTTTTTTTGACTTTGGAAGGCTAATTATAAAATTTACATAGCAATGGAAAGGGCCTACAATGACCAAAACTATTTTGAAAAAGAACAAGTTTGGAGAGTTAATATTACCTAATTTCAACACATTATTTGAAATCAATATAGTATGGTATTGGACTAAAGATGACAAAGAAATATTGCAACAGAATAGAGTCTAGTAAAACAGCCATAATACAAATATGGAACAACTAATTTTTTACAAAGCGCAAAGACAATTAGGTAGACAAAAGATACTGTTTTGTTTTCAACAAATGATAGGAGAAAAAACTATTACAGAGACCATCTCAGGGCATGTAATATTTGGCAGATTGGGCCCCATAAAAATTTAGAACTTGGGTATGGAAAAGATAACCTAAACTAAAAGATAAAACAATAGATCTTTGAAGAAAAGATATATTTATGGGACAAAGGATTAAATTCTATAATCTATCATGAGTTCCTGCAAATTAGAAAGTAAAAGACAAAGAACAGGTAATTCACAGAAAAAGAAATATGGTCAATAAATCTGTAAGTTGTTCAACTGAGGTTCCTTAATTTGATGTAGTTCCAATTTTTTATTTTTGTGTTGTTTGTGTACTGCGTGTCATTTCCATAAAATCATTGTCAAGATTTATATCAAAGAGCTTCTTTCTATTTTTGTTCTAGGAGTTTTTTGGTTTCTGGTCTTACATTTAGGTCTTTAATCCATTTCAACTTAATTTTTGTGAATGGTGTAAGATAAGGGTCCGGTTTCATTCTTTTGCATGTGAATATCCACTTTCTCAGCACCACTTATTAAAGAGATTCTTTTCTCCATTGAGTATTCTTCACTGTTTTATCACATATTAATTGGCCACATATGAATGGGTTTATTTCTGGGCTTTGATCCTGTTCCAGTGGTTTATTGTCCATTATCATACCAGTACCATATTGTCTTGATTACTATAGCTTTGTAGTATAATTTGAAATCAGGAAGTGTAATGCCTCAAGCTTTGTTCTCTGAAGACTGCTTTAGCCACTCAAGGTCTTTTGTGATTCCATATGAGTTTTGTAACATTATTCAGCCATAAAAAAAGAAGGAAATCCTACCACTTACAGAAACATCGATGAAATTTGAGGGCAGTATGCTAGGTGAAATAAATCAAACAGAAAATGACATATACTAAGTGATCTGTTATATGTGGAATCTTAAAAAACCAAACTCACAGAAACAGAGAATGGATTAGTGGTTTTAAGGGGTGGGGAGAGAGGGATAGTAGGGGCTGAGAAAGAGTGAAGGTATTGAAAGGTACAAACTTCCAGTTATAAGATCAATAAATTCTGGGGATGTAATGTACAGCATGATGACTATAGTTAACAATAGTTGACTGCATATTTTAAAGTTTCTAAGAGAGTAGATTTTTAAAGTTCTTATCATAAAATAAACTATAACTTTATGAGAGGACAGATGTGTTATCTTATTGTATTAATCACTTTGTACTATATACATATATAAAATCACTATGTTGTGCATCTTAAACTTATACAATGTTATATATCAATTATATCTCAATAAAGCTGAAAAAATAAAAAGTTGTCCAACATCATTTATGATTAAAGAAACAAATCATTTTCCCACAATCTTTTTTTTTAATTGTTTATTTTTGAGAGAGAGAGAGAGAGAGACAGACAGAGAGAGAGACAGAGTGTGAGCAACAGAAGGCAGAGAGAGAGGGAGACACAGAAGCCAAAGCAGTGTCCAGGCTCTGAGCTGTCAGCACAGAGCCTGATGCAGGGCTCAAACCTATAAACCGTGAGATCATGACCTAAGCCAAAGTCAGATGCTTAACCCACTGAGCCACCCAGGTGCCCCTTTTCCCACAATCTTATTATTGAACCTATAAAAGGTTGATAATAGTCCCCCAAATCCAGACCAGTTCCCCAGTGTGCTCTTGGAAATAGGGTATCCCTTCTATAGGCACAGAAGGGAAACCAAAACGTGATACAACTTATTTTGCTTACAGCTGTCAATATGACCTTGAGAAAAGCATATCAGACTTGAGCACTGGGTTTCCACACTCAACTCTGGCCAACAAAAGAGGTAAACAAGATACTCCTTCAGTCCTTGCCAACTCTAATGTATCATCTCAGACTGGTTTAAAGGAGTATTTTCTCAGTATTCAAGGGAAGATAACTCATCTTTCTGGAGTGGCCACTCAGTGATAAATGCTATGCCATAGACCTTGCATTAACTATTTCATTTCAATTCTACCACACACTGCAAGCTTTTTATAAATGAGAACATCAAAGCTCAGAGAACCTAAATAAAACTATACTTCAGTATTCATGTTCTTTCCACTGCACTGTGAAGAATCAGTAATTTTCTTCTCTGGTCAAATGCAAATCAGAATATGATAAAGGCTCTGAAGAATATCCAAATGGTTAAACTTGTAATAATTAGTAGAAGTTCCACATGAAATGTTGAGGACAACTTTAATGTTGCATATTTCTGTGATAGGCCTGATATTTATGATATCGTGTTTTGCAGTTTTAAAGTGAAAACAAAACAAAACAACAAACAACAACAACAAAAACCCCACTGGTCTTGGAGACAGACTTCATCTCAAATCTCAGCTTTGCTGCTTATCAGTGGTGTAGTCCTGATCAAAAAACTGATTCACTACGCTAAACCCTGACTCCACAGTGTTCGTATTGTGCACTATCTATAATGCCATCATTTGACTTGTTTTGTGAGCTAGTGGAGGACAATTACTTTGTGTCACTGGCAATATTCAAAAAGTTACTTGTATATAAGAGTTTTACCATACATATTTATTAGATGACTATCTTATTATAAGCAAAAATAAGAAAGCTTGGCAATATTGAGAGTTGGCAAAAAAAATATATATATATATAGGAAGACAAATTTGTCAGTGAGTAATAAAAGAAGTGCTATAAAGAATAAGTCTCAAATGCTTCCCCCTCCACACCCTACTCCTTGCTTCCTCCACCCATACTTTGTTCCCTTGATTTTCTTTGAATCCTCTGAATTGAAACTACTTAAGAACAGGGTCCATGTTTTATTCATCTTTGAATTCTTAGAAATAGCATAGTATAATGCTCAATAGATGACTGTTGAAGTGAACTGAATGGTAATTTTGAGAAGGAAGAGATCATTGCAGGCAGAAAGTTCATCTCAAGAGGTAAAGTTACAGTTTTAACTTATTTTCAGTTGCAATTCCTCTGTAAGTAGGGAAATTCTATACCAAAGACTGAAAAAGCACATCATAAAACATGGTTCAGTCCATCTGAGTCCTGTTTCAATTTTAGCACAGAATGTGTTTCAGCATTCCTGATTCACACCTTTCTAATGCAAATACATCAAACTTTCAATTATTTGAGGGTGAATTATCAAATTTGTAGATTAGCAAGGCTTTTTGGTTCTTCTACTCCCTCTAGCTACATAGTCCTTTGGCGCCGTCTTTCCTTGTGCATGAATGGCAGTGGGATTAACTCATTATGAATAAAGGAAACATCTGTGGTGCTTAAATGGTGGTAAGGAATGCATAGAAATCCAATACCACCTGTATGTAGTTCTATTACTGGTCATAAATTGTATTGAAAAAAAGCTGTCACCGTATTCAAATTTCAAAGGATATTTCTTGAAGTAGTTCATCAGAGAACATTTTTCTCATATCAACCAAAGAACAAACTAAACGAAGAGCTTTACTTACAATAATAAAAATGTTATATTGATTCAAATCACTGACAGTGTCTACAGACACATAACAGAAAGTGGATGCCAAAATCCCTGAAAGATTTGGTCACTCAGGCTCATCCCAGCTTGTCTCTGCTTTTCATTTAGTGGCAGGAAATCTATCAGTCCCTATCACTTAATGGTCAATTAATTTAATGTTTTGGTTCTATTAAAAAACTCTGCTTTGATCCAGTTGTAGTCATCTCCTAAAAGTAAGAAAAAGCTATCCAGTTTATAAATCATGAGCATTTTAAAACCTAGTAAATGTAATTTATTCTTTATTTTTCCACTTAAACTTTTCTATCACTATTAATACTTCACATAGTTATAAATGTAAGCTTATATGCTCACAAACACACAAAACTCCCAGCTGAATGCCAGCACCCTTGGAACGGAAAAAAAGAACTGTACAGGGGAACCAACATGGAAAGTTTTAATATGTGTATGTCATCTCGTGACTCTTCATATTTACATAAATATGAAAAACAACATGAATGGAGTAAGGAAAAGAAAAAAGTTAAAGTGACTGAATGGTAGGCTTCAGAACTACCACATGTAGCTAGGTACATGGACTGTCCAATGCAGTCTCAAGGATAGCAGTCACTGTGACTACAGGTGGATGGTGCCCCCTGGAAGTTGTGCAATATAGTAGTCTTGATGGACTTTATCTCCTTTGGGATTTAAATATTTTGGCTTATAATAAGGACTAGACTGTAACTACAGCTCCAGATCACACTTCTTAATCTCCTGGCATGCTTGGAAGTAACTTATTTACTCACAAGGGGATAGAGGAAGGAGAAAGACAAGTAGAAAGGACAGGAAAAAGTATCTACGTAGAGGTAATAAGGATAAAATAACAACAGACACAAATGTTTTGAATATTTGTTATGTGTCAGGTATGGGTCATAGCACTTTGTACATACTCTTTTAATCTCTACAACCATCATAGAAGTAGTCACTTTAATTATCCACATTTCACAGATAAGAGAATTGAGGTCCAGACATTAAATAACTGCCCTAAGACCATGTAGCAGTTAAGTGAGGTAGAAATGGATGAGAACTGATTGACTCCTCTTCTTTACAAAATTGTGACTGTCACTTGAAAGTCAATTAGAGAATCTTCTCATTTGAATCTTTATTTGCTCTTACTAAAATAAATATTTTATGGGGAAAAGCAGTCCCTTAAGAAGACCCACTGGGTGCAATCATAAAATTAGATTTAAGAATAGAGAAAAAATTAAGTTTCAAATAAGATTCTTACAAAATAATAATTCTCCAAAATAAACCCCAAAATCGAAATGTAAAATGCCTAGGGTTACATTTATATTTACCACAAGTGCTAAAGGATAAAAATTCCTAACTAATCAGTTAGCACATTCAGGAAACTCCTGGCTTTTAGAATGAATAAATAGAAATGTTAGGAGAAGATGAGGAAACATCACAAAGGCACTGATTAAAAAAAAAAAAAAGCAAGGGAGCAGTAAATAAACATAGCAGTCACAAGAGCCTCTACAGCTAAAGGAAATGGGAGTTGGGGGTGGGGGCAGTGTTACTAATACCTAGCACAGGAGGCCTAACATATTTCTCAAGTGAGTCATTAGCCTTTGTATATCTAATTGATTCCTTGTTTCATAACTTCTGAATACTTAAATATCTGCACATCCCATTTATTACATAGAATCATATTCATGTTGAAATGACTTCAACTGTGTATGAAATTTTAATTTGAAAAACCAACTTAATGAAATTATGACTTCAAACGCAATAAGAAATAGCAATGATTATCTCTGTACACTATTTGCTCCAACTGTCCCATCCCAATGCTGCTATGTTAAATTATTTGAGCAACTGAAATATTTAGAGCTGCAAAAGAAAACTTTAAATATAAAGATAAAATAACATTTGTAAAATGACCACTATTAAAACTTTGTCCTGCAGTCTGTTAGCAAATAGTCCAGCTTGTCAAAATGACCCATTTTCTGAGCATGTTTAAGGCTTGCAGAGGTCTTCATTTATACCATGTCAGGAATCAGAGAAACAATAATATTTTGAAAATTAGTTTTGATGTACATTGCTGTGTCAAATATCTAATCAAGTGGGGCAACGTGTCAAAGTCAAGAAATGTTACTTGGCTACAATGGGTTAGGATACAGACGTGGCCACCTACTCACCAGCTGCAGGAAATGAATTTAAAGTAAGTTGGTCATCTGTCCCAGGATAAAAAACAACTGCTAAACATTTTATCCCAATTTGTCAGCCCTGTTCTATTGTAGTGAATTCCATCAATCCAAAGCCAGTCCCACTGTTTATTCTCTCCAGAACAATAAGCTTAACCAATAGGTTTATTTGTTTGAGTCATCTGGTGAGTTCTTTTAAATTAAGCCTTGTCTCTAGTACTGCTCGTATTTTGCTTGTATTCATGTAAGCTTCTACAGCAGCTGCTTGATAATAAAAGGAAAGGTGGCTCTTGTGGAGCAGTGAGAAGAGAATACATTTTTAAACTTTCCTTTCTTTCTCCTAAAATTAGCACCTAGCATATGGAATATTCAGCAGGTGGCTCCGCAGGGACAGGCTTACTGTTTTTCATACCTGCCACAGAAATGTTTGACATTTTGACTTGCTAAGGGAGTAAGATTTTTGAGGCCATTATTGCATGCCTGAGTGTGTGTGTGTGTGTGTGTGTGTGTGTGTGTGTTTGTGTGTGAATGGCACGTGCTCACGGGCATGCTGAGGAACATCTCATAGAGGTGTTTAAGAGGAGAGAGTGCAAGAGACAGAAGCTACTAACAAAGTTACACAATTAAGAAAAATTAAATACTAGAAAATGGAGTGTATTTGCCTGTGTTTCATACTATTGAAGTTGAATAACTAATTCAAATCCCACTAGTGTTAGAGAATAAAAAATTAATTTGTGACTTGAAGAATTCCAGGAATTACACTTTATTATACAGTAAGAATACTCTTTGAAAATTATCTGAAGACCTCAATTTAAAGTTCACTGTAGTAACTTACCCCATTGTCTGAAAAGCAACTATTAAATCAGCATTCCACAAACATTTATAAACATAAACAGAGTGGGAGCACCTGGAGAGCTCAGTTGGTTAAGCGTCTGACTCTTGGTTTCGGCTCAGGTCATGATGCTCTCAAAAAAAATCTTTTTTGAAAAAAAAAATGCATCAAGCACTATTTTAGGCAATGGAGCTTTAAAGAAAAAACTGGACTTTCAAATTTGAAAGAAGTTTAGGAAGTATGATAAACTAACCTTGGATATGGGCAGTGAGAGAGACAAAAGAATCTCAGATAATCCCTAGGTCTCTGGCTTGATGACTAGGTGGATGGTAGAATCATTAATGACGTCTGACTACTACTTGCTTACCTAATATCCACTCTACCGATTTTCTTATGTAATTCATCTATACAGTATCAAAGATGACAACATGACGAGCTAAACACCATATCAAAACTTTATTTTCCTGTCTCTACTATGTCCAATAAGACATAATGACATAAGACATAAGAAGACATCTTTGGGTAGAGTATCCACTGTGTGTAACGTACATTGCGTCAGGAGGGTGACCCCAGTTTTCTTTACCTTTCTTCTTTCTGCCTGGAATGTGATGGTTGGAGCATGAGTAGCTAGTTTGTGACCATGAGGTAACTTGAAGATAAACACTTCATGCTAAGGATTGTACAACAAAAAGATGGATTCCTGAAATTGGCGAGTTACCATGTTAGCTGTGGGTTGTCTAATTCTGGAGTTCTATTTTAACAAAAAATAAATCTTTGTCTTATTTAAGCTACTCTTATTTCAGGTCTCTGTTACTAGCCACTAGTCCTAATTGATACTCTATTATAGAGAATCAAGTTACTTTTTGGAAGGTGGCAGGATTAGGAGGAGGTTCAGTTTGGGATATGTTGTATGTGAGGTGCTTACTGGTGGAATGCCCAGACGTCACCTTGAAACACAAGGTAGAGATATAGATTTGGGAGTGATCCAAGTGGGAGACAAACATCTATAGCTTATCATTTCCAGTCAGTATTTTTTTTTCTTTAGATCATGACTGTGGTAAGGACTTTCTATTTTTCACTTGTGAGCATTTAACTTGGACTTTCCCTTGAATGCAAAAAAAAAAAGAGAGTCTCTATTTTACATGGCTGTGCAGAACCTTAAAAACAAGCATGCAAGCTGAAACTGTGCAAACTGATTTTAATAATCAATGGAAAAATTATGATTGCTTCGTAATCTTTAAAAATTTTTGTCAAAATTAAAATCTCTTATTGTTGTGGAGCCTGGGTGGTGCAGTCGGTTAAGTCGGACTCTTGATTTCAGCTCAGGTCGTGATCTCATGGTTCATTGGATTGAGCTGCTTTGGGCTCTGCACTAACAACATGGATTCTCTCTTGGGATTCTATCTTGGGATTTTCTCTCTCTCTCTCTCTCCTCTCTCTCTGCCCCTCCCCCACTTGCATTCTCATTCTCTCTCTCTCTCTCTCCTTCTAAATAAATAAACATTAAAAAAAAGTTTTAAAATCTCTTATTGTCAGGCAACTGGGTGGTTCAGTCAGTTAAGAGGCCAGTTTTGGCTCAGGTCATGATCTCACTGTTCCTGAGTTGGAGCCCCGTGTCAGGCTCTGTGCTGACAGCTCAGAGCTTGGAGCCTGCTTCAGATTCTGTGTCTCCCTCTCTCTTTCTTCTCCTCCCCAACTCATGCTCTCTCTCTCTCAAAAATAAATAAACATTAAAAACAAAAATTTTTTAAATCTCTTACTGTCTATATATGTACAGAAAAATAATAGTAAAGCTATTATTTACTTAGTATATTGAAATATAAGGCATTAGAAACTTTGAGAATTAAAATGATTTATTTCTTTGTTAAAAATGCATAAAGAGGGAATGTCAGCCAGTTAACTAAACTGACTTCTGCTCAGGTCACAATCTCACGGTTCGTGAGTTCAAGCCCCGCATGGGGCATCTGGATGTCTGTTGTCAGCACAGAGCCCACTTCAGATCCCGTCTCCCTCTTTCTCTACCCCTCTCCCGCTTGTGTGCGTGTGTGTTCTCACTCCCTTTCTCTGTCTTTCTCTCTCTCTCAAAAATAAATATTTGGGTTCCTGTGTGGCTCTTGGGTTCAAGCCCCGAGTTGAGCTCTGCGCTGACAGCTCAGAGCCTGGAGCTTCGGATTCTGTGTCTCCCTCTCCCTTTCTGCCCCTCCCCCTCTGGTGCTCTGTCTCTCAAGAAATCAATAAACATTAAAAAATTTTTAATAAATAAACATTTAAAAAATGTATCAGGAATAACTTAAACATGGCTTGCCTTCTTTCTTCTCAACGTATAACTTACTATAGGGAATGAGGATCTTATGTTTGCCCTAGTGAACTGTTATACTTTCCTAAATTTGATTTGCTTAAAACATTTTATCCTTTGATATTTGTATTGTGAAATGTCTCCAAAAGTCCTGTTACTGTGAGTTTTTTGCCTGTGTTACTTCTTCTGGGATATCTTCATCATTGTTGTCGCAACCACTTTTCTTCTTTATGTTGACACTTCGCCTTTACAAAGTTCCTCTGACTGTACATCTAGAGTCTTTCAAATGGTGGCAGTGTCAACATTTCCACCATCAGTTATTTCTTCTATAATTCCATTTATATTCAATTTGTAATATCATTTTTGGACTATTTGCTGTACTGTTGGCCAATTCCCTCTTTTGATTATCCATGTTTGTAAAATGTCATGTGATTTTATCACTAAGAACAAGATTACAACACAACTACACACTTCTGCTGTCTGTGTGTAAAATGAATAACAGATGCAGAGTGACCAATCACTGATAGGCTTTGAAAGAAATGGTTCAATTGGTCACTGATCATGATGTGCATGTGTCAATTATGTAGTCATTTGTGGACTGAAGATTTACCCACAAAGTTGCTTTACGCAATTACTGAGCCAAACTGAATCAGGGTAACTGAAATGTGAACTGTGATGTTATAGGACTGGATTATTTTACTAAACCATGGTAACTGGAAATCACGCATGTCAGAACTGTGCAAAGTGAGACCTGTGTACAATCCAGTTGAGAGCTGGTGAGTAAAACCTAGATGTGTCCCTGCAACATTTATTCTTTTCCTTTCATACTTCTTTTCTCCCTACCATTTCATTTCTATTAGTACCACCTCTAAAGAGTGATAAGGGAAATCTGAAAGGCATCCTCGATCAGTCAGTTTTGCTACTGATAATTTTGGTTAAATATCTGAGCCAAAAGAGGGATTTAAAATTACCCTTAATCATATATTTTCCATCCTGTTCTCATATCCTATAACCATGGTCTGCTAAATTAGCATTGCTGTAGTATTGCTCTGTCATAAAATACTTTAATTATAATAAATTTGTGTTTCTCAATATTCTGCTAATCAGAATTATATTTCTATTCATTCATTCAATAAATATGTGTTAGGCACTATACCATGGGCTTGGCATAGTTTGTATCATTGAATAAAACAGGCAATAATCCTTGCCCCTGTGGTGCTTACATTTTAGTTGGTAGTTGTGAGGGCTAGAGCATTAGGCAATAATAATGAAACCTGCTATGGTGTTGCAGTGTTGTCGACTATGATGATATTATAAGTGAGAAAAATACAGGTATTCAAGTATACAGTTTTTAAAGGATTAACAACTTTGACCAGATGATCAAAATTAATATCACTAATATGATATTATGGACATCATGTACTTTAGATATGATACCCTAAAAAGGACATAATATCACTATGTGATATTTTGGCCAGATATGCCTAATTTTAATCTAATAATGATGAAACAGCAGACAAATGCCAAATAATGGACATACTATACAAAAGGAAGTATCCTCCAAAAATGACAATGTCATAAATGCTGAAGGTTTTTTTAAATATCAATTTAGGGCTCTGTTTTTCAAATTTTTTTAACATTTATTTATTTTTGTGAGACAGAATGAGACAGATCATGAGCAGGGGAGGGGCAGAGAGAGAGGGACACACAGAATCGGAAGCAGGCTCCAGGCTCTGAGCTGCCAGCACAGAGCCCGACGCGGGGCTCAAACCCATGAACTGTGAGATCATGACCTGAGCCAAAGTCGGACGCTCAACCAACTGAGCCACCCAGGCGCCCCACTTTAGGGCTTTTCATTGCCAAGAATTCTGTTTTACCAAAACATAATCCTTCACATTTTGGTATCTGTAGCAAATTTGACTCTAATTTTTTTTACTCTAATTTTGACTCTAATATTTACAAAATATCTTTAAGCATTCATTTTGATCCTGCTTTGGGTACTTTTATGTTTGGATTATCTAGAAAACAAAGCCTGAGCAAATTTGAGGACTAGCACGTCTTTGGGATATATAATCCAAGGACTCTGAGAGTGAGGAAATAAGCAAATGAGGCAGAAAGGAGTGCATTACTAAGCTGACTACAGCTTCATGAAGAGATATGGTAAGGATGTCTTTGAGAAAACCATACCTAGAAAACAAAATCTGGAACAAAGCTTAATTCTAATGCTTTGCTTTATTTACTATACTGTTTATTCAGTGGCTTTACTGAGCACCTGTTGGCTTAGTATCAGAATACTACTAAGAGTTTAGCTCTAAATCACCTAATTCACAAACTTATGGATATCTCTACTCATGTTGAGTTTTTCTGTAGAGAAGTCCTTTTGAACCCAAATAATCTTCTACCTCCTTTTTACCAAGAAGAGCTGAGTGAGGTGTAGAGGTTCCATTTCCGTATGGGAGAAGCTTAAATGGTTGGAAGTGGGTCTTAGAGCTTGTATTCTACATAAGAATGAAAACTAGTTTCTTGACCTCTCTTGATTTAAAACCTTTGTAATATTTACCTTGAAAACTAATACAGACTTATATTCAGATGAGAGTAAAAAAATTATTCTAAAGCCAAGTAGAAAAATGTGTGGGTGTTAATGTTTTAGGAATACCCTGATTCATTTCCTTCTGTTGGCTAAAAAGACCAGTTTTAAGCAAAATGGCAACATAGTAAAACAAATTTGTTTTTGTACAATCCCTATCAAAATAACACCAGCATTCTTCACAGAGCTAAAACAAACAATCCTAAAATTTGTATTGAACCAGAAAAGACCCCAAATAGCCAAAGCAATCCTGAAAAAGAAAACCAACACTGGAGGCATCACAATTCTGAACTTCAAGCTGTATTACAAAGCTGTAATCATTAAGACAGCATGGCATTGACACAAAAAAGACACAAAGATCAATGGGACAGAATACAGAACCCAGAAATGGACCCACAAACATGGCTAACTAATCCCTGACAAAGCAGGAAAGAATATCCAATGGAAAAAAGACAGTCTCTTCAGCAAATGGTGTTGGGAAACTGGACAGGGACATACAAAAGAATGAACCTGGACCACTTTCTTAGATCATACACAAAAATAAACTCAAAATGGATGAAAGACCTAAACATAAGACAGGAAGCCATCAAACTCCTAGAGGAGGAAACAGGTAACAACCTCTTTGATCTCGGCCGCAGCAACTTCTTATTTGACATGTCTCCGGAGGCAAGGGAAACAAAAGCAAAAATGAACCATTGGGATCTCTCTCTTACCTGACATGTAGTGGGAAGCAAGGGAAACAAAAGCAAAAATGAACTATCGGGAACTACTGGGATTTTCCTTCTGCATGGAGAAGGAAACATTCAGAAAAACTAAAAGGCAACCTTCAGAATGGGAGAAGATATTTGCAAATGACATATCAGATAAAGGGTTAGTATCCAAAATCTATAAAGAATTTATCAAACTTAACACCCAAAAACAAATAATCCAGTGAAGAAATAGGCAGAAGACATGAAGAGACACTTTCTCAAAGAAGACATCCAAATGGCTAATAGACAAATGAAAAAGTGCTCATCATCAGGGAAATACAAATCAAAACCACAATGAGATACCACCTCACTCGTGTCAGAATGGCTAAAATTAACAACTCAGGCAACAACAGATGTTGGTGAGGATGAGGAGAAAGAAGAACTGTTTTGCACTGCTGGTGGGAATGCAAACTAGTGCAGCCACTCTGGAAAACAGTGTGGAGATTCCTCAAAAAATTAAAAATAGAACTACCCTATGCCCCAGCAATTGCACTACTAGGTATCTATCCAAAGGATACAGGAGTGCTGATTCGAAGGGGTACATGCACCCTAATGTTTATAGCAGCACTATTGACAATAGTCGAAGTATGGAATGAGCCCAAATGTCCATCGACTGATGAATGGATAAAGAAGATGTGGTATATATACATATATATATATACATATATATATATATGTATATATATATGGGAATATTACTCTGTAATCAAAAAGAATGAAATCTTGTCATTTGTAACAACGTGGATAGAACTAGAGGGTATTATGCTAAGTGAAATAAGTCAGAGAAAGACAATATCATATGATTTCATTCATGTGGAATGTAAGATACAAAACAGATGAACATAAGGGAAGAGAAGCAAAAATAATATAAAAACAGAGAGGGGGATAAAATATAAGAGACTCTTAAATATAGAGAATAAACTGAGAGTTGCTGGCCAGGTGTTGAGTGGAGGGATGAGCTAAATGGGAAAGAGGCATTAAGGAGGACACTTATTGGGATGAGCACTGGGTATTATATGCAAGTGATGAATCACTAAATTCTATTCCAGATCATTAAAAAAAATAATTTAAAAAAGAAATAAATTTGTTTTTGCTATTCTTCCACTCTCTTTCATGTTTCTTCCCCTCCCCCCATTCACACAAGAATCCTGGATATTCATACTGCCCCTTGCCAAATATGGCAACCCCCAATCTTGCCTTTTCTAGATAGTGTCTCATTCTATTTATTCTTTTGTAGTGCCTTTTATTCGTACATCCTGTCATCACAAAATATCACAGACTGAGTGAGTGAAACAACAGAAATTTATTTTCTCACAGTTCTGGAGACTAGATGTCCAAGATCAAGATGCCAGTAGGGTTTGTGTCTAATGAGAGCTCTCCCCTTGGGATGCAAATGTCCACCTTGCCAGTATAGGCATATATGGATCTCCTCAGTGAATGCATGGGGTGGGGGAGGAGGGTGGAGAGCAAGTTCTCTGGTGTTTCCTTTTATAGGGGCACTAATCCTATCAGAAAAGAATCCCACCTTTATGACCTCATTAAACCTTAATTATTCCCTTAGAGGTCCCACCTCCAAATACAGCCACACTGGGTGTTAGGGCTTCAGCATGTGAATTTGGGGGAGGGGATACAAACATTCAGTCCATACCATCTCTTGCCCTAAGTCTTCTCTCAAATCTTACCTTCCCCTAGCATAACCTTAGAGACTTGTTTTGGCTAGGGAGCTATTGTGATGAACAAATCGGAGCCAACAGACAAGTTCTGCTCTTAAAGAGTGATTCACACAGGAAAAGCAGATAGAGTTTTATCACTTAGACAGTATCAGTTTGAATGAAGCATTTTATTAATTCATCTAACCATCAAGCATTGCTGACCATGCTCACCCCTATGCCCAAGCATTTGCTCAATGCAGCTTCAGGGACTCAGGCATTTGATGCCTTGGAATCTTCCCCTCCCCCTTTTCCAACATGTACTATTTTGGATTTCTTGTTATTAATGGTAACAATAAAGTTTATAGAAGAAACTTCACACAAGATTGGGAACAAAGAGGGCACCTGGGTGGCTCAGTCGGTTAAGCGTCTGACTCTTGGTTTCAGGTCATGATCTCCCAGTTTTGTGACTTCAAGCTCTACATCAGGCTCTGAGCTGGCATTGCGGAAACTTCTTGCGATTTTTCTCTCTCCCAATCTCTCTGCCCCTCCCCTACTCACGGTGTCTTTGTCTCTTTCAAAATAAATAAATAAACTTAAAAAATAAGAATGTGAACAAAGACATTCAAATTCTACTTTCTAAATTTAAATTCCAGTTCTATATAACTTAATAATCCCAGAAATGAAGACAATTATAAATTGTATAAATAAAACAATTATAAAGTGTATAAATACACTTTTATTTGTTGTTTTTTAAATAGGCTCCACACCCAGTGAGGGGCTTGAACTCATGACCTTGAGATCAAGAGTCAGAAAGAAGCTCTACCAACTGAGCCAGCCAGGCACCATTATACTATGGTGATTTGTGAAGATAGTTAAGATTCTTTTATTATTTTGAAAGATACTGTGCCAGCTATCAATTTATTGGTTCCCAGAACTAAATTCATCCTTCATTCACTCTCTGCAACATCTCCCCTTTATAGTCAGCACAACTAAACTTTATTAGTAAAGACCATGGGAAGGTCATTGCACAAAAGAAAAGGGGTTCTTTTCCTGGTTCCAGATTGTTGCATTTTGCTTTTTCTAGTTCTGCTGCATCATCTATCAGTAGTGCAAGTGGCTCTGCCCCAAGTGCACCCAAAGTGCATAGTCCCTCAGCAACCTCGCAGACCCCAGCCCAGGCTCAAAGACCACCTCATTGTGGTTCTTCCAGTGCAGACACCATGCCTTACAACAGGGCCTCAACTCCCTCTAAACCCAGCAGCCCTAGTCCACTTGCACCGGCAAGGGAGACCAAGTAGGATGTTCTTGCAATAGATTAGGCAAGATATAATAACATTTTTTAACTAGGGCTATTGAAGTGGAGATGATGAGAAATGGTTGGTTCCAGGTACAGTTTGGGATTGGAGCCATTAAACTGACTGATGGATTGGATGTGGGTGTGGATTTAAGAGAGAAATCAAAATAGTTGTATCAAGCAAATGGATAAATGAAAGAGGCACATTTTATTGAGATGGAAAAGATTTAGGGAGGTCCATATTTAGGAAGTGGGGAAGGCAGATGGGAATCAAATCTACTATTTTAACTATGCTTAATTTGAAATATCTATTAGACATACAAGTAAAGATATCAAGTAAGCAATTAGATATACTAGCCTAGAACTCGGGAGAGAAAACAAGGTTAAACATATAAATTAGAATATCGGCATACAGATGGTTTATTAAGCCATGGCTCTGGATAAGATTACATGAAGTCTAGATAGAAAATAGAAGGAGGGAGAAGGAGGAAGAAAGAGAAAGGGAAGAGGGGGTAAGGAAGAGAGTTTGGGGATAAATACAGAGTAAGTTTAGGAGAGAAAATGAACCACTGACTGTGGTATTAGTTTGTCATGGGTGATCTTGGTGGGAAACATTTTAAGGGTATCAGTATAAACAAAACCAGTTTAATACTAATATTAGCTCTAGACCTCTGAGGGTTGCTTTTCTCAAATTTTATTGCTTGCACTATCTGCTATTCCTTCAAACCGGCCATCTCATTGTTATACTAAACCACCTGGAACTGTACTTTCCTCTTTTTATTTCACCTATTGGTTTGTCAACAAATTGGAAAGCACAGGTGGGAACTGATGACATTTGACACATTTTAATTTTCAGGCATTTATTACCATCTATATAACTATTTGAATTCCAGGTCTTGCTTTGACGAACTCAATTTTACCTAAACATTAAGTAAATGAAAATCAGCCTGGGTACTGTGGGAATGAATAGGGTTAGGGTCCACATGGCTGTGATGTTCTTGGCTAGAGATGAGCTCTATCCCACATCCTCTGCCCCACCTTGCTTTTCTCGACACTAAACATACATGAACTAAACCCCTTTCTTTGCTCTATTTTTCTTCGTAATATTTATTACTACCTGACATTATGTTCTATAATTTATTTCTTCATCTGTTTATTGTCTGTCCTACCCTCATTCCCATGTGGAATAAAAACTCCATGAAGTCACATATTTTGTTTTATTCACCCCTGTTCTATATGCTGTCCTTGGACCAGTGGCACATAGTAGGTGTCCAATGTTTGTTGAACAAATGAACTTAGCAGAAATTAGCTTGGTTAAAATAGAAAAAATCATGTATTGCAAAAATTAGCTCATTTCCTCCTCAAAAAAATATATTATGTAATCAATGAAACCATGGTAATAAATACACACAATACATGTATGTTAGTACCAGTTCTAACAAAGTTTTTTAAAAGATAGTATGCACAGCATGGAGTCTTCATTCAATTAACAGGTTACTCATGCCTTTGTCATTCTCTCTGAAGCTGGACAGTGTGAAAGGGATGTGTTTTTTCCTCTGTGTATATTTGCACCCTCATTATGAGACCAGTGAAAAAGAACAAATACGGTGGGGGAACATCTGTAGGTCAGCTTTGGGGGTACAAGTTTAGAAATGAGCTACAAAGACATCTCACATCCTTCATTCATTCATTCTGTCTCTCCCACTCTCTCTCTCCTCCCTGCCTCATTCTGTCTTATGTTCTGGCTCCCCTTTGCCAACTAAAATACCCGCCCTATTCCTAATTTGCCTTCAACAGTATACCTTTCTCCAGAACAGATGATCTTAATCAATATGGTAATTTTTAAAGTCTGTTGAGCATATCAACCTATTGTCTGTTGTGCATGTTGCCTTTTTCCCCCCGGTATTCTGTCTTTTGACTTTGTTTAATTCGATCCAGCACAGAGGGTGATAGTACATAAATGTTAGTGTCTGTTTCTCCCTCCCTTAAGACACGCAAGGTTTAAGAATCTTCTTTAGACCAAGCACAATGCAAGGCACTGGAGATACAAAAATTAACAAGACACAATCTTTCCGTCAACAGGCTGATACTCCTGCCAGGATGATAGCATTGCTGGTGTTGATGCAGATGAAGTTACCATGGTTTTATTTCCTGAAATTTCCTTTCCTGTCTCCTGGTTCCAGGGGAGAGTAGAGACTTGTTCACTTCTACCACTTTTCATGAACACTAGCATGTTTTCTAAATTTTATTATTACATTATATAGTTTGTATCGACTATAGATTTTGTATACAGATACCTACAAGGGTTGACTATGTAAATTCCTTTAAAAAAAGACTCCAAGACTGACTATAATCCTGTCACAGTGGCCTGCTTTCAGTTTTTGGAAGATTCCAAGCTTCTCCTTCTTCAAAGCCTTGTTAATGCTCTCAGTATGAGACTCTGCCTGGAATGATCTCCGTTTGTGTCTCAGTCACCGTCAGCTTCTCCAACATGAAGCCACCATACCCATCCTACATAATAGCAAATGCTACCACTACACCCCATCATAGCACTCATTTTTTCCTTTGTAACATTTAACATCATTTGTAGTTATTTCAATTAGTTGTTTTCATGTTTACTGTTTTCCTCACTAAACTGTGAATCAAATTTTGTCTATCGTGTTCATAGCTATATTCCCAATGCATAGCTGATTATCTGGCATATAATAGTAGTTGAGTAGGGGCACCCGGGTAGTTCAGTGGGTTGAGCATTCGACTCTTGATTTCAGCTCAGGTTGTAAACCCAGGGTTGTGGGATAGAGCCCTGCAGCATGCTCCCTGCTGGGTGTGGAGCCTGCTTAATATTCTCTCTTTCCCTTTCCCTCTGCCCCTCTCCCCCACTTGCACTCTCTCTCTAAAAAATAAATTAAAAAAGGTTGTTGAGTAAATATTTGTTAAATGACTGGTCAAGTAATAAGGAAGACAGCAAAAGGGGGAAGAGAGAGGGAAAGAAAAAGAGATTTGTACAATACTCAAATCATCTGGTTCTTCCTCTGAACTCTTAAAGGTTCTACTGTCTAGGAATCTTCAAAACACTTTACTTGTGTACCTCCTAAAATAATGTATTTAAGTAATACATGTTCTCACACGTTTAAGTTAATATCTATAATTTTCATGAGTTTATTTATTTATTTTAATGTTTATTTATCTTTGAAAGAGAAACAGAGAATAAGCAGGGGAGGGGCAGAGAGAGAAGGAGACAAAGAATCTGAAGCAGGCTCCAGGCTCTGAGTCGTAAACACAGAGCCCAACACAGGGCTTGAATCCAACTTGAGCCAAAGTCAGATGCTTAATCGACTGACTCACCCACACTTCCCTCATCATAAGTTTAAACAAATGCAAACAATAAATATCATAAATATTATAAATGGTAGTATTTAAAATAAGTCTATTATACAATATAATTTGAAATGTATCCAATAGGACATAAATACAATAAAGGTTTGATATCCACTACTACTTTTTTAATTTTTTTAATGTTTTTTTTATTTTTGAGAGAGAGAGAGAGACAGCGTGAGCAGGGAAGGGTCAGAGGGAGAGGAAGGCACAGAATCCGAAGACAGGCTCCAGGCTCTGATTGTCAGCACAGAGCCCGACGCAGAGCTTGAACCCACGAACTGTGAGATCATGACCTGAGCCGAAGTCAGATGCTTAACCGACTGAGCCACCCAGGTGCCCCTACTATTCATTTCTAAGAGGCATATAGATTCAGCCATACCACTCCCAGACATCAGAGAGAAATTAGTATAGAGGTCCCCCACGAGACATATACAAAAATATTTATAACAACTTTATCCATAATAGCCACAAACTGAAGAAAAACCCAACTGTTCCTTGGCAGTAGAATGGCTAAGTACATTATGGTACACACATACATGCATGAATACATACATATACTGGGTTATTACGTAGCAAGGGTTCTCAAGCTTTTTGGTCTCAAGGCTCCTTTATACTCCTAAAAGTTATTGAGGACACCAAAGAGTTTTTAAAATCTATTTGGGCATTTCTATCAACATGTGTCATATTAAAAATTGGGACTGAGAAATTTTGAAAATGTCTATTAACCTATTTTTAAAATAACAATAATGACATAGCTAAACCTTGAAGACATTGTGCTAAATGAAAGCAGCCACCCACACACACACACACACGCACACACACACACACACACACACAAATTGTATGATTTCACTTATAGGAGGTACCTAGTAGTCAAATTGATAGAAACAGAAAAGAAAATGGTGGGTGCCCAGGGCCAGAAAGAAAGGCAAAGAGAGAGTTATTGTTTAATGCATAAAGAGTTTCAGTTTAGGAAGATGAAAAAGTTCTGGAGAAAAATGGTGGTGATAGTTACATAACAACATGAATGTACTTAAGACCGTTTACCTATACACCTAAAAGTAGTTAAAATGGTAAGTTTTGTTATTTATATTTTACTAAAATTAAAAAACAATAAATCCCCTACCTGTTAATGTACATATTTTTTAATGTTTATTTATTTTTGAGAGAGAGAGCATGTGCGTGTGCACACAAGCAGGGAAGGGGCAGAGAGAAGGAGACAGAGGATCCAAAGCGGGCTCCGCACTGACAGCAGTGAGCCTGATGTGGGGCTCAAACTCATGAACCATGAGACCACGACCCAAGCCCAAGTCAGATGCTTAACCAACTGAGTCACTGAGGCACCCCTGTTAATGTACATATTTTTATGTATGACTGTATCTTCCAGAAAAAAATATTAGTAAGAAGTAATAGCTTATTTTTACATGTTTTCAAATCTTTTAGTCTGGCATAATAGAAGACAATTGGATTGTAATATCTGCTGTTTCACTCTGTCACAATGTGTTCCTTTATTGAAGTATATGAAGAAAATCTGGCCTTATAAAGATATATAATGGAAAAGAGAAAGATTATTTTAATAGTATTCTCAGAAAATTCTGAGTTATCTTCTTTAATACTATACCAAAACTTGATAATTGGTAGTTTCTTAAAATATGGTTCACTAATATATGCAGATCTTACAAATATTAACAAACTTCATTATATGTCAGAAAAATAACATTTGTTAATATCACCTCCAATAGCAACAGAAAAGTTGTAAAGTACTGGGAAGATGTTAAGCCCAGGATAGTGAATATAAATTTTTCAAAATTCTATTTTTGCTTGAAAATGCAAATTTTATCAAATGTCAACAAATATTGTCAGTTTACCTTGAAATAAAAGATTCACTCCCTTTTTTTAAACAAAATATCTGTCAAATAATTAAGTCAAAGTAATCATAGTTTGTCTTTGCTTTTTTAAAGTAAAAATGGTATTCTATGAAAAAAAACAACCAGTTCAGTTTACAATTCTCTTGAGACAATCATCATATTCCTATATGGAGTAGAAGTACTTCATGTGTACTTCCTATTTCATCACATATAATATTACAATGACATCTACTAATCTCAGCAACCTTTGAATGGAAGGAAGGTTCTTCAATCTGATAAAAGAGTATGAAACACCTATTTCTAATATAACTAAAAATAAAAAACTAAATGTTTTCCATTCCAAGACGGAAAACAAGGCAAGGATGTTTGCTTTTACTGTTTCTACTCAACATTGTACTAAGACAAGAAAAGGAAATAAAAAGCATACAGATTGAACAGAAAGAAATAAAACTGTATTTACAGAAGACATAATTACATAAATAAAAAATAACAAAAAAGCTTCTAGAATTAGTAGATGGATTTAGCAAGTTCACAGGATATGTCAATATATAAAATATATGCAACTAACAAATGGAAATTGAAATGTAAATGACAATACAATTTTCAAAAAATATAAAATACTTAGGAATAAATCCAAAAAAATTTGTGCAAGATTTGTATCCTGAAGACTGTAATATATTCTTGAGAGAAATTTATTTTTATTTATTTTTAATTTTTTTTTTTGAGAGGGAGAGCGCATGCAGGTGCGAGTGGGGCAGGCAGAGTGAAAGAGGGAATCCCAAGCAAGCTCCATGCCCAGCATGAAGCCCAATGTGGTACTCAATCCCACAGCCACAAGATCATGACCTGAGCCAAAATCAAGAGTTGGACACTCAACTTACTGAGCCAGCCAGGTACCCCTCATGAAAGAAACGTAAAAAGATGTAAATAAACAAAGAGATATATCATGTTCACGGGTTGAAAGTTTTAATTTTGTTAAGCTGGCAATTTTCCCCAAACAAATTTATAGATTAAATGCACTCTCAATCAAAATCCCTGTTGTTCTATAAACACTGACAAGCTAATTTTAAGCTTTATAGGGAAAAGCCAACCAAATGAATGTTGATTCTTTTTCCTCTAGAGTTCTTTAAAATGGATATGACTGTTTAATACATTTTTTAAAGTTTATTTATTTTGAGAGAGAGACAGAGTATGTGAGTGGGGGAGGAGCAGAGAGAGAGAGAATCCTAAGCAAGCTCCACACTGCCAGTCCAGAGCCTGATGATAAGTTCACATCCACAAACCCTGAGATCAAGACTTGAGCTGAAGTTAAGAGTTGGACACTTAGCTGACTGAGCTCTCTCAGGGGCCCCAGATACGACTGTTTAAAACAAAGGTTTAAAACAAATTGGCCAGGAGTGCCTGAGTGGCTCAGTCCACTGAGCAACCAACTCTTCATTTCAGCTCAGGTCATGATCTCATGACCCCACTCTCAGCCTGGAGGTTGCTTAAGATTCTCTTTCTCTCTGTCCCTTTCTGCCACTCATACTTGCTCTCTCTAAAATAAAAATAAATAAATAAGTAAAACAAAACAAACTGGCTGTCAAAATAGATCCTAAAGGCATTAAAAGAATAATAAGACAACATTGTAAACAATATTATGACAACAAA
The DNA here is from genome assembly GCA_028646485.1 of Cryptoprocta ferox. NCBI lineage: Eukaryota > Metazoa > Chordata > Mammalia > Carnivora > Eupleridae > Cryptoprocta > Cryptoprocta ferox. The sequence continues at coordinate 93,362,446 of CM053560.1, forward strand.
TTCAACATAGATAAAAAAGACATATTTCTTGAAATTTTCCATGTACCAAAATAGACGCAAGGAAAAGCAGAAAATCTAAATAGACCTATATGCAATAAACAAATTGAATTGTTCTGAAAAAGCTTCCCCCAACGAAAATCCCAGGGCCAGAAAGTTTCGCTGGTGAAAACACCAAAGTTACACAAATTATTTTCACAGAAAAGTGGAGGAAATAACACTATCCAACTCATTTTATGAGGCTAACAGTTATGGGCTGAATTATGTGTGTCCCCTCTCCCCCCACCCGTTGAAAATTCATATGTTGAAGTCCCAACCCTTAGTACTTCAGCATATAAACATATTTGGAAATAAGGTCCTTGTTATGGTGACTTAATTAAAACAATTCTGTTAGAATTCTAATCTAATATAACTAGTGTCCCTACAAGAGGAGGAAGAGACACCAAGGGCATGTGGTTGCACAGAGAGAGGCCAGGTGAGAACATAGTGAGAAGATGGCCATCTACAAGCCACGAAGTGAGGCCTTAGGAGAAACCAGACCTGCCAGCAACTCGATCTTGGACTTCAAGCCTCCAGAACTGTGAGAAAATAAATTCTGTTGTTTAAGCCCAGTCCATTGTATTTTGTTACAGTCTTAGGAATCTAAAATACCAACATAAGCTGAATAACAAAACTTGACAGAGATGGTATAAAAAGAAAAATTACAGACCAATATCTTTTGCGGAGATAGAGACAAAATCCTTAACAAAACACTAGCAAATCAAATCAACCATACATAAAATGAGTAACACTTCAAGACTTAGTAGGATTTATCCCAGGAATGCACGATTAATTTAAGATTTTAAAACCAATCAATGTAATTTACTCCAATAACAATGTAATTCACTAAAAAAGAAAACCAATATCATCATTTCAAAAGATTCAGAAAATGCATTTGACAAAATCCAACATTCATTCTTGATAAAAAATTTTAGTAAACCAGAAATAGTAGGGAACTTCCTCAAATTAATAAAGGGCATCTATAAAACACCTACAACATAATTAGTGGAATTAGACTGAATGTTTTCCCCTGCAATGGCAACAAAGCAAATATACCATTATCACAATTTGTATTCAACATTATACTAGAAGTCCTAGTCACTGTAAGAAGAAAAGAAAAGGAAATAAATGCCATTAAATTAAAAAGAAAGAAGTAACATTGTCCCTATTTGCAAATTACTTGATTATTAATGTAAAAATCCTAATCTAGAAAACAATTACTAAAACCCATAAGTAAATTTAGCAAGGTCACAGGATACAAGGTTCATATATAAGAACCTGTTTAAAGCAAACATTAAATATATATCTCTATATACTAACAGCAAACTATTGTAAAATGAAATTTAAAAAGCCACTCTGTTTACAGTAGCATCAAAAAATAATTATGAATAAATCTAAAAAAAGATTTTTATATTAGAAACTATAAAACATAGTTGAAAGAAATTAAAGAATACTTAAATAAATTGAGATATATACCATGTTCATGGATCAGAGAATTCAATATTAACATAATAATTCTCCCCAAATTGTGGCATTATTAAAAAAAAAAGATATTGATCATGAAACTGAATACAAAGCCTAGAAACAGACCAATAAATACCTGGTCAACTTGAGAAAAGTGCCGAGGTGATTTAATGGAGAGTCATTTTGGCAATAAGTAGTGCTGTAGCAATTGGACATTGGACATCCATATTAGGGGGGGGGGAAGGACTACTGATCTTAAACTCACACCATCTGCAGACATTAACTTGAATTGGGCCATATTCCTACATGGAAAACCTAAAATTATAAAACTTTTGGAAAAGAACATCAGAGAAAATATGTGTCCTTAAGTTAGGCATAGATATTTCAGAGAGGACGCAAAAAGTAGGGACCCAAGGGAAAAATTCATGCTAAGGTGCCAGCAGTTTTAACCATCATTGCTTTTGCATCATGCACTGAAAAAGGCAAATAAATAAAATCCTAAATTATTACAAAAATAATTGACTCATGGACCCCCCCTTAAAATTCTCAAGTACCCCAGCCTCCAGCAAGAATCCTCAGACCACACTTTGAGAGTAGCTACTTAGTAATCATTAAAAAGAATGAAATCTGGTGTATGCAACAATGAATGCTTCATACAGACATAATGTTGAACAAAAGAAGCCTGACACAAAGGAGAGCATACTGTATAATACCATTTATACAGCTTCCAAGCACAGGCTAAAGTACTCTATGGCATAAGAAGTCAAAATAATGGTTATCTCTGGGGTGGGGGGAGGAGATTAACTAAGAAAGTTCATAGAGGGAACCTATATGTTGATTTAAGTGGTGTTTGTACATTTTACTATATGGATGTTATACCTCAATAAAAATATAAAAAGAATATAAATAAGTTTTTAATCTTTAACAATTTTATCTTTCCCTCCTTGAACTTCTATTTCAATATATTTCAATTCCACTTTCCTACAGAATATTATTCTAATGAAATCTATTTCTGTACTTAAGTGTTTTACTAAAGATACTCTAACCTTTACACGAAAAAAAAAAAAACCATAGGCATATTCCCAAGCAGGTCAATTTTTGGGAAGAAGCCATAATGAAGCTGAAAATCTGAGAATTCTAGTTTGAGAATGATGTACCATAACATTTATTTGTCATTTCACACTTAATTGTTAAATACTTTCTAATATATATGTCTTATTTCACTAGAACGCTTGTTGAAGGCAGGGGTGCATCTCAGGTCTTCCATAGCCCAGGATCTGGCATATAGTAGGTGGCTCACTGATTGATTTTCTCATTCACACATGTAACAAAAATTTCTTTAGCCTTTTATTTATGTGTAAGGCTTGCTAGGCTCTGTGCCTATAATGATGGGTAAGTACAAGGCTCAATAAATTCCCGTTGATAATTGATTATTATCAGCTACATTTTAGAAAAGGTGTAATTCTCTTTTCTCCCAAATTCCAAGTACAGGTGCACTACAGATCTTATTAACCCTGTTGTAAACATGGGGACACCAAGACACAGAGATTAATTAACTGACTCACTTAGGGTCATGGACTTCATCATGAGTCAAGTGAAGATTAAAACCCTTCTAGGTTCTTTTCTGGACTGAGGTGCTGAGGGAATTCAGATTGACTAGAGTTCATATTTAATTTAAATGCTCTCATTTCACTTGTGTTACATCCACCTTCTTGGACTCGTATTTTAGGACCTGCAGTCTGAATTGGTTTACTTCTATTTCAGACACTGTCAATGTAAATTAGACACTGAGGGTCCATGACACCATCTGAAGCAGAAGTGCTATTAGCTGAAAATACATAAGCAGTTTTATATTTCAATATAGTATAACACTTCTTTGGAGAATGTATTTTCTACTAAAAATAAAAGTGGAAATAATAAACCTGAGTGAATTTTGAAAATGTTAAAAAAAAGTTAAAATTTGATTTTACTATATATCTTCAGGCAAGTATAGCCGAAGGAAGGCAGGTTAACAGTAAATATTTTTATCTCCTGCCAATGCATCTACAAACCATTCTGCTGAATAAGATCTGGCAGGTTCCTGACTGTGAGCAGAGATAGGGTAACAATTCTGATGATACATAAACTTGTATCAGATACAGGCTCCATTTTTTTGCTGTAATCATCCATCCATAGCCTTGCCTGCTCAGCTGACAAGACATGTTATTAATAAAGCAAACTGTACCACAAGTGCATTGCCCTACATGGTGCCTATCTTGTTGGAAAGTGTAATTGTCTGAAACAGTGGCCTCTGTGAAAAGATACCTTATGAACTGTGTAAAGATCAAAATAATTTCAACTAATAGTGGTAGTTGTTTGTGAAGGATTAAAACATAGGTTATGCTGCATAGAGTTAATGACTCGGCCTTGCTTTTAAGGTTCCTGTGAGATAGCCTTGAATTTCATGCCATGCCTTGTGGAGAAACAAAGATCCTCCACCAGAACGTAAACTCATCAAAAGCAGAGAACTCCGATTTATTTATCAATGTCTCCCTAGCACATAGTGCAGTACTTGGAATAGTCAACATTTAATATTTGTTGAGTGAAAAAAAATGACTGAATATGAGTATAGGAAAGAAATGGAACAAGTTTCAGGTTCAAGCCAAGCCATTATCAGAGTTCCACCAGGTTGTGACTCAGAAAAATAGAGTGGGATCCAATCTCCAGGAGACTGTTATGGTGGGGAGGGAGAGAGTAAAATGGAAGCAGTATGAAATCTAGTAGCTGAGGATACCACTTGGCACTTCCATAATTCTGAGGCAGACAGGAAAGCCCTAGGTATAGAAAAGGGTAAAGCTTCTCTTTAGTCCCTACCTCTCACCCCTACCCTAGCCTCACAGGATAGGACCTGGACGAACTCTTGCATCGTTAAATCTGGATTCTCCTGGAATAACAAAAGGAGCTTCAGATCTCAGATTCTCACTAGTGGAGAGCTAGGTGGAACAGCAACTGCATATGGCTTGAGGACCAGTGTGAGGGGCCAGGACAAGAGTAAGGTCTTAGGTAGGCAAACAGATGGAGCGCCAGATCCTGAAATGGAGCTGAGTCACCTCTCCATCGAGATAGTAAAAAAAAAATATATATGAAGATAGAAAATTTTAGAAGTGATGGAAAGTAGATACAGAAACATTTTGTAGAGGAAAGGAAAGTTGAAGGAACCTACTGAAGCCTAAACCACAGCCCCTTTTCCTTATTTTTTTTCCCAGCAAAATTTGATGCTGTTTGAATTATTTCCTCCTACATGCTCATGGAAAGTGATTTCTCTCCCCCCAGCATGAGGGGTAAATTATGTCTGGCATCATTCTTTTTACAAGTAGTTAGTTTAGGATATGAATGCGACACAATTCTGCCCAATGCAACTCAGTTCGGCCAGAGGACCTTAGAAAGGGTTATCCTTCCTTTATCATGAGAAAGATAAAGACAGATAAAGAAAGAGGTGAGAGACAATATCCTTCTTCTTTGCAAGATGCCCTTACTGCACTTGACACCAAAAATGCAGACCCTATCGTGCAGCCTTGAAGGAGATGGCAGGAAACAGTGTCATCTGAGAATGGCAGAGCAGAAAGAAGAAATCCACTTGGGTTCTTGACAACATCCTTGAGTTACTCACTTAGCCAACACAGGAACCACGCTCCTCCAAACTTCTTATCTCTCAAAAGCCACCTCTGATCAAGTTTTCTGTTGCTTGCACTTTTGTTGATAGCTTGATATTTTCTGGTAAAGGTGAGAGCATGTATTTGGTTGTGAAATGTGAGATTTGAAAATTTGAAACATATTTCAGCTCTCACCTATAGTCTCTCTCCATCTTCTTTCTCCTTTTCCGTCCCTTCCCCATACCTACTGGAATCAGACAAGGGCCAGGAGACACAGAACGGGACACAGAAGGACCTCTCCTTTCTCAAGATTTAGTCTTTGTTCCTAGCTGAAGCTCACGTATTTGGCTCCTTCACTACGGACATGTTCTGTCGCAGGAAACTCCTCCGCCACTCCAGGAAACAGACTTTTGAGCCCTTGCCCCCACAGTTGCACAGACATACCCAAATATATGTGAACCCCAAGTCACAGCTTAGGCTCAACTGGGGAGCCCCAGCTGCAGCATCACTCTGTACCTCTAGCTTTACGGCCCTTGAACACAGGTAGAGAATGGAAATGGCCAAGACTTAGGGATGAGAACTGTAGGGATGAGAACTGTCACAGACAGGGGAGAAGGTCTGAGATTGCAGGAATTAGCAATAGCTTTACTATAGTATAAATTTCATGAAGACCACTTAGCACCCAGCACAGAAGTCTGCATCTACAGAGTTAGTCTCAACACATGTGTATTAAATTTAATTGAAATGACCAGATTGTAGGCTGAAGGTCAAATGGCTTCCTTTTGCAGAATCTTCTGTTCAGAGAATGCCTTTCAACCACCACCACCACCACCATCTCCTCCCCTCAAACAAAACCTTCAATGTTTTCATCTCTGTTATCTAAGTTTATTTTTCTAATATACTTTGAGACAGGCAGCAGTAAGAATAGTTTTAACTTACCAGGAGGAAACGAAGACACACAGAGATGATCTGACTTGGCCACGGTCCCAGAGGGCATCCGTGGCAGAGCTAGGATGGTCTCTAAGTCCCTGGGGGCTCTCAAGCCATTGTTCTGATGTCCCTGTATGTAATTGTTTTGATAGCAATTTCCCTGGTTCTCTCTCACTAGCCTGCTAATCACGCATGTCAATCACATTCAGGGCGGCCATGGGCCTAAGGGTCAGCCACAGTCTCAGGAGGACGTAATTCGAAAGGAAAAACTAGACACAATAGAGCACTTTCTCCTTCAAGCATGTATGTCAGTTGTGGCCTCATAAGTCTGACAGTGTGTGCAGGAGAGAGTGTTGCCTTTTTTTCCCCTTCCAGATGGAGAAAGGATGTACCGAATGCTCTGACCACAGCAGAAAACCCAGTGAGAAATCCACCAGTTTAAGATCTTCTTACTATATCTCACTCAAGGATATTTCAAGAGTTCTCTACCCACTCTCTAAAGAGTCAGGAGGGATGTCCTCTTTCTTCCTCTTCAGTGAGTCTCTGAAGCTTCACTCCATCTGTTAGGCAAGCCTGGACGGTGAAGCAGTAGTGTAAACCTTGACACAGATGCTAATTACCCTTCCCCTACCGACCACTTGGCCCTCTTTCCTCATTTCACTTTCACTTTAGAGAGCAGCATCTGGGGCCCAGAAGACAGGGTCCAGGCCCAGATCTGGGAGAAGGCCCTGAGGAGACGCGCGCGTGCAGCCGACAGGGCGGGGTGGGAAGGGGAGCGTGCGCAGGGTGGAGGCTGCTCGCGTGAGGCGTGGACCCTGGAATGTGCGTGTGCGCGGCCCTCGAGCACCGCCCGCGCGGCGCCGATTGGCCGGGGGCGCACGGCGGGGGAAGCCCTTGGCTAATCTCCTGCCACTCAGTCCCGTAGACGTCGGCGCCGGGGCCGCAGCGCGGCCCGCGGAAGGACAAATAGTTCCCGCGGTGGTGCCGCGCGCCCCTCCACGGCTTCGTTCGCCCCGCCCGGGGCTGCCGGGGCCCAGACAGGCGGGGGATGGGTGGCCTTTGCGGCTGCTCGACCCCCTCCCTCCTCTTCGCGGCCTGATGAGTGAATTGCGCTCCCTTGGGAAAAGTAATTGGATTCCCGGCTCCCTGCAGCCGGGATCAGCGGAAATCGGAGGCTGAGCCTGCAGGTTGCGCGGGGCGGGTTGGGGGGAAGAGGAGAGGTCGGAGAGCAGCCGCCTGGGAAGGAAACTTCGTGAAAGCAGCGCTCTGCCCTACGTGTTGGCGTGCTTGTTTCTCTACAGGCCGCGATAGAGAGTTGGGTGGTAAAGAAGGATCAACGGAGATTACCCCTGTTGTCCCTTTCCACCTGGCATATGATTCTTGCCCCTTCACGGTGTCAGCATTCTGAAATTCACCTGGTTGCTGATCTCTGGAAAGAAGTAATTTGGGACATTTGAGTTTTTCAGCCACCACCACCTCGTTTTTTCTCTCAGAGCTCTACTTGGAGCTCAGGTGGAGAAAGAACCCAGCCAAATCTGGGATTGGAGATATTTCTTGTTAACGGGGTAACTCAGGAGAAAATACCATTCTCTCCAGAATCATCCGGGAAAGTATCTTAGGTCCTTGCTTTAGAAGTAGGGAACTTCCCTAAATTCTCTTTCCTTCGGGGAGATGATGCAGAAGAGGGAGGCTTAAGCAGAGTTTTTGGCTAAAATGATAGGAATGTGCTAGGAATTTAAGTGACTAACTCATCCTTCTGCGATTTTTTTCCCGTCTAATTTACTGTATTTCACTCATTCATTCATCAAACACGCTTTTATTGGGGGCTTTCCATGTGCCATGCTCTGTTGTACTTACCAGGGATACATCAGTGAATAAAACAAGTCCCTGAACTCATGGAATCTCATTACAGTTCCTCAAGTAGGGAAGACGACAAGATATGTACAAACAGATATATGATATAATGTCATGCAGTGATAAATGCCATAAGAGCAAAACAGAGTAGAGGATGCAGATGAGAGTAGTGTGGGTTATAAGTTAGGTAAATTGATGTAGAAAGCCCTCTTTGATGCAGTTATGTTCAAACGGTGGTCTAAATAAAATGAGGGAGAAAGCTAAGCAAATGTCTGGGGGGAAGAAATTTTTAGGCAGAGAAAAGAACAAGTACAAAGGTTCTCAGGCCAGAATGTTTGATGAGCTTGAATTAGTAGGAAGCACTGAGGCCAATATGAATGCTATGAGAGGAGCAGGAAAACAGAATCTTCCTGACTTCCTTCTTCCTCTACTCAAATCTAACCTGTCAGAATAGTCATTCTAAATCTTCACTTTTAGTACACTCTTCTTGCTTGAATAGTTTCATGGCTGTATTTTCTGTTCCATTAAATTTAAATTCTGACTGATTTTCAAGCTCTTGCCCCAATCTAGTTCCCTCTTATCCTGTGAACCACTTTTCAGTCTACTCCTTTAATTTCTAATTAGGTTTGTCTCTTAAGTATATTCATGTTTACTTATTCCTATGTATATTTGTTTATTGATCTACCCTCACACAACTTAGTATTGATTCAGTAAGGATGTATAGTTGCAAGTGACATAAACTCCAGCTCAAATTGGCTTAAGTAGAAAGGGAAATTTATTGGCTTACATCACTGAAAAGTTCAATATGGTTTTGTTAGACATGGTTTGGCTGAAGAATTCAAATTCTGTCATCAAGATTTGGATTCTCCCTGATACGTTAGCTTTTTCCTCTGTTGTTGGCTTAATTCTGAAGCTCCACGAATGAGCAACCAGCAGCTCACACTATCCTTACTACCAACAAAGGTCAAGTGCCCATTCCTAAAGCAACCACTGTTGCCAAGAGGAAGAGATGCTCAGATTGCCCTGGACTGATTCACAAGCCTATTTCTGAAGTTATGTCTATCAGGAATCCATGAATAGCACAAGAATGTGATTTCATTTAGGAAAATAGGAGTAGGGTTATGAGAGGAAGGGTGAATATGTCCTGGGTAATGAAAACAGCAGACATCCCACACCCCTATTCTTCTCTTGATGTCCTCAAATATTCTTCCACTACATATGCCTTCAAAAATGTTTGTGCCTATTCAATCAACAATATTATTTACCACCAAAAAATATACTTACTCCCTCCCGAAAGAGAGATGATCTAAATTCTCACCTAGTTACGGCAGATAACCCCAAAGTCCAGGACAGCAGGGTAATAAGCATGTTTCTCTATTATACAGCAATATAGTTCCTCAAGCTCTAGTAACCTAAAGCTACAAGATAAAATTAGCTACAAAATACTTAATATATTATGACCGAAAAAGAACAACTGCAACAAAAGCTCATATTTGGGAAAATGACTAATGGCAAACACATAGTGGTCTTTAATTCATATCATATATCATGCTGGACAGAAACACCAAGGGCGTCCTACAATGAGAGAGGAGAAAGTTCTTTGATCAACACATCTGGCTGCCATATGTTCAACTATTGGAGAATCTCTCATCCATTGTTCCTTTGTGCCTGGAGGAACAAATCCTGTCCCTATCTATAATGGGCAATGGGAAGTATAATCCTTCTAGGGGCCACATCTCTTCAACAGGATTCTCCTTCCTGATACAGTGGGGATTGAAAAAAAAAAAGTAACTTGCTATTGCAGAGATAATTAGCATTTACCACCAAATTGCTGTGATCCTCTTCTGTTATATAGAATTATTGCTAGGAAGTAACTGCATAGGCAGAGACTACATTTCCCGGCTTCCCTATTAGTCTTGGTAAAGTCATGCAACTAATTATCTCCTTTGCAATCTGAGTGGAAGTGATGTGAATCACTTCTTGCCAATGTGGTTAAGAAGTAGGTATGCCATCTATGGTCTCTTTTCCTCCTCTGGCTGCACTTGAAAGGACTCTAAAACCCTAGAGAATAGTCATAAGAAAGCCATGCGATAGAAGGAATCTGGGTAGCTGAATGACCTTGTAGAAGGCCACTTGCTGATCAAGAATGCTAGTAGTGGACTTTGCAAAAGTTAGAAATAAATATTGGTTGTGTTAAACCACCAAACTTCTGCATTAAGTGTTAAAACCGCGCTAAGGGTAAGTAACTGGCCTTTATTCTCCAGGCTTAGGTTTCTCTCACCATACAATTTTCTTTACTTTTTAAAGTACGATCTACACCCAAAGTAGGGCTTGAACTCAAGACCCTGAGACCAAGAGTCCCATGTTCTACTGACTGAGCCAGACAGGTGCCCCAATTTTCTTTACTTCTTTGTAAGTTTCCAATCTATTTGCACATAGCCAGTGTCATGGGGGGGGGGGGACCTCCAAAGCTAGATGTTTTCGCTCCTATGTTCCAACATGGATATTTTTATCTTCTTGTGATAGGCCTTAGTGTACTTCTTATTTAATGGCCTCCATTTTGGTTTCTGCCTCAGAATGATTTGAAACAATAGCTACTTGTTTTGCGAAGGTGGGGCAGGGGACGGGGGAATAGTGGTGCCGGAGGGAGTAGAATGAGATAATTATTACCTTTCTAAGCAGGCAGGAATTGCTTGAGAGAGGCCTGGGTGTGTTCAAACTTTCCCACATGCCAGTATTTTCCATTTCTTGCCTTCATTGGTGTTAAAATTCTCTGGGGGCTTTTCCAACCCTAATGGCTCCAGATTATTGAAGTTTCTGTCATATTTGATTTCAGCCTTTAGCAAAAATGGTCATCTATAACAAAGCAGTATTCTTCCCTCTCAGGCTTAGATAAATTAAGTTCATTTCTAACTTTGAGTCTTTCTTCTAGGACATAACTAAAAGCCAACATGCCAACGTATAATAGTTGGTGTACTCTAGTATCTGACCTTTTAGTAACATTTTTCACATTTCATACTTGATAGGCACATGTTTTGAATTCTAGTATACAACAGGTGCCACTTTAACATACTACTTTGCTATTGAATTCCTGGCCTAGTATACAATGGGCCTCATCTGAATCAACTGATTCAATGTTTTGTAAGATCTTTCATTTACTAATCCCCACTTCTGGTACCAATTTGTGAATTGTTAGAGCTATTTTAGTTGCAGGTGACAAAATAAAAAAAAAACACAAACTGACTTATACAAAAAAGAATATATTGGCTATTGGCTCACATAGCTAAAGAACTAGTGATATATTTAGCTTAAAGCATAGCTTGATCCAAGGGCTTAAGCAATGTCATTAGAATTCTATTTCGTTTCATCTCTTGGCTCTGTCTTCTGCGTTGGCTTCATTCTCAGCCTCCATATGGTGGCTCCTGGCAGCTCCAGTTCACATAATCCTTACTGTTAGCAATCTCAGTGGAAGAGTACATGCCTTTTCCCAGAAGTGCCCACAATAATCTCCTTATATTTTATTGGCTTTGATTAGGACATGTGACCAGAGGAATGATTACTCGTGTTATTGAGAGGGGAGTCTACTTTACCTAAAAATGTTGACTGAGAGTAATAGAGGAAAATCAGGGTATGGTTATCAAAAGAGTGAATGCTAAGTGGCAAAAACCCAAATGTCTCTCATTAGATACCAATGTGTAGTGATACCTAATTGTTTCACATGTGTTGGTTTTATCTCCTTCACTGGACTGTAAGTCTCTCCAGAGCAGGATCATGTATTATATGTCTTAACGGTGCCAAACCCAGCAGGCAGTCCTTAGATACTGGCTGATTGATTGCCTCTTCTTGTAACACTAAAGATGGCACACCAAAGAGGTAAAAAAAGCTTAATAAAGGGATGATTTACAGAGATGTGGGAAGGGTTAAGGGAACCAACCAGCAATGGTAAAGCACTTAAGAAGTAGTAACAATGGGAAGGCTTAAACCTGAAGGAGCAGGGGAAAGGAGATTGTAAGAGCTATAGTTTAGAAGGGGATGTCTGACAAACGCTGTGACTATAAATAGAGAAATGCAGCCACTGCCAAATGTAGCCCAGCAAGGGACTGGGGAATAAACACTTGTCCTCTTTTCTCCCAGTCTCCAAACTTCTGTTGGTACCTCCCATTGGCCAAACTCAAGCAGAAGCTAAGGGCTTGAATGATACAGTCTGTAGAGGTCAGCCTCTAGTATAGGGCAAGGCAAAAAGGATGAAAATGGATCTGGAGAAGCAAATGGGAAATAACCAGGCCGTCCATGTTATATTCCTTAGAGCAACCCTCAATAAAAACTATTCCTATTTTGTAAGTGTTAACCATATAGACTGATTTACCAAGAAAACATAATTTTATCTTTTATAGTGCATTTGCTAATTATATAACTAATGTGGTTTAATTTTTATAGCATTTTAAGATGTTAACATTCATGAATTCATAAAGCATGAAAAATCTTTTGTTAGCCTATGTGGTTAAAAAGCCATTATCATTGTATTGATATGGAACTCCTCAAGAATATTGTAGCTGGTAATCCATCAGAGAGCCCTGGCACAGCACTTGTCAAACAGTGACAAATTTGATAAATGTTTGATGATTTGAAAAATGATTAAATGAATATATTAAAGCATTTAGAGGCAGACTCTAAGTGGAAAACTAGACAGGTTTTCCTTGTTAAAGGTTGATGCTAACTATATAACATCTACCAATCCTGTCTCTTAAAGTGTGACATTGGTTTCTTAGCTGTTGATCAAGGTCTTATCTCATAGAAAATGGAACTGCAATAAATTTTCCTTGTCAACCTTTAGAAGTAAGAAGTTTTATAATTAACTGTCATGCTAATAAACTCACTGTAAAGTCCATTTCAGTTAAGGGATTATTATTTTTAAAATCTGAAACTGGGTTTCCTCATGGAATTGTCATTTAAATGTTAAAAAAATGAATATATTTGCTTCAGTATATAAACTGGCATTATAAGATCAGTCCAAACTGTTTCTCTAACAGATTTTAGTTAAGCCAAAAATCCACACTCTTATTCTTTGGCAATCTTGTGTATAGAGGCCTTAAACAGTTTACAGAATGTTTTCATATGTATAACCATTCCCTGATTCACACAACAAATAGTATTGAGTACCTACTATGTGCCACACCTAATCTTTGCCCTCGTGGAATTTCTAATCTAGAGCTTTGTTTCTCGAACTTTAATGAGAATATAAATCACCTGAAGATCTTATGAAAATACAGGTTCTAAGTCTGAGATGGGACCCAAGATCACATTTCTAACTAGCCTCTGGGTGATGCTGATGTTGCTAATCCAGGGACATTTTGAGTAGCAAGAATCGAATAGATTCTATAATTCTCACAACAACAACTTCATAAGCAGTTGTCAGTGTTTTTTATTTTATTATCTTGAGTACTTGCACTATGTACAAAGCACTGCTATAAACAGTTGAATGAAAAGTTCAATTACACAAAGACCTTTTGGAAACTCACCAGATAGAAGAAAAAACTAGTGTAACAAATAATTATGAATGTGTGATTCTATATATGTGAAATATCCCCCAAATCTATAGAGACAGAAGGTAGTTTGGTGGTTGCCTGGGCAAGGGGTGGGTATAGGGATCAACTATAAATTATCATGAAGAATTTTACTGGGGTTATGAAAATATTTTAAAACTGGATATAGGGCTGCCTAGGTAGCTCAGTTGGTTAAGCATCCGACTCTTGGTTTTGGCTCAGGTCATGATCTCGCATGGGTTCAAGACCCACTTCAGGCTTTTTGCTAGAAGCACGAAGACTGCTTGGGATTCTCTCTCTCCGTTTCTCTCTGCCCCTCCCCCATTTATGTTTTCTCTGTCTCAAAATAAATAAGTAAACTTAAAAAAAAACTGGATATAATACTGTACGACTTAATAAATCTAAGAATCATTGAACTGTACACTCAAAAGGGATGAGTTTGCTAATGGGTAAATTATACCTCAGTAAGGTTGTAAAAACAATTATAATATGAAAAATGCAATAATAAACATGTAGTCTTAACTCCTTTTATTTTTAACTCCCTTTCATAGCCAAGAAAATGGAGTCACACAGGCTAAGTGATTTTCTCAAAGTCACATAACTAGTTAATGACATGGTTAGCATATAAATCTAGTTCTATTAAGTTGAGACTAGTCATTGTCAGAAACCTCATCAGAGGAGGAGGAGGCATAGAGATGTATGCCAGGAAGTAGATACCCTTCCACCAAGTAAAGGTTGTACCTCTGTCAGAACTGTCTTCACCTGTGAGACAGAGAGCATCCTGAGTGGTGACCAAAGTGGAATCTCATACACATACTGCTAGTTGATGGGCTGTGCAAGCCAACTATCTTCTGGCAGATCCTTTGTCTTCATCAGGGTTCTTAGATTCAAGCAATGAAAATAAATTCTGAGTGATTTAGCAGTAAAGAAAATGGCTAGCTCACAGAATCATTATGAGAGTTGAGAACCAAACTCAGAGCTGTGCAACCAAGAACAATGCCCACAATCATGCTGCAGAAACAAGCATGGTAAGAAGACTGCTATCGCTGGTGCTGCTCTGCATGCTGCATGCCCCTTTTCTCCACCACCACCACTGCCCTGGGGACTTAATTTGGTCACAACTGCCCTGTTTCAAGAGAACTGACTGCTATTCTTGCTTCCTTGTGTTACTAGTTCTCCACTCAAGGCCATACAGGTGCTTCTGATTGGCTGAGGCAGGTTATATACCTGAATCCAGCTGCAAAGGAGGATGGTAAAGTATTTGACAACTTTCTGTCACTTTCTAGATGTGAGTATGGGGGCTTTGCTTTCTTCCAAGATTCACATATCAGTGAATTATCTGTGCTCAGAGAGTTCATATGCTAGGCCACCAAAACCAAAACCAAAACAACCAACAAAAAAAAAGATGTCCATTACAGGCTTGCACAAATGATGGTTCATGGAATAGCAGCATCAACATTAAACAGAAGGTTATTAGAAATGCAGAATCTGGGGCACCTGGGTGGCTGTCAGTTAAGTGTTCGACTATTGGTTTCGGCTCAGGTCATAATCTTGCAGTTTTGTGGGTTTGAGCCCCGTGTCAGGCTCTGTGCTAGCAGTGTGGAGACTGCCTGGGTTTCTCTCTCTCCCTCTTTCTCTGCCCCTCCCCAACTCGCACTGTCTCTGTCTCTCTCAAAATAAGTGAATAAACTTTTTTTTTAAAAAGTGCAGAATCTCAGGTCCTATTCCAAATCTGCAGAATTAAGATCTGCTTCCTAACAAGTAGCTGAGGTAATCTGTGTGCACATTAAAGTTTTAGAAGTATTACTCTACATTATACAACATGTATTTATTTTTAATTTTCAAAGACCAGTCACCATCAGGCTCTATTCATCCATAGGGTTGCCAGATATACTGCAGGATGCCCAATTAAATCCAAATTTTAGATCAAGAACAAATCATTTTTAGAAGATGTTCCACGAAATATTTGGGATATACCAAAAGTTATTTCTTGTATATATGAAATTCAAATTTAACTAGGTATCTAGTATTTTTTTTTTTGGCAATCATAATCATCACAAAACCTGCTCACCACAATGAATAGATATTAACAAAAGGAAAGGACATTAATGTAACTGCCTACAGGAAAGTATATACACCAGTTTTCTCTTTTGGTAGGATCTAAGTATCCTGAGATCACAACCTGGAAATTCTAAACAGTTTCAAACCCACATTGAATTCTGCTTATAAGCATTTAATGCCTGAGATCTATAATATGAAGGGTGAGTATTCTGCGAACTCTGAATATTAACCGTTCTGTAGAATGAGTTTTTTAATACACTTATTAATTACAATTAACTTTATTTAATGAGTTTTGCCCAATAGCACCTTTATCCCACAGAACCTGGCTACATGAATTAAATACATAAAGGAAACTGATGACATCACTGTTGGATTCCCTCTGGAAACTGCTATTATAATTTCATTTTCTTCCTAAAGAAAAGAGTTGCTGCCTATGCCCAGGAGTTTTAGAAAAAGAGCTTTCAAACATTCTGTATGGGAAAAAGGCAGATTGCATCATACATCAAGTTAAATAAGAAATATTACATTCAAAAATTAAAGAAAACTTTTAGTATTAAAAAATGTATACCAACTGCATTTATTTGGAAGATGGTTTAATTCACTTTAACGTTTTAGACAGTCCAAAATTTCCAATCAGCCAAATAGGGAGTTTGGGGTAATTGGGATATGGTGACTTTCCTTTTATAACCTTTTGCATAGTTATCAGCGAGTCACCAATGCAGTTTATCAAGAAAAATCTTTCATTTATCCTACTCTCACCAAGCCTTATCTTATCCTCTTGGCTGGTGATGAAATGTCCAGGGACTGTGAGAAGGATTGCAGTTCCAAGAAGCAGGATCTCCTTAGGGGCTGATGAGTGTTAGGGACTAAAATATATAGAGTCCCCCACAAGAGATATTATATTATGTTTGCTGCCCCTTTTAATTAATTGTTTGCAAGCTTCACCCTAGAATCAAATGTCTACAATAGGTGAATATTGTACCCTGGTTTATAGGCTTGGCCATAAATGGGCCTATTGACTAGCCTTTCTCTAAACATTAAATAATAGAAAAAAACATTTGTAAGTACACCATCACTCGCTCATACATACTATTTCTATAAAAGAGCCAAGTACTTAATTTTTAATAAAGAATTGCTAGAAACTATCTAAAGTCTCTTCCTCCCCAACAGTGGACTGATTAAATACATAATGGTAGATGCATAAGATGCAGCCATTACAAATCACCTTTTTTCAGGGCTCTTTGGAGAAATGGCTGATTCTAGAACTAAGGCAGGAAGTTATGAGATAATCCTGGGACACCTTGTCATACCAAAATGTGTCACAGACTTCTGGGTCACATCAAAAGGGATTCAGGAGCTAACCTGAAGATGCTCTCATTGGTCAAAGAATAGACAATTTGAGTATGAATTAGGATAACTGTAATGGAATGGATCAAAGCATATTATATATGTTTCAATCTATTAGCTCAAGTTGATACTCTTAAACAAAAAATCGTTGGTATCTTGGAAAAGGCAAAGAAACTGAATTGTTACTTTGAAAACTAGTAAATAAAGAGAATGAGTCAAGCCATCTATCTCACTTCTCCTATATATATTGTATCTCATGGTAACCTAATAGTTGATAAGAGGAAGTTTCTCTTTACAGAGTGTTCCAGCTAATAATTGATGCAGAGATGATAAAATAACATCATATTGTAATCCCTAATGAAATAATGCAACTAGGAAGTGAACATCAATGATGGCTAACTTCACAAAAAGAGAGACAAACAGATACTACTTACCTCTTGTATATAACATTGCATATGAATTATTCTTGCCAAAATATAAAGCTAGAATTTGATCAAGCCTATATATCTATAATTTATAGAAAATACAGGTGATAAAGGAACATATTAAATGACACATGCCCGCACTTTCTTACCCATTACCCAATCATCCTAATGTTTCCAACAGTTATTTTCTTTAAATCCCCTATGTGTACCTATCTCCAAATCAGTTCAGTTCTACAGACGCAGCAAAAAAAAAAAAAAAACAAAACAAAACAAAAACAAAAAACCAAGATGCGGATGATGTTATTGATGAGCCAATTGCATTCTTTGCTCTGCCTTGGGACTAATACTTTTTGAGATGGTCAGGAATAGAAGACTGATCTGTAGTGAAGAGACTCCTGCTTCTCTGAGAGAAGTTAACAGATCCTTTGGGGGATAAGCCTATGATTTTGATCTCATTAGCATCCTGAGCTCCATTGAAGTGTGACTGACAGTCACACAAGTCAATACAGGAGCACTTTGGGAGAGCCAAGTTAGAGAGTTTTTTCTTATAGATTAGTGCTTCTGTTCTTACAGAGCTCATCAAAAAACAAATCAGAGCACCTTTGATTCAACAAATGAATGTAATGAAGCTGCATTTCTAAGAAAAGTGCATTATTGGGTTAAAAGAGAAATTACATACTAATCCACTTGTTCAAATAAAAATGTTACTGAAGGAAATGGAGGTGTATTCTAGATTATTATTAATGCTTTCATTTTCACTTTCTTTAATTCTAGCTCAGGTCATATCTAAAGACTAAATGCAACCTCCAAATAAAGAATACTTATTTGCCAGTTTTAATCCCATCAAACATAGCATATTAAAAATAAAGTAAAATCAAGATGGAACACTAACTATCAGACCATTAGAAATAGAGTGGAAAAGAGTAGCCAAAGATCTGGGGAATAATGAGCCAGTCCCATCTAGTATTTTTCTCAGGTTTCATTCCCAATTCCGGAAGTAAAAGATGTTTAAAATATTCAATGGCATCCTTTTATCATGCTACTGAATATAGTTTGAAAGCTTAAGGTGGTATGTTTAAAGATTAGAAACAACAAAAAAATCCTGTAGGCTTATAATGCAAATGAAACAGGAAAAATTATAGTAAGATATTTTGGATTTAGAAAAGAATGTGCCAATCACCAAAATTTAATGTTTAATTGCATAAAAATGCTGGTGCAGTGAAATTAGAAATTCAACAGATGGTCCTAAAATAAAATATTTCTGCAGCATATGAGAACAATTGTTCCCTAACTCCTTTCAAATGAAAGTGCAGATAATTAAGTGCAATCTAAAGCATCCAATCCAAGTCAATCAATTCATTTTATCAAATCACCCAGGGGAATGAACTCAAGACCAGGCAACTTTCACTGAAAATATAATTTCTCATTTAATTAATAAACAATTACTGAGAAAATATTAGGGTTGGAGAGAAGATACAGTTACAAATAAGAAAAGGAAAAGATAACCTTTATTCCTGAAACGTCCTAGTTGAGGGAAACTGGGCATATGCACCTAAGAACTTGAGAATTTTGACTACGTATTCTCCTGATTTTTCATAAATGCTAAAATAAATAGTAAATTTATCATATTAGACTGAATTTGCTGAAGATACCAATGACTTATAAGAAAAGATTTATAAGATCTGACATGTGGTAAAAGCTGAACTTGGTGTAACCTCTTTTTCTGGACTTTTCACCAGCAGTAACACTTGCTTTTAGCAATCATTTACAACAGTTAATTAATATACACTTTATTCCTTTAGCGTTGCTCTACCTTGCTAAGTACATTTCTCCATTGCTCTACCTTGCTAAGTACATTTCTCCAGTGGTCTTTATCTATTCAAAGTAAATATACTCTGGCAATCCATTTCATGTTCACCTTTATTATCCTAAGGCATCAAAGACCTCATAGAACCACCATTCTAAGGCACTGTTTCTCAAACTTTAGTGTGCAACAGGATCACAGAGAGGACTTGTTAAAAATAGTTTGCTGGCCTCACCCTCAGAGTTTCTAAGGATGGAGCCCAATAATTTGCATTTGGAATTAGCTGCCAGGTGAAACTGATGCTACTCGTCAGGGACCATACTTTGTTATTGTTTTTTAAATATTTTTCCTCTTTTTCTTTCTTTCTCTCACTCTCTCTCTCTCTCTCTCTCTCTCTCTCTCTCTGTCTTTCTTTCTTTCTTTCTAGTAATCTCTGCATCCAACACAGGGATCAAACTCACTACCCTGAGATCAAGAGCCAGATGTTCTACCAACTGAGCCAGCCAGGTGCCTCTAGGGACCATGCTTTGAGAAACACTCTTCTAAGTGCTATCTATCTGATTATTCTCAGAAGTAAGAGACTTGGGGTCACAAGAGGAGTTGAGGAAGCCAAAAAAGAATTTTCTTACTCCCATGAAAATCTCAGGTCTGGCTCTATATGTTTATATACTTAATGCCAATGTCTTCCTTTCTGGAGGGTTCCTATACTGAGTGTCTTTTTAAGATAGGTAGCTCCTAATACACATGTGCTCATAATGGCATGATGGAGGTCAGCTTACATATTTAGAGAGATGTGTAGGCTAGAGTCATAGATTAGTGATTAATTATTTCCAAAATAGATACTTACATGAAAAACAAAAAGCAGAGAATCCTTACTATAGCACATGTAATATGCGACTCCTTGCTCCAACAAAGTAAAACTTCTACATACTAAAAACCCAAGCACTAGAGGGCTGGTATACGATCATAATAGGGAAGGGATGACTCTTCTTAAAATAGTTGTTGAGAGTGTTATCAGCTCCAAACACCAGGTTGTCTTTCCAGGTGATGAAAAATGAGGTTGTCACTGATAGTTACAAGTCATAAAATCTTAACCTCTAAATTTATATTTCTCCTGATTACGCTCATTTTCTTTCATCTCCTACTTTTCATCCTTGATTATTGAGCACTGGTTCTTTAACACAGTGAGTTGAATAAGAGGATTAAATAATTTAGTATAGATATCTAATTCAAAGCATTGCATTCAATAAGTGATTGGGGACAATTGTATAGCAAACTGGACAAAAGAAGCTGAACCCCTACCACATTCCTCACACCAAATTAATTCCAGGTAGGCTGAAGATTTAAACACATAAAAAAGTCAAACTACTAGTTCTAGAAGAAATTATGAGTAAATTTTATTTGTTTTTACAATATCAAAGGGAGATAGACCTTCCTAACTATGGCATATAATTCAAATGCCCATTCAGGATGAATACATTGGACTACGTAAAATATTTTTAAAAATTTGCATATAAAAATAAAGACAAATTGCAAGTGAAAATATTTGTAACTAGTATCACAGAAGACTGCGTAGGTCTGATATTATGTGAAGAGCTACACAAATCAATTAGGAAAGACCAACACCCAAGTGACAAAATCGGTGAACCAATGTTTCAAGCAGGCACCTAGGTCACAAACCTATATCTATCCTGGCTGCAGAAAGGTCTTGGGAATTTTTGCCTCTGACTTTTACATGTTAGGGATACAAAAGTCATATCACTGAAATATTCTTTAATATAGAAAGGCTGTTTAAAAGATGGTGGACATTCATGACTGTGACAAATGTCTACTACCATTCTTGTTCAAGTTTTATTGTAATAGTGGTCAGTAGGAAAATATGGATGCAAATTTAATTTTCACTTGTCATTTACTTGGAAATTCAGCTCTGTCATTAATTTACTCTTTCCGTTTTTTATAAACCCAACAAATATTTATTAAGCACATACTATGTACCTGGCAGTATCTTCTAGATATTTGAAATACACTAATGAACAAAACAGAAAAAAAATTCTGCCCCCATAGAGCTTACATTCTAGTGGGATGTCTTCAGTCCCTGTTGGTAGTACACATCAAGTTTTCAAACTTTTATTACAAACAAAGACAGGTTAAGTGGATAGAGCAGAATAAGTAAACTGGTGTTTGTTAGCTTTTTCAAGACAGTTCTATTATTTGGCCTAGTTTCTAGACACCTGCTTTTTCAAATACATGGCAAAGATACATTCCATAAAAGGTATTTGCTATTTGGGATGGTTCCCTCATTGCATTGAATAAATGAGATCTGACAGTAAGACATACATGTATTGAATTTAACTATATTCAAAAGAGAATACAATAATTAAATAAGAAGATTCTCTGCATGCCAAAAGTTCAGAGGACACTAATATTTTCAAAATGCTTTAGAGATGCTTAACAAATAGAGAGCAAATGCCATATGTGTATTTGCAGGTGATGCCACTGTGTGTCCTATTAGACCTGGTTAGGCATATCTTTTATCCCTAACTCACACTGACCCAAACTAGAGAAAAGCAATACTTGGTTTACAAATGATACATAAAGTTATTTTTAATATATTCCCGGGGGTGGGGGTGGTGCGCCTGGGTGGCTCAGTCGGTTGAGCATCCAACTTCGGCTCAGGTCATGATCTCACTGCTGACAGGTCAGAGCCTGGAGCCTACTTCAGATTCTGTGTCTTCCCCTCTCTCTGTCCCTTCCATGTTCATGCTCTGTCTCTCTGTTTCTCAATAATAAATAAACGTTAAAAAAGAAATTTTAAGATATTCTCAGGGGGGTGCCTGGCTGGCTCAGTTGGTGGAGCATGCAACTCTTGATCTGGGGGTTGTAAGTTTGAGCCCATGTCAGATGTAGCGTTTACTTAAAAATAAAAAATCTTTTACAAGAAAAAGATACTTCCAAATCATTAATTCATTTAGCAAATAATTTTTTTCTTTGGAATATTTGAAGGCCTTGTTCCACTGCTCTCTAGCTTCCAATATTATTGTTGAACAGTGGACAGTACCATTTTGAGTGTTAGTTTGGTGTTTGTCCTGTTTTATATTCTCTCTGAAAGCTTGCAGGTCTTCTCTTTGTCTGCTGTGTGCTCAAACTTCCTGATCACAGGCCTTGGTATACATCTATTTTTATCCATTGTGGTAGACTCTTGGTGAACTCATTTAATTTGGTAACTTATGTATTTCAGTTCTGGAAATTTTTCTTAGAATGTTTCATAGATGATGGTCCCCATATCCCACCCCACCCCCACCCAGAACCCCTCTCTTTTTGGAGCCCTTATTTAGATTTTGAATTTCCTGAACTAGTCCTTTCTTTTCAGTTCTGCTTACTAAGAAATTTTATCAACTTTTTCTTCCAATCCCTTTATTAAGTTTTTGCTCCCCTGTTTCAATTCTAAATGTCTAACTGCCTCACATGATAGTAAATGTCTAAGTATCTCACATAATAGTGGCTTCCCTCAAGTGTCTGCTAATCCTTGGTTGTCTGCTCATATTTAAGAATAGGGCAAAAAACTGCTGACAGGAAGTTCTGAGTGTATGTGTGGGGATTTGTTAGTTGTAAATTTACCTTAATTTTTTTGGGCTTATAGTTAGTCAACTTCCCACATCAGTATCTTCAGGTCTTTCCTTTTGGGTCGATCAGATCCCATATAGAAGGATCCTCTAATCTCTTCCTTGAAAGTTGAAAGCCTGGCTACCCTGAATCTGGGAGCCAAGTTGGTAAAGATATCTGGAAGCCTCAGCATCCAATACACAAATATTCACTTAATCCCCTTGCCCCCGAGAGACCTCCTGCTTCATCATTTGCAGAGAAGTTTGCAGTTTTTTGTTTCGGTAGGAGAGAGGCATTTATTGGCCTGACTACATGGAGTTGGGAAGGGAATCTGGGGATCTGATTGCCTCTGAAACAGATTGGCAACCAGTCCTCCTTATAGTATTACCCCCTTTCCTCAGCTCACTTCAAGAGGAACATGGAACTGGTTGGTTATGAGTCTTTTGGTGACACTTCAGTGTATATAGGTTTGATTATTGATTTACCTCATTGTTCCCTTAAGATTCAGTTTTGATAGTCTACTACATCTTTTCTCACTCTTCTGCTTTTCCAGCTAAAATGCTTCTCAAATTTTGTTGCCATGGTCTCTTCTTGGCTTCTCATGATTTTTATCTTTAAAAGGTCATTTTCTGACATGACCTGATGTACTGGATTTATGTTAACAACATGGGGGAGGAAACGGGGGAGGAAAGATAGATGAAGAATCCATAATTATTAAAGATGGGTGATTAAGTATATGGAGATTCTTAATACTACACCTGTTTACCTTTTTTTTAGGTTTGAAACTTTCTATAATAAATTTTTTTTTTAAAAATCTCTGTACTGATTTCTTAGTGTGATATTAGGAAGAGCAAAATTCAGAGTACGTATTAAATTGCCACCTCTGCCTAGAAGTAAAGAACCATTCGTTTTTCAATAAATATTGCCACTATGTACTAGGCATTGTGCCAAGATACACACATAGGACTATGGAAAAGAGAGATTATTTACTTTACTTGGTCTGCTATACTGACTTTTTAAAAATTAAAATCTATGGCTATCTATGTTTGATGTTTTAGAGTGCTTAACAGTTTTTTTCCCATTTTTGACTCTGAATTTCTCTTGATTTTGGTATAAATTCATGCTTTTGTGAAATATGGAAGAAATCCTAAAGGGGAAAAAGACATTGAATATAAGATGGACAATTAAGGGATGTCTCCTCAAGTCTGAAAACAGAATTCACACAAGCCATTTAATGGCTTAAATAATAAATTACACTAGCAAGGAATAGAGAACTCTTTTTACCTATGAACAGAGAGAAAAGGCAAAATCTGTACCAGGAAATCCCACAAGGGATCCTTGCTAGCTGGTAGAAGAGAATGAGGAGAGTGGACCTTTGATGACTAGTAGAATTTGGCTTATAGTAGGGTGGGAAATTTTGACTTTTAGTTCATCAGTGATGAAAGTGCCATCAACTGCAGGTAATACTTATAAAATTAATTGTAACATAAAATTGTTTCCTTTGGTCCCAAGGGTATAGCTGTGGAAAAGAAAGCAAGAACTAGCTGCTCTCCTATGGAGAAGAGAGCTAAAAGGGAGTCTGTTACCCATCAATCTTGGTTCTAGGTGGATAGCCCTAGGAGGCCACTCACTCCATCTAAATAGCAACTTGCCACTTGACTTGGTTAGCTCTATTCTCTTTCCTCTTCTTCTTCCTCCTTCTATGAACTTTCTAGAATACTTCCTTGTAAACAAGAGGCCAAGAGCAAGTCAATCTCTCAGGGAAGCAAAGTTACTTCAGTTACTATTCCTTTTGACTATTAAAGGTTTCTCTGGGCAACTCAGGTCTCCCTTATAAAATTGTGTGTGTGTGTGTTTGTGTGTGTGTGTTAGAGTGTAGAGTGGGGGCTCTTAAAAAGTTGGAACTGAAACTATGTGGACAGAATTCTTCTGTCTGTCCAGTGGCAGACTAAGGTGAATAGTGAAATAAAATATATCAGATTATAACCTTGAGGCAGGTTGGGTTTGAGACTTTCTCTTCCTCACAACATTCAGCACCAGCCTTGCATGTAATAAATGGTCATTAAATATATTTGAATATTGGTTGATATTGGTTAATTTACATTATAGATATAGTACTTCTAATTATCACTGAATCTGTGTTACTAGTCATTTTCCCCTGAGCTATTCAGTAAAGTCCTCTGGCTCTATCTAGCAAGGTCAGCAAAGGCCCAGAAATTAGTTAGAAGTGACACAAAACTGTGGCTTTTATACTTTTTGTCTTTCATATTTATCAGGAGTATTATAGGAAATCCATTGGTGGGAATAATATTCCGGCATTAAAAATGATACATGCAAAGACTACCTAATGATATGAAAAATAAATTCATGTTATGTCAAATGATTGATAGATTTAATTCCAGTCTCCCTTTTTTGAGTGTCTACTATGTACTTGGTGCCATGTTAGGTGCATGGTACAGAGAAGCATGGCAATCTTAGTGCTCATGGAGTATGTAATATAGTATGGAAAATAAAGTATAAAACAGTAAGAGCCATAATGGATATGAAAAACTTCACCAGTCAGTCCTTCAAACAAGGGAGGGAGCCCCCAGGACTGAAGGTTTGGGGAGATAGTTATTTCTTCCTCCGAATTAGTTATATGAGAAACTAGCTCTCCATTTTTGTTTTTTGAAAACAGCACAAATCCTTCAGATGGGATTATATTCTCCTTTCCCCAATATTTTTCAGTTTTACCAGAGTGATAGAATCTTACCCCTGGAATGGGGCCTTAAAACTTCTAGCCAGACTTCCCATTTGATGTTGAGGTTTTTGCCACACACACAAAATAAAATAGCCATCCGGCCTATATTACTTAGAACACGTTAGATTACAAACAGCAGAAAACTCTAATTCTATTGTTTTCATCAATGATTGTAGACTTGGGTTCAGAAGCCATTTGACTGGAAGCTCAAAAACATCATCAAAGATCATATCACTTTGCTTTCTCCATGCCTGCTTTATTTTAACCTAGCCAGACCTTGTGGTTGGAAAATGGCTGCACACAGTCCAGGGGCTCCTTAATTTTTTTTTTTTTTCATACAACATGTTGGTGATATCCCTTCAATTTTTGTTGTTGTTATGCTCCCTGATTTTCCGAGTACATGCAAAAAAGAGGAGGTTGACTCTGAAGTTCTCTCGGAATATGAAACAAAAACTTCCCCAAAAGGCCACAGCAAATTGCTCCTCTCATTGTCCCAAATTGTGTCATGCCCATTGCCAACCAGTAAACCAGTAACTGTGGTAGGGATGGGATTATGCTGCTTTATTTAGGTTGGAATTATGCTAATTTGCTTATATGGGAACCATATGCTCCAGCATGCAGCCAGGGCCAGGATATGAAGGCTAAGAACTGGGGGTGTTAACCTAGATAACTGAGAGTGGATAACGG
>CM053560.1:93389071-93438460 GCA_028646485.1 Cryptoprocta ferox
GGCGGGGGTGGGGGTGGGGGAAGCGACGTGGAGACTAGGCAGCGTGAACTCCATCTGCTTTGAGCAGTAGTTCTCAGGGCTGGAGTCCAGCTCCCCCAAGTTGGACACCTGAACTTTGATGTAATGTCTAGACTTGCAGATTTAAAACTTTAATGCCAGAGGGGTCATTTGATTTAGCCAGTTAAAAGGAGAACAATGTAACCATGAGCTTTGGTTGAGTCACCCTCTGACCCTGATGATTATTAGGGATTTTGAACTTTATATGAAAAAAGAAAATTATTTTTTCTGCACTCTGTTTCTCTTCCTAAGATGTGATAGAATTTGTGATACCTGAAAGATGTCAGTTATGAGAAAGCCAGATAGAGGCTAGAATTTCCAGCCTTTTTGGCCAAACACTTTTAAGTACATAAATTCATGTGTGTGAATGTGTGTGTGTATATATATATACATACACACATTCACACACATAAGGGTATATATATTTATAAAGTTTTTACCCTAGGAAATAATTGATTGACTTCAGAATAGCTGAAACGGAAGGCCCACTGCCTTTCTCTCTAATAGGTTGAATTCCTTAATTGTTAAGAGGCAGGACCAATAGTACTTTATAAAAGTGGGTTATAATGGATCCTTACTGTATGTACTAGTTTCTTTGGATATGATTCTGACCGTGTGTATTGAATGGTAGTGTAAATGTGAGATTTTTGTTAGAAAGTAAAGATGATGGACATAAATTTGCCGTTTAAACTTAATAATCTTAGACTTACGTAAGTGAGTGGATTTTGAGAACAATATAACCAATATTTCTAAGTAGCATTAGGAAATACTATCACTGAGTGTAATTGCTTTTGTGAGTCTGAATGTACATTTCCAATTTTGTCTTAACTTCCTTCTGAAATACGGTAACTGACGACTCTTGGTGGACGTTTGTTTGCAAGGAGTCTAGAAGAATTTCAGGACTAACAGATATATTTGGGTTATTTTGTAGATGTTTTCTCCACCTGTTAATAGTGGGAAGACCAGACCAACAACACTGGGAAGCAGTCAGTTCAGTGGATCAGGTAAGATGATATCTAAAATCAGGAACTCATATTTTGGTGTTTGACACATTTTAGTAGAGAAATATAAAGTATTTTAATATTTTCCTGCCATTCTGTTGTGTCCCTTTCAAATTGGAATCAAGAACAAGCCTTAGATGGGCTGTTGGCCTTTGGGATCCATTGATATTTCTATAAGAATTTAAGTATCCATTTAAAAGTCTTCTATTTACCATGAATCTTTAAGTTGAATTTGTCTTGTTTGGGTACAAGGGATCATATCCTGCCTCTGTGTTTGGACAAGTACCAGAAGAAAAGGCTCTGTGGTCCATGTGTGGTCTGTATGTAGTTTTTTAAAATGTTTGTTTACATATGTGTATTTTTAAATTTTGCTAAAATTTCAGCCTCCTAGCTTTATTAAACATTTGCGTTATAAAAATTAGGTAAAATAGTACTATTATATGCATATTGAGTCAAGTAATAATTAGTAAGACTTATTTTGAAAGGTGGCTATTCCCTTGGAAGTCTGGAGCAAATTAAAAATTGGGACAGTTTTTAAAATGTTAAAGGAATGAATGTGACAAATGAATAGAGGGATTTATTTTCAAATGATATCCATTAGATGACTGAATTCTACACTCAGATTACATTAGAATAATATTTAGAATAAGTTAATTTAGATTCCTATTTCTACATTAGTGCTGTGGTTTTTAAGTTTACTTTCTGTATATTTATAATTATTCTCCATTATTAACATTTATCCCATATTTCTTAAGTTTGCATTTTTTGTTTTTGTAACTTATTTAAACTCATGATTTCAAAAATAAACAGTCCAGAAGCAAGGTCCATTCCAATGTACAAAAGCTGTAATTTTTTAAAGTTAAATTTATTCCTTAGTTCTCAAAGATGAAAAAATAACTAATGCCATGTATAGCATCATCTTAAGAAAACCAGCTGTCAAATCCCTGGACTGAAATTTAGTAATTCCTCTTTGACTGGTGTTTGTATTTTCCCTAGTAAAATGATAGTTGATTTCTTAAGATACTGTGAGAGCAAAACATAAGGAAAGAAGGAAATGTCATAATCAAGAACATTTTATACCACTTTATATTTAAAAAGTGTTTTCTATTTAAAAATAGTTCACTAACATAATTTACTAAAATTTATATTTCCTGATGAAATTGCAGTTCATGGGTAAAATATAGCATGCTGTTTAACACCTCAAATAAGTAAAATAAAAGCACTTTAGGTTTTAATATCCTGAAGGCTGGTATTATCCTATTCCAACGGATTTGGTAAAATATCAGCCAAACTCCAGTCTGCCCCTGCCTTCTTCCCATTTATTGGTAATCATTTCAAAATTGTCACTTTTTTGAGGAAGGTAGAAAAAATTACTAGTTAATGTAGAAGGCTATATATTCTTTTCTTTCTACTGTTTTGAGTGTATCTCAGTATTTGTAACTAATAAATCGTTCTCCAGTACTTTGAGATTTAGTTTGATATAAAGTAGATGCTTACTGTATTTCTTTAAATAGTGATATTGCTGTTTTAGTCTATTCCAGCTTGAATTATGGAAAATGTATTTAACTGACATTGATATGAAGGACATGAACTTCAGAAAATTGATATTAGAAATACTTTCTGTTTTTAGAATAAAGCAATTATATTTTTTTCACTTTAAAAATTAACATATGATTTATGTAGTGTGTGAAATTAGAAAGTATGTGTGAAATTGGTTTGTATTATTATAAGCATGACTTTGGAGCATTTGTGAGCCTTCTTTCTGTCGCTTGCATTATACAATGAAAAAATTAATTTTTCAACATTGCAGAAGTAGTCATATAGTATTTGAATCTTTGGAGTGGGAAATTCTTAATTTTAAAACTGTGAGGTTTGTTATTTATCCATTGAAAATCTGAACTTAAACACATGTTCAGTGGACATGGTAATATTTATTTCAGTGGTTTGTTTTAAATTCCTGGAAAAAAAAGGTAGGAGCTTTAATAATTAGTGAATGGATTTAAATTTTGGGGAAAGGACAATGGCATGAGTGATTATTTTATATCAGAGTGTATTGGTAGATAGGGTTTTTTTATAGTCATTTTTCTTGAAGGAAATATCTAGAAGAAATTGGTACAGTATTATTTATATGCTTTACTAACATCTGAATAATCTTTTGTCCTATTTTCAAAAGATACATATATCTTAATGCCGGTTTATTTGCAGTATAAAAGGAGCTAAAGATTTGACTTTCTTTCTGAAGAACTGACTTAGAGTTTTTTTTTGGAGTAACATTGTAAAACCCCAATCTTTTGCCTCATGAAAACCGTAGTTGTGCAGTATAATTTCTTTTCTTGTGTTCTTTTTGAGGATGACTTAATTTCACACTGGGTTATTTTTGAAAAATATATAATACATTTAGCATGTTTTTAGCTGAAAACATATATTTTGCATTGCATAATGTTTTTTTAAATTTTATTCCCAAAACAAACAAATAATTTGTATGATAGCTGATACTTCTTCAGAAATCACTGGAAAAGATGCATATGTGTTTACTATTACTTGTCTGGAGAAATGTGTCACAATACTATTTCTTCATCAAGGTGTTCATTTTCTTGAATTATGATCATAAGACTGAATTTGTCCCCTTGGTATGACAGAGTCTGAGATGTTCTACAAGTGACCTTAAGAGGTATTTCTCTTTGTAGGTGTTAAAAGTGAGGTACTATATTAGAGGCCAGTGTATCAGGAGAAAACTTGTTGAAAGGATTGATAAAATGGAAGTAGTTCATTCAGGTGTTTAAGTCTGCTTTCCCCTTCGGTTTCAGAGTTTTGAGTGTCTTGAACTAAATTGTGATACTGGGTTTAATTTTTAGTGGTTTATTTTTTTAATGTTTATTTATTTATTTTGAAAGAGAGAGGTAGAAAGAGTGCTTGCATGCGTGCAGGAGCTGAAGAGGGAGAGAGGGAGAGAGAGAGAGAGAATCCCAGGCAGTCTCAGTCCTGTCATTGCAGAGGGTGATGTGGGGCTCTGTCTCATGAACCATGAGATCATGACCTGAGCCAAAATCAAGAGTTGGAAGCTTAACTGACTGAGGCAGCCAGGTGCCCCATATTTTTAGTGTTTAAATGTTTACATGATATCACAAAAATTTCATTTATTAGTTTTTGATTCCAAGTAGTAAAACATATTGGAAGGGAGTGGGATAAATACATTTTGTGAGCTGTCTATATACAATGTGTCTATTTGTGTTTGATATTTCTAGAAAGTTATTTTAATTAGCAAGTGAAGCTTTACTTTTCATTGTTCAAAGCAGACCTTTGTAGCCTAATAGATTTCTTCTTGCCCAAGATTTTTGGAAATAATTGTAAGAATTCTTTTCCAGCTCTTAATTTTTAAAAGGAATACAATTTTTCATTCTTAAGTTACTTACTGCTTTTTTGAGGGAGAAATTTTCACTTGTACAGGCTTTACGCTTTTAGAAAGTATTGATATAGGGCCAGAAAAAATGAGTTCTCATTAAATTAAATTTTTTAATTAAACTTTTTGTCTCAAGATAATTTAGATTCATATGCAGTTGTAAGAAACAATACAGAGTTCCTGTGTGTACTTTTGCAAGTTTTCTACAAGAGTAGCATCTTGCCAAACTATAGGTTATTGACAGTGATACATTGAGGATACAAAAATATTTACATCACTGCAAGGATTCCTGGTGTTTCCCTTTTATAACTACATCAGCGTCTCAAAAGTAATTAAAGAAAATCCGTGGTAGATTAGTAAATACCTGCTCATCCTTTTAAACATGGAGTAAGCTTTTCAGATTGTTGTAGTATTACTTGTAGCATTTGAAAAAACAATTGAAGAAACCAAATGTTAACCAATATGTGTTTTAACTGAACTGTAATATACATAGGAATGGTAATTTTAAATAGAGGGTAAACTAGGTTGTCTTTTCACTTAAGGTATTTTAAGGTAATGAGTAGGGCGTGCTTCATAGCGTGTACTTCCCAGAATTAAAATTTGTAAAAAGTATGTGTAGTAATGCACACTTGTTCAGATTTAGTACTGTTATTTGGGTAACTGAACCATGTTGGACATTTGCTTCTGGCAAGTTCTGATGAATGAGAGTAACTGCACAATCAGTAGGCATGTAAAGAAAAATACAATATTTTAGGATAAATATGGTCTGCTGTTAAGTGGCTCATTTAAGATAAAAGCTAAGTAGCAAAGAAGTCTTTTAGAGAAAAGCTTGAATATGAAAGTACCAACTTGGAAAACAAAAATTAGAGACAAGATTATAACCGTGAGTATTGAATACTTTTTAGAACAGTCCCTGTAGTGTTTCTTTAAGTAGTCATGGCTTATAATGTATTTGAAGAACAATTTGATTAGATAATGAGACTTGCTTGTTATATACAGTGAGGCATACATACCTGTAGTGAATTTTATTTTTATCTGTTTAACATTTTTTAAATCTTTTTTTAATGTTTATTTATTTTTGAGAGACGGAGAGACAGAACACAAGCAGGGGAGAGGCAGAGAGAGAGAGAGAGAGACAGAATCTGAAGCAGGCTCCAGGCCCTGAACTCTCAGCACGGAGCCTGATGTGCGAATTGAGCTCACAAGCTGTGAGATCATAACCTGAGCCGAAGTCGGACGTCAGTCATAGGCTTAACTGGCCAAGCCATCCAGGCACCCCTGTTTCCATTAACAATTTAAATATGAGGTCAACTTTTTGTCTTTAAGGTGTCTTTTAGTGTATCTTTTTCTTTGAGTTTTAAAATAATTGTTTTGGAATAGAAAGAGAAAGATGCAGATTCCCAACCTTAAACGTAAAAACAATTGCTTTTACATTTTAGATTTAATGGGTGCCATTTAGAATAATCTGTTATTAAAGCCAGAGAGTCTTTTCTGTTCTTGAACAATTGGCAGTCATGCCTGGAATGTCACTGCCTGCTTAGTGTTTTGGAAGACTTGGATAGAACTCTCCCATAAGAGTATAGTACCACTATTAGAATCTCCTGGGACGGCGGGTGGGGGGAGTGGGAAGGCTATTTCTTAGCATATGGGATACTTTTTTTTAAAGAAATCATTTTATAAGATTGCTTTTGGGTATCATTTGGATTTTTTTGGGGGCAAGGCTGTTGCAATTAGAAATATGATGCTTTCACATTTAGGGAATAAAATGAGAAGACAGATGTTTAAATATGTCCGTTATAAAGACTAACGAATGACTTTCTTTGTTAAATAGTGGAGCCATACATACCTCAGATTTATTAGTTAATTGCATACTTATTTAGTATCTACTTTATGCAGATATTTTGTGCTAGCCTAGTAGCTTTTAGGAAGGTGAGAAATGGAGATGGACATAGATCAAAAAAATGCAGGCATTCCATTTTCTAGATTTGATGATAACAGTTAAAATTGTGGGATAAACTTCTGTGACATAAGAATCAACAACTACACATTAATGTAGTTTAAATTGAACCTGTGAGCATAAGAATGTGTTGTGGAGTCAGGGAACTGGCTTAAGGAAAACTCAGAGATGTTGAATTTAGAGTTCATTTTTGAAGGGGATATGGAAAATGAATCAGGGAAGAGAAGAACTGGCCTCCTAGATGTGGAGTAGCATGAAAATGGGAATTTGACTTGCTCCAAGGTGCTGTACAGTTCAGGGAAAGAGAAGCTATTTTTTATTGATCACCACTGCACTCTTTGAGTAGCTTATATTTACATAACCACTGCACTCTTTGAGTAGCTTATATTTACATACTATTATTTGGAACCAGGCTATGTATCTTCAAATCCAGTCATTGCCACTTATTAGCTGCGTGATCTTGGGTAAATTACTTAACCTATCTGTGCTTCTTTTTCTTAATCTGTAAAATACAGGACTAATAATAGTAGCTATCCTCATAGAGTTGTTATGAATCAATTGACTTACTACAGGTAAAGCTCCAAGATGAGTGCCTGGCACCTTGTTAGCTGTGGTGGAGTGAATTGTTAGCGTTAGACAATAGAATAAGGAAAGCATTTATTCATTCAGGAGGCTAATGTGCTAATCTAGGGGTGAGCTGGTGAAGGTTGGACTTGGTATTAACATAGGGAGTAGGAAGGAAAAATACCAGAAGAAAAAGATTGACAGAATTTGAAGGATTGGATTTCTGTAGGTAAGAGAAATGACTTAAGATTGCAGTTCTAGAATAACTGGACAGTGATAGTGCTGGAGAATGTAAAGATACTGAATTGTTTTGAACATTTTAAATTTCACACAACCTGGGACTCTTCTAGCTAATTTTGGAATTTATGAGAGAAGAGTACTTGGAGATGAGTTAAAGATGTTGGTAAAAACAAACAAAAAACAGCAACTCTTTTTTGCCTATAAAATTAATAGTTATCAATGAAAAGAAAGTGGGAGAACAGAAAAAGCAACAAAGGAAAAAAAAAGCACCTGTTATTTCACTGTCCAGAGGAGATTGTTACATTTTGATTTATTTCCGTTTGGTTTCGTTTTTCCTATTAGTCCTCTGTTTGCAAAGTTGAGATCTTAATGATGGTTTCATTTATGTCCTTTTTTATTTCACTTAATATTATGAGCATTTTTCTCATGTTCTTAAAGTCTTTTTAAACTTGGTTTAAAATTGTATGATATTACATGGAATGGATGTAGCATAACTTATCAAATCCATTCTCTTACTGCTTGACATTTAGAGATTTTGTTAATTCGCTTTTATTAAAACATGCGATAGTGAACACCTTTTTGTACTCATGTATTTTTATCCACATTTCAATTTTCTTTGGATAGGAGATGTAGATTTTGTTTTTTATGCCTGCAAGTTATAATTAAAGCTAAGAGAGTGAATGAATACCCTTAGATAAACTCAGAGGGAGATAAATTCTCAGGCCAAGGATTGATGTTAATGGTGGATTTAGATATATAAAATTAGTGACTTTGGTTAATAATTTAATGTA
Source organism: Cryptoprocta ferox (assembly GCA_028646485.1). Taxonomy (NCBI): domain Eukaryota; kingdom Metazoa; phylum Chordata; class Mammalia; order Carnivora; family Eupleridae; genus Cryptoprocta; species Cryptoprocta ferox. The sequence continues at coordinate 93,397,082 of CM053560.1, forward strand.
AAAATAAAATTTTTTATTTGTATACGAATGGAGTATAAGATGACATTAGGTACAGATTTATATTTGTATATAAATTGGTTGTGCGGTGACTGGAGGGAATTCCTGTCATTCTTTGACCTGTGCTGATTGAAATGGAGTGGAATTTAATTGGAGTCTATCAGTGAGAGAGCCCTTGAATTTTTGACTTGTAAGAGAGGCACTGTAGGAGAGTGGGAGGAATTGGGCCCAGGAACCAAACTACTGGATTGGAATCAGTGCTTTGCCACATATCAGCTGGGTGTCCCTAGGCAAGTCTTTTAAATGATATGAGCATACTTTTCTTTTTTGTGAAAAGTGGATGGATGTTACTGCCTACCTTCAGAATCTTTAAGAGGATCAAATAAGATTATATATTGCCTGCCATATAGCAGCTTCAAAAATGGTAGTTGCTATTATTATGTGGTGCCCTCTGAAGTAATACTAATCATAATATTAATAATGAATAGTAATACTTTAACCAGAATTATAGCCAAGGTTTATTGAACTATTATTGTATACGAGGTGTTGTGCTGGTGGAAGTGGGGGTGAGAAAATACCCCCACAAGAGCACCATATCAAAATTACTTTTCAGTGCCATAAAATTATATGTATCATCAAAAGTCTAAGAAGAAATCAGGCAGCAGAGTAGTTTTTTAAATTAAAAAAAAAGTTTTTTCCTCCAAAAGAGTAGTTTTGAAAGGTCATCAGGGTCATTTTTTTTTTTTTGCAGTTGATTTCTTCTTAATACTGTTATTTTGTAGACTAGATATGGTATAGTGCAGAATGATTGACAGAAATGTGTACACCTTTTGAAAACCCTCTTCCATGCTTAGGCATTGCCACTTGGATGTAATGTTTTTTCCATATTCTTTCCCTAGTTACTTGAAATTCTTTCTGGAATGAGATGTAGTTTAAATAAATAAGTAAAATAAAAATTACGGGACCTGGGAGGATAGAATAGCTGGGAGACAGGTTGGAGAGAATTTTAAGAGTCTCTAGAGTAGAGCTTCTCCACTTTTTTCTTAATAGCAGAGGAGAAGGAACATAAACTCCCCTGGTAGCCTGAAGCAACACATTGCAAGTGAGCAGAAGAAATCTTATCTTAAAGATTTATGTGCATTTTACTTTCTACTCCCCAGCACAGACATTTGTTGTAATATAAATATGTTTTAATTAATCATTGAGTAAAACTGAGATTCTAGGAACATGCATTGTGGTTGGCCTATAGCATTGCCTTCCTCCTGTTTTACTTTGTATCTTTGGAGTTGGGGTGAGGGTGGAGTGGGATGTAGGCCTATACTATGCTTTTGTTAGTGAGAAGCCCAGCTCTAGAGCATAGTCCTCACCTGTCTTTATGTATTTGTGGATCTTTTCTTGCTCCCACAGAGAAATTTGTTAGTAATGTAGCTTGATTTTGAAACCTTGTTTTCTGTTTCCAGCCAGATCATCCTGTAATTTCTTAACATGCCCATGACTTGAGAAGAAAATGTATATTTCTATACAGGGAGCTTTGTATTTTTTTGTTGTTGTTCCATGTTTGAAATGTGCTCCCTGGTGTTCCAGGTTAAAAAATGTGCTTTCATAAAGACTATGGTGAGTCATCCAAACTACCCTAAGCTGACTGGGGACATAAAGATCATATTTAAAGATCACACTGAAATGTAAACAGATCAGGGATTGGTTATACTAATTTTTATTGCATTGGGTAGTCACTCAGGGATGAAATTTTCGGAATAAAATAATAAAACAATTTAAGACAAGGTGCAAGACAGATTACTTTTTTAAAAAAAGGAGGTGCCTGAGTGGCTTAATCAGGTAAGTGTCTGACTTCGGCTCAGGTTATGATCTTGTGGTTTGTGGGTTCGAGCCCCACGTTGGGCTCTGTGCTGACAGCTTAGAGCCGGGAGCCTACTTTGGATTCTGTGTCTCCCTCTCTTTCTGCCCCTCCCCTGCTCACGCTCTGTCTGTCTCTCTCTCTCAAAAATAAACATACATTAAAAAAATATAAAATAATCACAACCACTACTATACCTTACCATGTTTTTGGCTATTAAAAATGTTGGTTCAAGGTTTCATTTTGTCATATCTGTTTTAGGTGCTAGGAAAGTGCCTGAATTTGAACTGAGCAAATTTTCTGAATTTGAAAGATTATTCCAGTTACCCAAGTAAAATCTTCTCAGAAATCTCCCTCAAAAATTGTTGGTTTATTTTCTTCTGGTGGTTTTGCCAGTGAGCCATTGTGAGGCTTTGAAATAAGCAGGATCAACTCATGATTACTGTTCCACCACTTCATTGGTGGTTAATGTAGAGAACACAGGTTGAACTTAATGTGATCACACAGCTCCAGTCAATGAGCAAATGTGCTGCTGCTCTCAGCAAGAGTTGTGAGTAGTGGTGGAGCACCGCAGGGATCCCTGCTAGGAGGCAATTACAGTCATCAGACTTCTCAGTCCTTGAGGCATATGTTGTTTTGAGGTTGTTGAGGATAAATAAAAGGTTTGCTGTACCACTAGAGAGGAAAAAATGTTAGGCTTTACTTTGAACTTACGGTAGAAGCATGATGTGGCCACAGGTTAATTTAGGGAATCTGAGTTTATGTGGGTCCTCAAGTAGCAAAAACCTGAGTTAGCAAGTCCTCTTAGGTTTTTACTGGTTGGGAGCCCTACTATATACCCCCTGAATTTGTCATCTGGTCAGAGGCTCCTTGCCTATCGGTTTGGCATTGACATGCTAAGGCTTTAGATGTTTTTCAGTGTTGGTCCCACCTTAAAGTTTAAGGGGAAATGTATTGCATGTTCAGTCTCTTGGTGGGACCTCATACACAGCTTGAATTGAATATGCCTTTCTAAGTAGGCAAGTAATTTAGAGCCATTTCAAGCCATATTCAAACTAAATATCCTAAATGTCTTGTCTAAACATCGGCTAGTTCTTTTTATTCTAGGGGATAACACAATTTATTTATTTATTTTTATAAGTTTTTATTTTTATTTTTGTGAGAGAGACAGCGTGTGAGTGGGGGAGGGGCAGAGAAAGAAGGAGACACAGAATCTGAAGCATGCTCCAGGTTCTGAGCCATCAGCACAGAGCCCATGTGGGGCTTGAGCCCATGAACTGTGAGATCATGACCTGAATCATAGTCGGATGCCTAACCCACTGAGTCACCCAGGTGCCCTGCATAATTTATTCATTATATTTCAAGAGCACCTTTTACCTGCCAAAGGTCCATAATATCTGATCTGTAATTTTGAAATCCAAAAAGATCTGAATCAAATTTTTTTTCTTTATATTCAGCATAAATTATTTGCCAAATTTCAGTGGCAAAATCTGACCTTATCTGAAGGGAGGCTGTTGACAGTCTGTTTTCCTAGCTCTTGCATGGTTACCAGGTGCTGAAGTGATTTGTAACCTATGGTATGTACACTATATTTCTTTCTTAAATTTGAAAAAATGAATTCTAAAATCCACCTGTCCCCATGGATTTTTGAAAAGGTTTCGTCGCTCTCCCTCTTGTGTATGTCTCCTAGGCATTGTTTACAATTCAGAATAAGAATTTCTTTTTTGGACTAAAAGTCCAGTTTAGAGAATTTATTATATTAAATACAGAAAAAATAATGGTGGTGGACTTGTTAACAGAGAGGAAATTCTTATTGGAATATATGCTTTTCAGGCTGAGCTTTGCATTTGAGTATTTTGGTCAGTACATTGATTTAGAGATTCAATTTCTGTTTTGAAGAGGAATATGCTTTTTCAGCTTTTGGACCAAAGAGTATACTGATATTTCCCTAGTCAGTTTTTGTGGGAATTTTCAGGATGTTAGCAGAAGATATATTTACATGTAGATATATAAACCCAAATAAAAATAATTATATGTATAGTATATGAAACTAACACTATATGATCACCTTCAAAAGGCAGCCTCAACCCTGATCATATCCAGTTTTAAGTGTTGACTGAGAGCAAATAGAGAGGAGAATCCTACCAAGTCATCTTCATGAAGAAAAGGAGGAGCTAAAATACAGTTTCATATGGGACAAATTAACAAAACCAGTCTTCGGTAATTTTATTCCCTCCTTTTATTTGGTTAAAAGATTTCATAGATTAGTAGCATAATGTTTATTCCTGCAGTATACTTATTAAAGGCATTTCCATTGAAAACAAATTGTGATTCTAATGAGTGTATGAAATTTTCCTCAGGAACCTGTCATTGGCTCAGTCCTATTATTGATAACTATGAAAGTAGCAGTGAAACTAGTTTGTTGATTATCTGTTTTGAGGAGCATGTCAGTTGGCCATTCGGATTTTTCTAGTTACCTTCTAAACCTGTTCCCTGAAGTGTTTCCAGTGATGCTGTCTTGAAACCATGAATACGTAAATAAATAAGCTCAATTAACTAAATAAACTTTAAGTAATAAATAATTGAGTAATTAAATCCACTTAAAGTTTGCAGGGATTTGAGATACTCTGCTGTAGGAACACAGAAGAGGCTATACAGCCAGGGTCTCTCTTGCCTTCGTATTTATGTAATTTCCCTTGTAGTGCCACAATAAGCAGATATCATTTGGCTCTGGAGGCTTGCTAAACAGGTTGTATAGCAATAGCACTTCGTCCAGTGAATGACTGAGGGAAGGAGGTGTCTTACTGTTAAAAAAAAAAACAAAAAACAACAAAACAAAACAACAACCAATAATGGTAAAAGTGTTTTGTAAATATTTACTCATACACTGTTCTCTTCATAATTCTTATAGGAAGTTGGTAACTTAATTTTGCAGAGGAAATAGAGAAATCAACAGTGATACACATTTGCCTGTGGTTTCTTATTGCCCCTCAGAAGTAGCAAACTGATGAGTTGTAGTTGCACCTGCACTGATACTAATCTACACAGGGCAAGGTTTGTTTTGAGGAGGAATTTAATATCTCTAGAAATCTTTAAAATTTGTTGTTGTAACGGGAGGCTTAAATGGTGTAATGTTGATATTCTCCAAAAGAAGGTGCCTCAAAATTTATTTTTATTAAAAACAGAATAATCAGTGCCTTCATACAATAAAAAATTTTAAAGTATTACAGGGTATTATATATGAAAAACTACAACCTGAAATGTCTCTAGGAGAGTGTAATTCTTATGCATTGTCTTATTGTCCAGTTGTCATCAGAGTTTGTGCCTTGGGAAGAAGATGAAATTTGGTAGTTGTAAGCTCCTGGGATAGTTACAGCTATTATTTAGTTGAGGCCTAGGAAAGAATGGTTGCTTCATAGTATGGAAAATTCTTTATTTTCACTTCCCCCTTTTCAAAGATTTAGTGTTTATTTACTTATAAGGGCAAGTAAAAGCAGATGGAAAATAGTTATTCCAAGGGTAGTTTAAAAATGCTATTAAACATACAGAAGAGATTTTAATGGAAGTTGTTCAAATTTAATTTTGGCAACAGAACTTTCAATGCATTAAAATGAAGAGACTTCTGCTTTTATTGTATTGAATGGTGCTGATTAGTCCATTTTGTATTTTCGTTTATTTGAAAGTAGACTGGGATTTCATTTTGTTGAAGGGCATCTGTAGATATTTGAGAGAGTACCTAGTAATATCCGGTTGTTTTTCATTGGTCTTCGTAAGATGATTTATGTTTAAGGTGGTGGAGAATACAGACACGCTGTTGTATGTTGGAAAGAGGAGGGGTTTGGAGTCAAAAAGGTTTGGTTCATTGTTGGCTTTATCATTTACTAGATCTATGATCTTAGGGCAGTATGTTAGCCTCTCTGAGTCTGGTTTATCTTATGTGTAAAATGAGGGAAATAAAAATACTGCCTTAAGGGGTTGTGATAGTGATCAAGTTAAGTAATTTTTAAGGAATTTCCTTTCTAAAATGTGGAGACTTGTGATTCTGTACAGATATTGGTTGTCTTATTATGTCAGGTGGCATAGCAACTCTTGAAGGGATTCTAAGCTCACAGGTATATATGGAGAGAATGACTATTCATGCAAAACTCATACATTTCTGACAGTCACTTGTTGAAGATTACATCAGGTGAATGCTCACAGTTTCTAAATTCTTCAGATGAATTTTTTCTTTCTTTAGTTACATGGTGATGATAAGGCAAAAAAGTGAAATTCTCACATATTCTTTGTTAGAATTTTTAATTATATTCCAAACCATAGCCCCAAAATTAGTATCCCTGAATCCTTTATTTTCAGGTTGGTTGTTTTAAATGCTTCTTGAGGATCTCTTGTAGTGACAAGGTTAATCCCACGCTTACATAGGTGTGACAGCTGAATAGGTCTTAGGAATAGTCTGCTTTTGCTTTGTTTGAGCAGTAATCTGAACAAAATTTCAGTGTCAGTAGGGGTTAACATTTTATTTTTAAACATTTTTAAATGTTTATTTTTTAGAGAGAGAGAGAGCGCAAGCGAGCACGCACAAATGGATGAGGGGCAGGGAGAGTGGGAGACACAGAATTCGAAGCAGGCTCCAGGCTCTGAGCTGTCAGCACGGAGCCCGATGTGGGGCTAGAACCCACGAACCACAAGATCATGACCTGAGGTGAAGTCAGACGCTTAACTGATGGAGCTGCCCAGGCGCCCCATTAAAAAAAATTTTTTTTAAATGTTTATTTTTGAGAGAGAGAGAGAGAGCGTGCGCGTGCACATGCATGGGAGAGGCAGTGAGAGAGGGAGACAGAAAATTGGAAGGAGGCTCCCGAGATTTCAGCCCAAAGCCTGACATGGGGCTCCAACCCACAAACCATCAGATCATGACTTGAGCCAAGGTCAGATGCTCAACCGACTGAGCCACCCAGGTGCCCCACGAGTTAACATTTTAAAGATTTAAAAGCATGGGATCTAGTGGCTTTGGTATGTTCCTGAATGAGAACAAGAGGGTGCAAGGATGAAGTTGGGACATGCAAGTGGAACATGCAAGTGGAACTTCCATCTGCTGTATGCCTGTGCTTGAAGCACAAAGGGCTAAGTCTTATCCATAAATGACAAGGTATCAGGGACCTGAGCTGTCTGATGATGCTACTGTTTCTGGGTTTGTGATTAGGAAAGATGAAGGCTTCCCCAGATCTTACTACTACCCCTTCCCATTTAGTGTGCTTGTCTGGCTATATAAACCAACCAGCTTACCTTTCATTGGGAAATCTTGGGGCTTTCCCTGACTCTTTGTAGTATGTGTTTATAGGGTTGTGCTGTTTAGAATTTTTCACTTTATTTTAAAGAAGGAAATGAGCAAATCCAAACTTCATAGAACCCAGAGCCGGTAGGCCTATTAGGGTGGTTTTGATGGAAGTTTGTGGACTTGTGGGCTCCATAGGAGCTATTTGTTAATTATTCTTCTGGATAAGACAATGACTGGGTTTGGGTTGTAGGGTGATTTGACAGTCACTTAACTAGAGTCAAGAAAGTTCTCGGGCCTTCTGTCTCTGCATTCCCCATTGTAATAACTCCTTGAAAAATGTATATTAAATTGTAATGATGTGAGAGTAGATGGTGAGACAGCAAAACGAGGGAGCTCGGGAATTGAGATTGAGGGGTTCTGAATCTAACATCTCAGAACCCTGGGGACAGGTGAAATAGCTTATTTTTTTTCCATAGGTAATTGATGGCTTCCGCATTCCTGCTGCCAGCTCTGACCTGTTCCTTCACTGCTAGACCTTGCAGTAGTCTCCTTACTGGGGCTTCTTGTGTTCAGTTGGTCTCTTTTCCAGTCTTAGTCTGCTAAGCTGCCATAACAAAATACCACAGACTGGGTGGCATAAACAGTTTATTTTCTAACAGTTCCGGAAGCTGGAAGTCTGAGCCCAGCATGGTCAGGTTCTCATATAGACTCTTCCTGGATTGCAGATGGCTGCCTTCCTGTCATGTTTTCACATAGCCTTTCCTTAGTGTGTGTGGACAGGGGGTTGGAGAAGAAAAAACTGTATCATGTCTTTTCTTAAAAGAACACTAATCTCATCATGGGAGTCCCACACTCATGACCTCCTCTAACCTTGATTACCTCCCAAAGGTCTCACCTACAAATACCAACTTCAGTAAATGAATTTTTACTGAGGATACAAGTCCATTACACAATCTTTATATTTTAAAAAACATTTTTCTCCTGTGATTTGTGCCAGATTTGTTCCTTTTGGCTATAAAAACAATCAAAATTCTCACCTTGGCATTTAGGTCCTTTAATAATCTGTTAGGTATTTGCCTTAGCGAGTTTTATATTCACTACTTCTCAGTCTGAATTGTATGGTTTAGTCATACTGGTCTCCTTATCTGACCTCTTGCCTCTAGTTATTCTTTTCTCCCAAACTGGAATACCTTCTTGCCACTCTTTGTGCCGTATGAACCCCCTTTACTTTATAAAATCTTTTCCAGCCATTTCTAGTCACAATTTTGTAAAAGTGTGGCTTCCAGGTATTTTAAAGACTTTTGGGTAAAGGATTTCTTTTTTTGCTCCTGAAGGCAAAGCTAAGGCCAATATGGCAGTATGGCTAGTAGATTTTGAGTCCAACCAGTTATTCTAGCTAGACAGTCTCTTGAGTCTAACCCTATAGTTTAAAAGAAGACTGAAGCCTGCTTCTGATGAATACTGAACGCAAGGTTTCTCTTTGTAGGAGTTGAACTTGGTGACTTCAGTTCTTTTTAACATAAAATTCCTTAGAATACTCTCCTTTAAAAAAATTATATGTAAGTCTAAGATAGTGTGTTACGTTTATATTTCTATGAAGTACCTTGATTTGAGGTCACTAAACACCCGGTGATTGACTGTTTTTAGATTTGGAGATGTGTGATAGGTTGGTAGAAAGAAAGATTAAATTCCCTAAGTTATATTTCCTAGATTAAGTTTCCTAAATTGCATTTTCCTTTTCTAGCATCAGCTACATGATGAGGTCTTAAGGAAGCCCTGAACTTGTGGGGCTTAGTTGAGTGGAGATCTAGGGTGTTTATTTATTAGTGTGTTTCACCTCTTCTCTTATTTCTTCTGAAGAGATCTTAGCCCGTCCATAACTCCACGTTTAAATATCAAGGATGAGCAGGAAATGTCCACGTGGTAAAGCCATTGAAGTTGTATGTGAATAAAGCGGCCTCTGCCGAACCATAGCCAGTCCTTGCTCTGAAAAGCAAAGAGAATGATAGATTCTTAGTGTTTTCTTTTCACAGGGTATATCTCAGTTTGTTTTTTAGTAATGTCAGCTTGTGGGGAGAATGGCTTGTCTGATGCTAGGATTAATTGGGTAGAGGAGATTTGTTGTATGAGGGCTATAGGAACCAATTTTACCACAGTCTGTAAACCAGTAGATAGCCAAAATCATAGAAGAAAAAATAACCTTGATTTTTGCCAGTTGGGTTGAGCCATGGAAGTGAAGTTTTATGATCTAGCATTACAGTAGTTGTGGGGAAACATCCATAAACATCCATAAGAGCAGAAAAGGATGATTTTATTTAACGGTATGGAGTCCATTCACTTTAATTTGTGATAGAAAGGTGAACCACCACCTTTTACTAAATGTTTCTAAATCATAGTCATTTAGAGATTTTGGAGCTAACCTGCTTTTGTCAACTGTAGGAAAATCTTGTCTTCATGTTTTGATGTTAGCTTGCAGAACTAGACGTGGTATCTTTGGCAGTTGTGTCTTATCTTTTTTTTTAAGTAGGAATGGAGTTGATCATTTTGATGTAATTTGGAACTAAAATGTTATTACCCTTGTATGTAGAATTTGGAAAAAGCTTGTTTAGAGGGAAACATCAATTGGAGGTTATGGAGTTTTATGAGGAGACATCTAGGGCTGTATCAAGCTGGAGATGTGATCTGTGTGATGTAGTAAAGATTTTAATAATGTACCTCAGAACAACATTTCTGCAGTGTAAGCTTCTCACTGACTTAAGGCCACTTTATCTGAGATACTGGCTGCTAGAATACTCTTGTATGTCTTAGTTCTTTTATAGCTTACCTCTGAAATATGTAGAATATGTTTTCTTGTGTAGTCTGGTAGAGTGTTTTTTTAATTTCAAATAGTAATTTTCATTGCTTGTAAAACTTGCAGATTCCTAAGATGCCACCTTTCTAGACTTGTGGTTGATTTTTCTCTTGAAGTGTCCATTTGCTCCCTGTGAAAGGAGCAGGTTTGCATTTATTCAGTGGGTCTAAGATGAGATAATTGGTATTTTTATGATTTGAATGGAGGCTTTGTATTTTTCAATTTTGTGAAACAAAGCTGTGTTTGTAAACACATTTCAAAAATATAAATGACACTTTTTAGTAAAGATGTTCACTGAATAGCAAGAAAGTTCAGAATAGAGCTTTTGTTAACATTTAATAATAATCTAACTGTTTTCATTGACTGTCTCATTGATTAAAGAGTACCTGATTTTTAGAACTTTTTGTAGTGAAAATAATCCTTAGACTGGGTTGTGGTAGGAAAATATTTTCTTAGTATCCAGTTTTCCTGGGAGTTTGGAGTTTTCAACTGTTGTCTAGGTTTAGAAGAATGTGTAATAAACAGTGTATTTCATTGTGAAAACAGTCTTGGGAAACTCTGGAAAAGTTTAGTGCTCTGACATAAGATGAACAAGTTGCTCTGGTATTGGACCAATAACAAAAATATTTTGGTATGGGGTGCCTGGCTGGCTCAGTCGGTAGAGCCTGTGACTCTTGATCTCCAGGTTGTAAGTTTGAGTCCCACGCTGAGTTTAGAGATTACTTAAAAACAAAATGTTAGAAAAAAAAAGAAAAATATTTTGGTATGGCTCCACTGGTTAGGTATAAATAAATGATGTAAAAATGTTCAGGCAAAATCCAAAGTGAATCTTGAGATTTTATTAAGACAAAGTGGTTGATTTTATATTCCCCTCCTATTTCTTCTTTTTAAAAAGACTTTTGTTGTCTTTTTAAATGAAGTTGTCTGGTCAGGTATAGAAGTATTATTGTTTCCAGAGGAAGCGTATTAGGTCTGTTTATGTGGTTTTCATGTGGGAAGAAAGCGTTGAATTTTACATTGATTTTGAGAGACTATAAGTAACTGAAAATATTTTCGTTTTAAACTACTTTTGAAACATTATAAAAGGCAAATCTAAACAGCATAGAAAGGTATATGGTGAAAACCAAAAGCTCTTCTGGTCATTGCTTCTTATTCCCCATTTGCACTCCCTTGGCAGAGATTAATACTGTTCAGTTTCTTAAAAGTTTTTCATACATTTGCAAAATGATGCGTAGTTTTGGTTTTTACTCAGGGAACAACAGTTCTGCAATAATGTTTTTACTTAAGACAAGGAAGGTTGGGGATCACTGTATAAAGGGCATTCTTGAGCTCATACTGATTTTACGAGAACATTTGATTTCCTAAGATATGTATAATGTCTTGACCTATTATAGAAAGTGATATAATTATATATAGTACATGTGACATAATGAAGCTAAAAAACCCAAAAGCATTAGCATTTGTTGGCAGTCTTAAGATTTCAGTTTTATCCACTTAGTAATTGTTCTCCCCTTTAGAAAACAAACAAATGAATTTTATGGTAATGGAAAGCATTTGGTAAGATATTAGTTCCTTATGTATAGGCCCTGTGCACAGGACTCACTTTTACATGAGTTATTTAACAATCTTCATAATAACTCTGAGGCAGATTATTTTACTCCTGTTTTTGCAGTTGAGGAAACAGGCTTCAGATGGTTGAGTAACACATTTACTAAATGGCAGAATCAGGTTTCAAAGATGATTGATGCCATTATGCAGCAGTAGCTGTTTATTTGGATTGTTAAAAAAACTAATCTGATGGATAGTTGTCTAATGTCCTGCTATCAAATATCATAGTTATTTAATTATAAAAATATAACAGTGAATTCATCATTGTTATAATGTGTTTAATGGAGGGATTGGCTTCTTCCTGATTCCAGACTCAACAGTGATTAGCATCACCTGGGGAACTTATAACAAATACCTATTCCTGGACCACTAACCACAGATATTCAGATTGCACAGATCTGGAGTAGACCCTAGGAATCTGAATTTTTAACAAGTAGCTGCTTAATTCTTAAGCAACCAGCTTAGCTTCGCTGAATATGAGGTTTTAGTTCTCACTTATTTTTTCTGAAGATAATGAGCCCTTACTTTATATATAACATACATGTATGTTATGAATATGAAACTTGAAAGTTCATTTAGTGATGTGTTCAAAACAAAACTTCACTTGTTGAGCTGTATTATATTGTGCTGTAAGGATTTGTTTTTTTCAAAAGGTCACACTGTAACAGTTAAACTGAAGACTTTATCTTGTCTCTTGCAGGGGTGAGCACTGGAAACATTTTGTAAATACATCTCTAAACTGTATAGACTGGAAAACAAAATTAGGTGATTAAGTCTCAAAAAGGTCTAGAAATGGGTTTATCAGCCTCATTTTCCTGAGAGCAGGATAATACTTATCCAAAGAAATAATTGTGCATTAGATCTCTTACCTTGTAATTGCTTAAAATGTTGAGGTTATATTACCATGCTTCTAAGGAAAGAGAATTAAAAAATAAATCACTTGATAGCTTTTATTTTTTGTTTATTTTTCTGTATTTTGGTAAGCCTGGATGTAAGAAGTAAATATTCTCTTGCCCCCTTTAGAAATTCTACTTGCTTGGGGATTCAGAGAAGAAAGATTGGCATTATATCTGACATTATTAATTTTTTGTGGACAAAGTATTACAATATTTTCTGTTTTGTGAGCTTTTCTACCATGGGGACAGTGAAGTTAGTAGGTCGTATTAAATTCAACAGATACTATTTACTGAGTTAAATTAATTGCAAAATAGTGTGGGAAATAAATGAATATGATAAAACCTGTAAAAGTGGTAAATAGAGTTGTTCAGAAGAAGGGATTAAGTCTTCTATTTTATATATTAAGGGTGATTGTGGAAGAGATGGAATTTGAGGGAAAGATTGTCTTAGGGCCTGGAGATTGGGGAAAAGACTTTGTAGAAGAAGGACATCATATAAGCAATGTCTCAAGTAGAAAATGGGCATTATGTTCTAAGAATAGTGAATGGTTTAATCTGGTTTAAGTATGTGTGCATGACTGTTCTGGATTTTTTACATTTCCATATAAATTTTAATGAGCTTGTTGAATTTTACAAACAAAGCCTGCTGAGGTTTTGGTTGGAATGTTCAGTTTGGGGAATGTTGACATCTTAACAATACTGTCTTCCAATATATGACCATGGTATATCTTCTCATTTAGATCTTCCATAAATTTTCCTCGACAGTGTTTTGCAGTTTCAGTGTAGAGGTCTTGTCTACATTCTATTAAATTAATCCGTAAGTGTTTCATATTCTTGCTTTTTTTTAAGTTTATTCATTTAATCAGAGAGAGAGAGAGAGAGAGAGAGCGAGAGAGCGAGAGAGCGCACACAAGTGGGAGAGGGGCAGAGAGAAAGAGAAAGAGAGAGAGAGAAAATCCCAAGCAGGCTCTGCACTGTCAGCACAGAGCCGGATGTGGGGCTTGAACTCACAAACTGTGAGATCATGACCCGAGCTGAAATCAAGAGTTGGACGCTTAACCGACTGAGCCACCCAGACACCCCTCATATTCTTTAATTCTAATATACATGGTATTAAATTTTTTTAAGTTTTTATTTAAATTCCATTTAGTTAACAGTGTAATATTAGTTTCAAATGTACAATAAATATATTGATTCAGCATTTCCATGCAATACTTGATGCTTGTTACAGCAAGTGCACTCCTTAATCCCCATTACCTATTTTACCCACCCAATTTTGCAATTGCAGGATCATAGGCTAGTTCTATTTTTAACTTTCTGAGGACTCCTCATACAGTTTTCCAGAGTGGCTACACCGGTTTGCATTCCCACCAGTAGTGCAAAAGGGTTCCCCTTTCTCTACATCCTCTCCAACACCTGTTATTTCTTGTGTTGTTGATTTTCGCTATTTTGACAATTGTGAGGTGATATCTTATTGTAGTTTTGATTTGGATGATCAGTGATGTTGAGCATCTTTTCAGGAGTCTGTTGTCCATTTATGTGTCTTTGACAAAATGTCTATTTATGTCTTCTGCCCATTTTTTAATTGGATGATTTGGGTTTTGGGTGATGGGTTTTATAAGTTCCTTATGGAGTTTGGATACTAACTCTATCAGATATGCCATTTGCAAGTATCTTCTCCCATTCCATAGGTTGCCTTTTAGTTTTGTTGATTATTTCCTTCCCTATGCAGAAGCTTTTTCTTTTGTTGATGTCTCAGTAGTTTATTTTTGCTTTTGTTTCCCTTGCCTCAGGAGACCCATGTAGAAAGAAGTTGCTATAGCTGATGTCAGAGAGGTTACTGCCTATGTTCTCTTCTAGGAATTTTATGACTTGAAACCATAAAATTCCTAGAAGAGAACATAGGTCTCTTTCCTCCATTTTGAATTTATTTTTGTGTATGGTATAAGAAAGTGGTCCAGTTCATTCTTATGCATTTGGCTGTCCATTTTTCCCAACACCGTATGTTGAAGAGACTGTCTTTTTTTTTTCCCCATTGGGTATTTTTACAGACTTTGTCAAAGATAATTGACTTTATACTTGTGGGTTCATTTCTGGGTTTTCTGTTCTATTCTATTGATCAGTGTATCTGTTTTTGTGCCAGTACCATACTGTTTTGATCACTGCAGCTTTGTAATGTAAATTGTTGCTGGTATATAGAAATGAAGTTGATTTTTTAAATCATTTTTTAAAGTTTATTTTGAGAGAGAGATTGAGAGAGAAACAAAGTGTGCGTGAGTTGGGGAGGGGCTGAGAGAGAATCTCAAGCAGGCTTCGCACTGTCATTCACGAATCATGAGATCATGACCTGAGCCAAAGCATCAAGAGTCTGATGCTTCACTGACTAAGCCACCCAGGTGCCCTGAAGTTGATTTTTACATATTAGCTTATGTCCTATGACCTTGCTAAATTAAATAGACTTATTAGGTATGATAACTTTTTAAAAATGGGTATCTTAGGATTTGCTATGTGTACAGTCAGTGTATGCAAGTTAAGACGTATTTTTTTTTCATTCTAATCTGTGTATCTTTTATTTCTTTAATTGATTTAGGATACCAGCAATTATAGTAAATATATAATGTTAAATAGAAGTGGGGAGAGTGGGAATCTTTGTCTTGTTCTCATTTTCAGGGGAAAAGCATTCAGTTTTTCACCATTAAGTATGATTTAAAGTGTAGATTTTCTGTAGATGCCCCTTACCAGGTTGAGGAAATACCCTTCTAATCCTGGTTTGCTGAATTTTTTTTTTTTTATCACAACTGGATTGAAATTTTGTCAAATGCTTTTTTCTAAATCCATTGAGATCATGAGATTGATTTCTTCCTTTGTTCTATTCATATAGTGAATAACATTGACTTTTGAATGGTAAACCAACTTTACGTCCCTGGAATAAAATTTTTTTTGATCATGATGATTTATTTATTTATTTAAAAGGTTTATTTATTTATTTTGGGAGAGATAGAGAACAGAGGAGGGGCAGAGAGAGGGGGAGAGATTGAGAATCCCAAGCAGGCTCTGCACCCAACATGGGGCTCGAACTCACAAACCAGGAGATCATGATCTCAACAAAGGTCAGGAGTTCGATGTGGGGTGCCTTGGTGGCTCAGGTACCAGAGCGTCTGACTCTTGATTTCAGCTCAGGTCATGATCCTAGGGATTCCTGCGTTGGGCACCATGCTGAGCATAGAGCCTGGTTGATTCTCTCTCCCTCTGCCACTCTCCCTAACCTGGTCTCTCTCTCTCTCAAAAAAAAAAAAAAAGTCAGATACTTGACCAACTGAGCCACCAGGTGCCCTGATATATTATTTTTATACTACTAAATTTGTTAATATTTTGTCAAGGGTTTTTGTATCTATGTTCATGATGAATATTGGTGTGTTGTTTTTGCTTTTTTTTTTTTTTTTTTTTTTTTTGGTACTGTCTTTTCTTGGTTTTGATGTCAGAGTCTGTTCGTTTCATCAAATGAATTGTGAAGTGTTCCCTGTCCCCTCTTCTGTTTTCTGAGAGTTTTGTGTAAAAGTGGTGTTGTATCTTTAGGTGCATAACAATTCACTAGTGAGGCCTTCTAGGCCTAGTATTTTCTTAGTAAGAAGGTTTTAAATTTTGAATTAAATTTCTTTAGTTGTTAAGATGATTCACGTTTTCTATTTCTTGAATCAGTTTTTGTAATTTGTGTCTTTCAAGGAATTTATCCATTTCATTTGTTAATGAGTTTATTGCCCTAAAATTTCATTCATAACATTCCATTATCCTTTTATTGTGTAAAGGATGTGTACTCATGTTTTATCTTTACCTCTTTATATTGGTAGTTGTGTCTTTTTTTTTAATAGTCAGTCTTAAGAGTTTATATTTATTTTTATATTTTTCATTTCCATCATTCGTTTGTGTATTTCCAAGTTTCTATCTTTTCTCATTTTCCTTTTGTGTGAAGAATTTCCCTTAAATTTCTTATAGTATGGGACTCTGGGTAGTGAATTCTCTTTATTGTTGCTAGTTTGAAAAGTTATCTTGCCTTTACTTTTGAGGGATATTTTTGCTGCCTCTGGAATTCTGGATTGACTTTTTTCTTTTGACAATATAAAGATGTCTCTCCATTGTTTTTTTCGACTCTCATTCTCATGGCAAATCTGGAATAAGTCTTCAGTGATTTGATTATGTGGTTTTTATGTGTGTATGTATATGTATGTTTATTTGATATATATGTTTATAGTGTTTCGTCAAACTTGAAAACATTTTGGCCATTATATATAGATCTTCAAATATTTTTCCTTCTAGAACTGCAGTTACACATAGGTTAACTTTCTTGATATCTCACAAGTTACTGAGATTACATGAAATTTGTTTCAGTCTTCTTTCTCTTTACAGTTCAGTTTTAGTAGTTTCTATTGTGTTTTCAAACTGCTTTTCTTTTGTAGTCTCTAATCTGTTGTTTATTCTATCCAGTAAATTTTCATTTCAGATACTGTATTTTATTTCTAGAAGCCCCTGCCCCCTTTTTTTTGGTTCTGGTCTTGCATCTCTATCTTCATGATGTTGCTATTTTTATTCTGTTTCCAGTTCTTTGTTTGTTAATATCATTACCTTTTTATTCTAGGCCTATTTCTATTGACAGAGTTTTCTTCTGGTTATAGGTCATATTATCTTGCACGTGTCTTATAAATTTCAATTAGAATCTAGATACTATGAATCTTACATTGTGTAGAGTATTTGGATTTTATTTTCTTCTTTTAAAGAATGTAAACCTTTATTATGACCGGAAATTAAGTTACTGGAGATCAGCTCAATTCCTTCAAGTCTTATTTTTAAGTTTTGCTATAGTGGATCTAGAGTAACTTTTATGATAAGAGTATTTTACCGTTATGAAGTCGTAAACCATTTGAGATCTTTACTGAATGCCTTAAATTTTTGATGTTTCTGCTCCACTCTACTTACAACTTAAAACATTCCCGAGTCCTGTTTGAGTTCTGGGAATTGTTGAATTTAAGAACTCTTGAGTCATTTTTTGCCTGCCTTTTTGGAGTTGTGCCATATTCTTGTGTGATATCTTTTTAGTAACATACTCAAGGGGACTCCATGCAAATTTCTGGAGATCTTTCTCTGCGTAGCTCCTTCCTCTAGATCTCCACCCCCCAAATTCTAGCTGCTCTTGTTTTCCAGAATTCTAATCTCTGTCCCCTCAAGTCAGTGGTACCCTCTGCTTTGTTCGAGATCCCTCCTTGCACAGGGATACATAAATTATGTCTAGGCAGGAAAGTAGAATGATGGTAGAGTTCATGTTGTTTGTTTCTCTTTTCTCAGGGACCACTGTCTTATCCTATTTTTTTTTCCAATGTCTGAAAGTAGTCATTTGACATATATTTTCCAGTTTTCTGATTGTAGTGGGAGGTTAAATTCAGTTCCAGTTACTACATTATTGCTGAAATCAGAAGTTCTCTTTCCTTTTGGGAAGGTAATGTGGCTAACAAAATGTATAACAGAGTGGAGGTAGTGTTATTGAATGAGGGCAGTATTCATGAAGCTAGGAAAGCCACAACCACAGAAGTCTGGTTAGGTATTACACTGTATTATGAGTGATCCCCCTGGATGTGTGTGGTGTGTAGCTTAGAAGATAGCTTTGTATGGAGCAGAGCTGGGTGAGGATAGAAGTGAGAGCATGTAGATGTGGAATTGATAGATCTGTTCTTAAAGGAATTAGTACTGTGAAGTAAGTGGGCCATCTAAGATGATATCACAGTTTTTAATTTTTGTGATTTATCACTATGGTAGTGAATAAGCCCAGTTCACAAGAATTTCTTTAAGCTTACAAGATCAAGCATGTGGAAATGCTTTCTAAGTGACAAAGCAATATAGAGTTTGAAATACTGTTTATTGCTAAAGTTCATTTTCTGGATCTCTATGGGAAAGTCTGTATAATGTTGCCCTGGTGTCATAGTGACCTGAAAAAGTTACTGTAACTCCAAAACATTGGAATTCATACCCAGGGAGAAGTTTTCTTTCTTTCTTTGAAGAATCTTAGTCTAATATCTGAGAGTTTCTGGGCTTTAGGGCAATCTGTATGACAGCTTTTTAAAAAAAAATCCCTTGACTTCTGAAGAGACTGTTTAGACTGTTTATATCAGTGGAGTAGTAAATACCAGTGACATTTATGTAGGTTGAGGAAGACAAAACATTGTTTTCAGCGTGCAGTCATCTTAGAATGAAGCTGAGGATTGACGCTCATAATGGAATCTGCTCAGGGGTCATAGCCAAAACTACAGAAGTAATAGTCTTTAAGCCCTCTCTGTTCAACATGTTCCATTATTGTATTACTACCTACTCACTTGCCTACATATTCTATTTGCACTTATCTTCCTGTATCATTAGAGGGAAGAGAATGTTTAAACATTTTCTTGGTAAAGACCAGAAAAGTCCTACTCTGTTTCCCAGAGAAATCATAATCTATGAAATGGAAAAGACCCAGATATAGATTATCTTTAACTGATTTTTTTTCTGCTGATTTCTCTTAATTCTGGCCAGACTTTGTTAGTTACTATATGTGAGAGAAAATGTTCAATTTCATGACTTCCAGAAAAGGTCATTTTCACAGCACTCTTAAAATGCAAAACAGTTTTTTCTTTAAAGAAGGGAGAGGTATGGAGAGGGGCAGAGAAAGATGGGGAGAGAGAATCTTAAGTAGGTTCCATGCCCAGCGGGGCTTGATCCCATGACTGTGAGATCATGACCTGAGCCAAAATTGAGCATTGGACACTTGACCAACTGAGCCACCCAGGTGCCCCACAAAAACAGTTTTTAACACTTAAAAATATAGTTGAAATCCTTGAAGTTATTTTAGATATCTTTGTTTTTTCAGTGTTCTGGGCTGTTTATCTCATTGTTGTATTACTCTGTATGTTAGTTAACATAATTTGCATATAACTACATTTGTTAATATTATTAATATTTATTAATATACAGTTTTGTTATCTTAGTAATTTTTCAGTGTACCTACCAAAAAAGTCGTAATCCACTCTTCACTTATTTCGTTAGAATGTGATGTCCTTTGTTTCTATAATTTATTTCAAATACATAGAATATTTTATGTATTAGGGATTTTTTATTTAAAAATGTTTTAAATGTTTTTATTTATTTTTGAGAGAGAGAGAGAGAGCATGAGTGTGGGAGGGGCAGAGAGAGAAAGAGACACAGAATCTGAAGCAGGCTCCAGGCTCTGAGCTGTCAGCACAGAGCCCGATGTGGGGCTCGACTTCATGAACTGTGAGATCATGACCTGAGTCAAAGTCGGATGCCCAGCCGACTGAGCCACCCAGGTGCCCCGGTATTCAGTAATTTTATTGATGAAAAATTACAGATGTAAAACCCAGTCTGTTAAAAAAAAAAAAAAAGTCTTGAAACTCAGTCATATGAATTAAAAGTGTTTCCTTTAGGCAAGGATGATTTAACAATTTCCTTATACATATACATACCTAGTTGTCATAGTGTTTTCTTGGTACAGAAAACAATGTTAAAAGATTAGTTACAAAAAACTTTTATAAAAGACTTGAACTATATGCTTTAACAAATATTTATTAAACATATACTTGTGCCAGGCTCTGTGCTTGTTTTCTGCGATATAGAAGAGATATGGGTATTGGCCTTCGTTCTGGAAGAGCTTTTGATTTGTTGGGGAAGACAGTCTTGTGAACATATAAATAATAGTACAACCTGGAAAGTGCTTTAACAGCAGTGCTTAAAGTATCATAGACCTACAGACGCTAAAACAGCTACTTCTGTCTATAAAGTTGGTGCATCATTTGTTAATACGCTAGGTGAAGGCCTGGTGAGTGGGGAAGACAGGAAAAGACTCTAGATGTGCTTTACAGTAGGCCTGTACTATTCAGTACAGCAGGAACTAGCAACATATGACTATTGAAATTTCTGGAAGCTATTTACAATAAATTGCATATATTTAAAGTGTAAAAGTTAATACGAAACCATCACCACAATCAAGATAATGAACGTACACGGTACTCTTAAAAGTATTCTCCCTGTTTATATATCCTTTCTCCCTAACTTCACTCTCCACACCTAAGTAAATACTGATGTGTTTTTTTATAACTCTAAATTAGTTTGCATTTTCTGGAGTGTTTAAATAAGTAAAGTTGCAAAGAATGTCTTCTTTTGTCTGGCTTCTTTCATTCAACATAATTATTTTGAGATTTATTTATATATCATTAGTTTTGTTTGTTTTGTTGAAATCATGATCCCTGTATCACATACTGCTTATCTCTTCTTTGTTTGATGGATATTTGGGTTATTTTTCCATTTTTTGAGTATTATAAATAAGACTGTTAATGACCGTACTTACAGAAGTATTTGGATATTCATATGATAGTTATCTGTACATAATTAACTTCTTAAGAAACTGCCAGACCTTTTTGCCACAGCGGTTATATACTTTTACATTTCTACTTGGAGTGTATGAGAGTTGCAATTCCTCTAGATCTTTGCCAACACTTGGTAAGGTCATTGTTTCTAATTTTTGCCCTTCTAATAGATGTGTAGTGATATCTTATTGTGATCTTCATTTGCATTTTCCTAGTTACTAATGGTGTTAAGCATCTTTGCTTGCATGTGCTTACTTTGCCATCTTTTATCTTGTGAAATATTGGTTCACACCTGTTCTCTATTTTTAAAATTAGGTTGTTTTCATACTACTGAGTTTTGAGATTTCTTTACATAACTTGGGTACAAATCCTTTGTGAGATGTAATTTACGTTTATTTTTACCCACTCTATGAGTGGTCATTTCATTCTCTTAAGAGCATCTTTTGGAGAACAAAAGTCCTTATTTTTGAGGAAGTTCAGTTGATCAAGTTATTATTTTACGGCTTGTGCTTCTGATATTGTTTTCTAAGAAACTTAATCAAACCAAAGGTCACAAAAGTTGTCTCTTATTTTTACTTCTAGAACTTTTAAATTTGGTTTTACATATAGAGCTATGATCCCTTTTTAAAAAAAGTTTATTTTGGAGGGAACAAGGGGCAGAGAGAGAGAGAGAGAGAGAGGAAGGAAGGGGGCAGAGAGAGGGAGAGAAAGAATCCCAAGCAGGCTCTGTAGCCCACTGTGGGGCTCTGTCTCATGAACCGTGAGATCATGACCTGAGCTGAGATCAAGAGTCAGACGCTCAACTGAGTGAGCCACCCAGGAGCCCCTTTTTTGATTTAATTTTTTTAATATGTATGGTATGAGGTATGGATTGAAGTTCATTCAAGTATATTTATTTTGAGAGAGAGAGGGAGTGAGCATGGGAGAGGCAAAAAGGGAGAAAGAGAATCCCAAGAAGGCTCTGTGCTGACAGCAGAGTCTGTAATACATCGTGACGTCAGGTATATAGTAAAACCTAGGTTTATGGGCATAATTCATTCCAGAAACATGCTTGTAATCCAAAGCACTTGTATATCAGCGAATTTCCCCATAAGAAATAATGGAAACTCAGATAATTCATTCCACAACCCAAAAATACTCTTATAAAAGTGATTATAATACTGTAATAAAATACACAATAATAAAGAAAATACAAAATATGAAGAAAAATAAGGAGATTAACCTACACTTGCCTATGAAAACCTTTGTGGCTTGTGTGAAGGAGACAAGAGAGGAGAGTTACTGTGTAGGACGACTATCACTATCACTAGCGAAATCACTGCTATCTCGATGGAATCTTTTTCTGCATGGGAGCCATTGTGTATGCTTGCATGGATGTTGACTGGAGTACAGTATTAATAAACTCTTGTCATATACTTTGTTTAATGTAACTGGCAATAAGACAGCAGAGGAAAGGGTCTATCTGTATTTGCAGGCAGCCTGACGTAGAATGAAACAAAGCATTCCTAAGCTTGCTCTTGTGTGGAATAGCAGAGGACTGTACATAGGTGCTTTGACGTGACAAAAAATAAACTTGTGCCAGTTGTGGGCACCTTACAGTGTTCTGAAAAATCACTGATTTCTGCCAAACACTGTGGCCTGAGTCCGAGCATCCGAGCATGGGAGATGATCACGCACAGTCCCACAGTGCACAAGAGAGAGAGGAAGAGAGAGAGAGAAGAACTGTTGGCTCACTTGTGTTCATGTGACATGCCTGTCACATAGTACTTGTTTTGCAAGACATCGCTTGCTTATCAAGGTAAAATTTATTAGAAATGTTTGCTTGTATTGTGGAACACTCGCTGAACAAGTTACTCATAATCCAAGGTTTTACTTGTTGTGTTATTCCAAATTTGTTTTTTTCTTCTTTAGTTTTAGTGTACTTTTATTTATTTGAGAGAGAGATAAGCGCATGAGCCAGGATGGGCAGAGAGAGAGAGAATCCCAAACAGGCATGTTAGTGCAGAGCCTGTCACGGAGCTCCATTCCATAAACCATGAGATCATGACCTGAGCTGAAATCATGAGTTGGACACTTAACTGACTGTGCCACCCAGGGGCCCCCCAAATTTGTTCTTTTTCAGTGTTGTTTGGGTTATTTAAGTCATTTCCATAAAAATTTTAGTACTGTTATGTCAGTTTCTACAAAAGGAAAGACTATTGGGACTTTGGGATTGCATTGACTCTGTAGATCAATTTGGGGAGAATTGACATCCTAACAATATCAAGTTTTCTGATCCCACGGAAAAATGATATCTTTTCCCATTTGTTTAGATTAGTTTCTCTCAGCAGTGTTTTGTAGTTTTCACTGTACAATTTCTTACATATATTGTTAGATTTATAAGTACTTCATACTTCTTAATGCTATTATGTGGTATTGTTTTAAAAATTCAATTTCTGGTGGTTAGTTACTAGCTTATAGAAATACAGTTGAGTTTTGTGTGTTGACATTATATCCTGCACAAACTTGTTAGTAATTCTAGTACTTTTTTGGTAGATTACATTCCATGTACTATTATACTTTGAGGATTATGTAGTCTCTGAATGAAGACTCTTTTACTTCTGGATAGCTTATTATTATTACTATATTTTCTTTCCTGATCGCATTTTCCAGAAACTAATTTTGAAAAGAACTGGTGAGAACAGACATCATTGTCTTGTTTTGGATCTTAGAGGGAAAATATGTAGTCTTTTACCATTAAGTGTGATGTTAGCTGTGGTCTTTTATGGAGTGTCTTTAATTAGACTGTGGAAGTTTCCTTCTGTTCCTAGCTTATGAGAGATTTTTCCAGAAACAGATGTTGGATTTTGCCATGTACATTTTCTGCATCTTTTGAGATGAACACATGGTTTTTCTTTTTTGATTTTTTGTATGAGAAGTTACTGGGATTGATTTTTTTCTTATTAAACCAAGTTTGTGTTCCTCAGATAAACCCCCTATAGTAATGAATAATTATTCATTTTATATGTTGGATTTTATCTGTTAAAATTTTGTTTAAAAATTTTTCAGGTGTGTTTATGAAGGATATTAGTCTGTTGTTTTATTTTCTTCTAATGTTTTTATCTGGATTTCACACAAGATTAATGCTGGATTCATAGAATGAGTTGGGAAGTATTCCCTTCTTTTAAAATTTTTAGTGGAGTTTATAAATAATTGGTATTATTTCTCCCTAAATGCTTGGTGTAATTCACCAGTGGAACCATCTGGGTCTGAAGGTTGTTTATGTTGGGAGGTTTTTAACTACAAATTCAGCTAATTAGGTGATATATTTTTCTTGATTAAATTTTGATAGTTTGTGTTCCTCAAAGAACTTGTTTTTATCATATAAATTGAGTGTGTTATATAGAGTTGTTCATAATATTTGCTTAATATCTTTTTAATATCTGTAGAATTGATACTAATGTTCTTACTCTTAGTACTGGTATTGGTAATTTGTTTTTTTTTTTCCTGATCACTCTGACTAAAGATGTATTAGTTTTATTGATTTTCTCAAGGAACCAGCTTTTGTGTTCACAGGTTTCCCTTATTTTTTCCTCTCATTTCTTTGACTTCTGCTGTGCTTTTCTGTTTTATTATATGTTCTTTCTGGTTTGCTTTGGGTATAATTTCTTCTTTTTTTTAAATTTTAAGATAGATTGTGAGGTTATCAAAATCTTTTCTAATATAGACCTTTAGTGCTATAAATCCCCCTTCCCTTCCTAAGTATATACTTACTGACATATCACAAATTTTGATACATTGAGTTGTTTTTGTTTAGGTTAAAGCATATTCTGATTTATTTTTCATCTCTTCTTTGACCCATAGAAGTATGTTATTCTCCAAATTTGGTGGGAATACTCATTTTAGTGGTATTTCTGTTATTGATTTTTAGTTTAATTCCATTCCATGTCAGAGAACATACTTTGTATGAATTGAGTTTTTTAAAAATGTATTGAGTCTTGTTTTATGGTTTGGATATGGTTTGTCTTGGTAGATGTTCTGCATGAACTTAGAAAACTTATCTTCTGCTCTGGTTTGGTAGAGTGTTAAGTATCAGGTCATTTTGCTTAATAGCGTTGTTCATGTCTTTTATATCTTTTCAGATTTTCTGGGTAGTTGATTTTTCAGTTGCTGAGAGAGGGTAATTAAAATGTGTGACTGGAGTTGTGTATTTTTTATTTACCTTCACAGTTATATCAGTTTATTTTCTCATATTTTGAAGCTCTGTTATTAAATGCATTAATGTTTAGGATTACTATGTTTTCTTGATGAAATCACTGTTTTATTATTATGAAATGGCTTCCTTTGTCCCTGATAATGTTCTTTGTTTATAAATATACTTTGTATGATATTAATGTATAGACTTCAATTTTTTTTGATATGTTAGCATTGTATAACTTTTTCTTATTTTTTTACTTTTAACTGTTCTATTTAAAGTGCATTTATTGAGGGCACTTAGGTGGTTTGGTGGGTTAAGCGTCTTGACTCTTGATCTTGGCTCAGGTCATGATCTCACAGTTCATGTGATCGAGCCCCACATCTTGTTCTCTCTCTCCCTGTTTCTCTGCCCCTGCCCTGCTTATGTGCACACTCTCTTTCAAAATAAATAAATAAACTTTAAAAACAATGCGTTGTTTGTAGGCAGCATATTGTTGAGTTTTACATTTTTATCCAGTCTGAAACCTTGGCTTTAAATTGGAACATTTAATGTGATTGTTGATATGGTTAGACTTAAATCCATCATCTTGCTATTTGTTTTGTTTATCTTGTGTTCTTTGTTCCCTTTTTCCTTTTTCTCTTTCTCTTGGATTAATGGATTTTTTTATGATTCTGTTTTGTATTCAATTTTTTATGTTGTTTTTATGCTTTATATTTTAGTGATTAGAATTTATAGTTTACATTTTCAACTTATCTCAGTGTTGCATAAGTGATATTACGTCTTTTCACATATAATGTAAGCACTTTATTTAAATCTATATCCATCTCTCTTCACAACCTTTGTGTTATTGTTACCACATATTTTACTTTTACGTATGTAATAAATACACTAAATTGTTATTTTTGTTTAGTCACTCATCTTTTTGTTCAGTTTTTTAAAATTTTAATGTTTATTTTTGAGAGAAAGAGAGAGCACAGGGGTGGGAGGGGCAAAGAGAAACAGGGATACACAGAATCTGAAGCAGGCTCCAGGCTCTGAGTTGTCAGCCCAGAGCCCGATGTGAGGCTCCAGTTTTGAACCATGAGATCATGACCTGAGCTGAAGTCAGATGCTTAACTCACTGAGCCACCCAGGTGCCCCTCATCTTTTAAAGACATTTAAACAATAAGAAAAACTTGCATACATTTATTAATGAAGTTACCATTCCCACTTCTTTTTCGTTTCTTAGTGTAGATCCTTATTTCCATTTGGTGTCATTTTGCTTCTACGTGAAGGACTTTAATTTTTTTTGAGTACAAATCTGGTAATGAATTCCTTTCAGCTTTTGCATGTCTGAAAAATTCTGTTTGTTTTTTTTCAGATATATTTTAATTAGGTAAAAAATAATATATGGATAAGTTTTTCTTTTCGATATTTTAAAGATTTGTTCCAGTGTCTTCCTGTTTTTATCATATCCAGTGAAGATTATAGTATCATTCTTGTCTTTGTTCCTCTCTCTGCAATGTGTATATTTTTTCTCCATCTGCTTTTAAAAAATATTTGTTTATTTATTTATTTATGTGAGAGAGTGTGCGAGAGCATGTGTTGGCAGATGAGGGGCAGAGAGAGAGGGAGACAGAGAATCTCAAGCAGGCTCCATGCTGTCAGCTCAGAGTCCAGTGCAGGGTTCAAACTCATGAACTGTGAGATCATGACCTGAGCTGTAATCAAGAGTCGGATGCTTACCTGACTGAGCCACTCAGGTGCCCCTTTCTCTATGTGCTTTTAAGATTTTTTAAACTTACTGATTTTGAGCAATTTGATTATGATGTGACTTGATATAAGCACGTCTTAATGTCTCTTTCGCTTCGTGTTTGAACTTCTTGAATCTGTAAGTTTATAATAACTTCTATCAAATTTGGAAAAATTTTGGAAGTTGTTTATTCAAGTGATTTACTGTCACTTACCTTCAGAAACTCAAGTTATATATGTAGAAGGACTCTTTGAGTTTTGCCATAGCCCACTTCATTTTTAAAAAATTCTCTTTGTGTTTCATTGGATGGTTTCTTCTGCTGTATATTCAAGTTTACCACCTTCTCTTTTGCAATGTTTAATCTGCCATTAATCCTGTCCAGTGTAATTTTCATTTCATACATTGTAATTTTCTTTAAAAATTTTTTTTTAATTCCAGTTAGTTAACATACAGTGTTATATTAGTTTCAGGTGTACAATATAGTGATTCAGAAATTTCATACATTGGGGCACCTGGGTGGCTCAGTTGGTTAAGTGTCTGGCTTTGGCTCAGGTCATGATCTCATGACTGATGGGTGCGAGCCTCACATCAGGCTCTGTGCTGACAGCTCACAGCGTGTAGCCTGTTTCATATTCTGTGTCTCCCTCTCTTTCTGCCCTTCCCCTGCTCTCTCTCTCTCTCTCTCTCTCTCTCTCTCTCTCTTTCTCTCTCAAAAATAAGCATTAAAAAAAAATCCATACATTGCCCAGTGCTGATCACAGCAAATGCACTCTTTAATCCCTATCACCTATTTCATCCATCCCTCTACCCACCTCCCCTCTGATAACCAGCAGTTTGTTCTCTATCATTAAGAGTCTGTTTCTTGGTTTGTCTCTCTCTCTTTTTATCTTCTTGCTCATCTGGCTCTTAAATTCCACATATGAAAGAAATCATATGGTATTTATCTTTCTCTGTCTTATTTTGCTTAGCATTGTACTCTGTATGTAGTTCCATTCATGTCCTTGCAAATGGTAAGATTTCATTCCTTTACATCGCTGAATAATATTCCTGTGTGTGTGTGTGCGCGCGTGTAAATATATATATATACACACAGATATATGCCATATCTTCTCTGTTCATCAATCTGTAGTTACTTGGGTGGCTTCCATATCTTGGTTATTGTAAATAATGCTGCTATAAACATAGGGGTGCATATGTCCCTTTGAATTAGTGTTTTTGTATTTTTTTGGGTAAATACCCAATAGTGCAATTGCTGCATTGTAGGGTAGTTTTATTTTAACTTTTTGAGGATCCACCATACTGTTTTTCACAGTGGCTGTACCACTTTGTATTCTCCCCAGGAGTGTACTAGTGTTCCTTTTTTCTACATCCTTGCCAACACCTGTTGTCTCTTGTGCTGTTGATTTTTGCCATTCTGACGAGTGTGAGGTGATATCTTACTGTAGTTTTGATTTGCATGTCCCTGATGGTAAGTGATAATGAACATCTTTCCATGCGTCCGTTGGCCATATGTATGTTGTCTTTGGAGAAATGTCTGTACATGTCTTCTGTCCATTTTTAAATTGGATTATTTCTTTTTTGGGTTTTGAATTTGATAAGTTCTTTATAGATTTTTGATCTAACCCTTTTTCAGCTATGTCATTTGCAAGTATCTTCTCCCATTTTGTAGGTTGCCTTTTAGTTTTGTTGATTGTTTCCTTTGCTGTGCAGAAACCTTCTATTTTGATGTAGTCTCAACAATTTATTTTTGCTTTTGTTTCCCTTTCCTCAGGAGACATATTTAGTAAAAGAGTTGCTACAGCCAATGTCAAAGAAGTTACTGCCTGTGTTCTCTTCTAGTATTTTTATTGTTTCAGGTCCCACATTTAAGTCTTTAATCCATTTGTGTTTATTTTTGTGTATGGTGTAAGAAAGAGGTCCAGTTTCATCCTTTTACATGTGGCTGTCCAGTTTCCCAACACCTTTTGTTGAAGACATTGTCATTTTCCCATTGTATATTCTTTTCTGCTTTATCAAAGATTAGTTGACCATATAGTTGTAGGTTCATTTCTGGGTTTTCTGTTCTGTTCCATTGATCTGTGTATCTTTTTTGTGCCAGTGTTTTGATCACTGTAGCTTTGTAATATAACTTCAAGTCTGGAATTGTGATGCCTCCAGCCTTGCTTTCCATTTTAAGATTGCTTTGGCTATTTGGGGACTTTTGTGGTTCCCTTCAAATTTTAGAATTGTTTGTTCTAGTTCTGTGAAAAATGCTGTTGGTATTTTCATAGGGACTGCATCACATCTGTAGATTGCTTTGGGTAATGTATTCATTTTACCAATATTCTTCCAATTCATGAGCATCGAATGTCTTAACATTTTTTGTGTCATCTTCATTTTCTTTCATCAGTATTTTATAGTTTTCAAAGTACAAGTCTTTGATCTCTTTTGTTAGATTTATTCCTAGGTATCTTATTATTTGTGGTTCAGTTATAAATGGGATTGATTCCTTTATTTCTCTTTCTGCTTCTTCATTATTGGTGTTATAGAAATGCAAGGTATTTCTGTATATTGATTTTGTATACTGCTACTTTACTGAATTCGTTTATCAGTTTTAGCAGTTTTTTGGTGGAGTTTTTCAGGTTTTCTACGTAGAGTATCATGTTATTTGCAAATAGTGAACGTTTTACTTCCTCCTTATGGGTTCGGATGCCTTTTATTTTGTTGTTGTTGTTGTTGTCTGATTGCTCTGGCTAGGACCTTGTACTTTGTTGAATAAAAGTGGTGAGAGTGGTCATCTTTGTTTTGTTCTGGACCTCATGGGAAAAGGTCTCAGTTTTTCCTAAGAATGATGTTAGCTGTGTTTTTTGTATATGACCTTTATCATGTTGAGGTATGTTCCCTCTAAGCCTACTTGGTTGGTGGTTTTTTATCATGAGTGGACGTTGTATTTTGTTAAATACTTTTTCTGTGTCTATCGTTCTTACTCTTTCTTTAATTGATATGATGTATATTGAGTGATTTTTGAATACCGAACCATCCCTGCAACCCAGGAGTAAATCCCACTTGTTTGTGGTGAATGATCTTTTTAATATGTTGTTGGATTCTGTTTGCTAGTACTTTGTTGAGGATTTTTGCATTTATGTATATCAGGGATATGGCCTGTAGTTGTCTTTTAGTGGTGTTTTTATTTGGTTTTGGTAAAAGGGTAGGTAATGTTGGTCTCATAGAATGGATTTAGAAGTTTTCCTTCTGTTAGTATTTTGAGATGAGCAAGTATTCTTCTTTAAATGGTTGGTAGAATTTGCCTGTGTCCAAGCCATCTGGTCTTAGACTTCTGTTTCTTGGGAGTTTTTTGAATCCTCATTCAATTTCTTTGCTTGTTATTAGTCTGTTCAAATTTTCTGTTTCTTCCTGTTTCAGTTTTGGTAGTTTATATGTTTCTAGGAATTTATGCATTTTTTTGCAGGTTGTCCACAATTTTTTGGCATATAGATTTTCAATAAAATATTTTTTAAATGTATGTATTTCTGTGGTGGTTATTTATTTTCTCTTCATTGTCATTTTATTTATTTCAGTCCTTTCTCTTTTTTCTTCATAAGTCTGGCTAGATGTTTGTCAGTTTTATTGTTTTTTTTTTTTTTTTTCAAAGAACCAACTCCTGGTTTCATTGATCTGTTCTATTGGTTGTTTTATGGGTTTTTTTCTTATTATTTTTTCTAGTTTTTATATCATTTATTTCTGTTTTAATCTTTACTATTTCCTTCCTTTTCCTGGTTTTAGGTTCTGTTTGTTGTTCTTTTTGTAGCTCCTTTAGGTGTAAAGTAGGTTGTATTTGAGGTTTTTCTTGCTTCTGCAGGTAGGCCTGTATTGCAATATACTTCCCTCTTAGAACTGCTTTTGCTGCATCCCAAACGTTTTGGACTGTTGTGTTTTCATTTTCATTTGTTTACATGTACTTTTTTATTTCATCTTTTATTTCTTGGTTGACCCATTCATTGTTTAGTAGCATGTTATTGAACCTCCATATTTTTGTGGTCTTTCCTCATTTTTTCTTGGGGTTGACTTGTAGTTTGATAGCATTGTGGTCAAAAAAGATATATGACAGGACGGAGGTGTTCTTGAATTTATTAAGGCTTGTTTTGTAGGTAATGCATGATCTGTTTTGGAGAATGTTTCATATGCACTTGGAAAGAATGTGTATTCTGTTTTAGGATGGAATGTTCTGAATATGTCTGTTAAGGCCATCTGTTCCACTGTGTCATTCAGAACCATTCTTTTCTAACCATCTTGTTGAGATGGTCTGTCCATTGATGTAAGTGGCATGTTAAACTTTGCTAGTATTATTGTATTCTTATTGACTAGTTCCTTTATGTTATTAACTGTTTCATATATTTGGGTGCTCATATGTTGGGCACAAAAATATTTACTATTGTTATATCTTATTTTTCAGTTGTCCCCTTTATTATTATATAGTGTCTTTCTTTGTTTCTTGTTACAGTCTTTTCTTAAAATTTTTTTTAATGTTTATTTATTTTAGAGAGAGAGAGAGAACGAACAAGTGGAGGAGGGGTAGAGAGAGAGGTAGACATAATCCAAAGCAGGCTCCAGGCTCTGAGCTATCAGCACAGAGCCTGACGCAGGGCTCAAACTCACAAACTGCGAGATCATGATCTGAGCTGAAGTCAGACACTTAACCAACTGGGCCCCCCAGGCGCCCCTATAGTCCTTGATTTTAAGTGTATTTTGTCTGTTATAAGTATTGCTACTCTGGCTTTCTTTCGACATCCCTTTGCATGATAGATGTTTCTCTATCCCCTCACTTTCAATCTTTAGGTCTAAAATGGTTATCTTGCAGGCAGCATATAGATGGGTCTTGTTAGATTTGTTTTATTTTGTTTTCTTAATCTATTCTTCTGTCACTTTGTCTTTTGATTGGAGTGGTTAGGTCATTTACATTCAGAGTAATTATTAATAGGTATGTATTGTCATTTTATTATTTGTTTTGTGGTTGTTTCTGAAGATTTTCTCTGATCCTTTCTTGTTTTTCTCATGGTCTGCTGATATATTTGGAATTCTTTCTCTTGATTCTTTGTATATTTATTAGTGATTTTTGATACGTGGTTATCATTAGGTTTGTATATAAACTTTTCTGCATAGAGCAGTCCATATTAAGTTGATGGTCAGTCAATTTTGAAACTATTCTTTACTCCTCCCTATGTTTTAGGTATATGTTGTTATGTTTTACAAACTTTTGTGAGTTATTTTTTACAGAGAAAAAAATTTTTTTTACTGCTTTTGTGTTTCCTACTTTTATACTGTCACTCCTGGTCTCTTTTTTACTCAAAGAGTTCCCTTTAAAATTTCTTGCAAGACTGTTTTAGTGGTTATGATCTCCGTTAGTTTTTGTTGGGGAAACTCTACTTCTCCTCCTATTCTGAATGATAGCCTTGCTGGATAGAGTTTTCTTAGCTGAAGATTTTTCCGATTCAGCATATATCATGCCACTCCCTTCTGGCTTGGAAAGTTTATGTTGAAAACCACGTCATATCCTAATGGGTTTTTCCTTTAAGTTACTGTCTTTTTCTGTCTTGTCACTTAAAATTTTTTTTCTTTTTCACTGTATTTTACCAATTATTGTATGTCTTGCTGTGGATCTTTTGTTGTATGTCTTTTGTTGATTTTGATGGGAATTCTCTGTGCCTCCTGGATGTGGATATCTGTCTCTGTGCCTCCTGGATGTGGATATCTGTTTCCTCACCCAAATTAGGAAGTTTTCAGCTATTTTTTCTTCAAATGAATTTTCTGTCCCCCTTTTTTGGTCTTCTGAGATTCCCATAATGCAGGTGTTACTTTGTTTGATCGAGTCACTTAGTTCCCCATGTCTGTTCTTGTTTTATAAAATTCTTTTTTCTTTCTTTTGTTCAGCTTGATTACTTTCCATTACTCTGTCTTCTGTGTTATTAATTCGTTCC
The DNA here is from genome assembly GCA_028646485.1 of Cryptoprocta ferox. NCBI lineage: Eukaryota > Metazoa > Chordata > Mammalia > Carnivora > Eupleridae > Cryptoprocta > Cryptoprocta ferox. The sequence continues at coordinate 93,429,829 of CM053560.1, forward strand.
TCTGCTTCTTCCACCCTGCTGTTCATTCCATCAAGTATGTTTCTCATTTCATTTATTGAACCCTTTATCTTTGCTATGTTATTCCTTATTTCTTTGTTAAGAGTCTTACTCATGTCTTCCACTCTTTTCTCAAGTCCAGTGAGTTTCCTTATGATCATTCTTTAAATTCTCTATCAGGCATATTACTTATATCTGTTTTGCTTAAATCTCTGGCTGTGGCCTTGTTTTATTCTTTCATTTTGGATGAATTCCTATATCTTTTTTTGTCTAAGGCTCTGTTGTCTGATTCTCTGTGTGTTAGGGAAGTCAGCTTCACCTCCTGTTCTTGAGAGTAATGGCCTTATGAAGAAGAGGTCCTGTCCTGCCGTGCTGTAGAGTGTCCCCTATTCTCTAGTGCCTGGCACTTCCAGTAGTGCCTCCAATGTGTGCTGCATGTGTCCTGATGTTTTGTCCTGGCCACTTTATCCTTCAGGTTAGTTATCTACAGAGCCTCTCTTTGCCTTTTCTGGATAGTGTTTGGTCCCTGGCATGAATGTGGTGTGTTTTAATTAGGTGTGCTCTGGTCTGTTTGTGAAATGAGACCTGTTGCCACTGTCAGCAGAACCAAGGCTCTGTAAATCTCCTGCTTTGGGAGACGTGGTGTGACCAGGGGTTAGGGCCAGTCTTCCTGGGGAGAGGGCTTGCTGTGCTAGGACTGAGGCAGATGTAACTGTAAAAGGCAGTTCCACCAATGTGTAGGGGGGTAGGGCTCGATGTAAGCAAGTTATGTAGCAAGTGTTGGCACTGCGCTGGTTCCCACAGGTCGCCTCTTATGCTGTGGGGTAAGAGACAGAAATGGTGACAGCTAGTTCCTTTGTTCTTGGAGAGGTCTCTGGGATGTGCTCCGAGATGAGTGAATAACCTCCCCACTGTGTTCCTCAGACACTGTTCAGATCATGGTATATGTCTGCAGGTTGTTTGCCTGCCCTCTCTCTAAGAACAGCACAATTGTCTCCTGGCTCTCACAGAGTAAAACACGCTGACCTTTAAAACTCCAGGCTTTTAAGCCCTGCAGGTTTCAAGAACTCACAGAATTTGACCCTTCTCATTTTGCGAGCCAGTCGCTACGGGTATTGGTTTTCCCTGTGTCCACCTGTATGCTAGTTTGTCTCTCACCCTTCTCCACGACCAAGGCTCCCTCCCCAGTGCAGCAGCCATGATCTGTTTCTTTTCCAAAATGTGTCTCCATACTTCTGTTTTCTTTGTTGTAGCCTCTTCTCTACCTTTTGTTACGGAGTTTGTTCTCCTAGACGTCAGGTCAATTTCTGGGGTTTTTAGGATGATTTGATAGTTATACAGTTGTATTCGGGGGACCAGGCAAGTGTAGGGTCCTTCTACTTCTCCACCATCTTCTTCTCATACATTGATTTGTATTTTTTAAATATCTTCATATTTCTCATCTTTTTATACACATGGAATACTTTATAATAACTAAGTTAATATTCTGGTCTGTTCATTATTATATCTGTTTCATTTGTGGTTGGATTTAAGTAATTGATTTTCCCCCTTCTGTATGATTTATACTTTTCTGCTTCTTTGTAATGACTAGTAATTTTTTATTAGGTTGCACACATTGTGAATTTTACAATGCAACGCATATTTCTGTTTTACTAAAAATGTTGTTGAACTTTGTTTTAGGTTGTGGTTTAGTTACTTTGAAATTGCTTGATGCTTTCTGGTCTTGCTTTTTAAGATTTGTTAGGTAGATGCAGAGTAGTGCTTACTCTAGGGCTGATTATTCCTCACTACTGAGGGAATCTGTTTTGTGTATTCTCCCACCACCCCAGGATTCATGAAGTTTTCCAGTCTGAGTCCTGGCAACAGACACTATTACTGGTCCAGTGTGAATGCTTGGTATTGTTACCTTTTATTTTGGGAGGTTATTCTTTCTCCGGCTTCAGGTAGTTTATTCACATTCATGTGTCAGTTAGTACTCAGCAGGAATTTGCTTGCTCTCGTGGTGCTCTCTGATTCTCTGTCCTGTTCAGTCTGTGAGGTCCATGTTCATGTCCTCAATTCATTGAGCCCATTATTCATCTTCATTTCCTCTTCCCTGTACCTCAGCTTGGAAACTTTCTCAAGTCAGTAAGTTTGGTCAATTCTGGGACTTATGTAATTTGTGTCTTGACTCTGAGATCAGTGTCTTTGATGCTTGTTGTCCAGTGTCTTGAAAATCTCTGGCATTCATTTTCTTCATTTTCTGCTATTTTTTCAGGCAAGAATGTAAATCCAGTCCCCTTAACTCCATGTTATTCTGTCTTTACTGGAAACAGAAGTTCTGCCTATTTATTTAAATTAGTATTTTAGAATTTTTAATTAAAGTATAGTTAATTATAGTTATTATAGTTAAACTTAGAAGTTTGTATCTCTCAATTCCTTTTCACCTGTTTCATTTATTCCCTTTTCCTTTTTTTGGCAACCACAAGTTTATTGTCTGTGTTTATGAGTCTATTTCTGATTGTTGTTTTCTTTCTAGATTCCACATAAAAGTGAAACCAAATGGTATTTGTTGTTTTCTGACTTATTTCATTTAGCATAATACCCTTTAGGTCATCCACCCAGGTTGTCACAAATCACAAGATTCCATTATTTTTTATGGCTGAATAATATTTCATTGTGTATTCATATCGCATCTTCTTTGTCTGTTGATGTATCAATAGTCCATATTGTGGCTATTGTAAATAGTGCTATAATAAACATAAGGGTGTATATATCTTTTTGAATTAGTGTTTTTTCTTTAAATATCCAGAAGTGGAACTATTAGGTTGTATGGTACTTCTATTTTTAAATTTTAGAGGAACCTCCATACTCGTCCACAGTCGCTGCACCAGTTTATAAGACCACTAACAGCACGCTTGTGTTCTCTTTTCTCCACATCCTTGCCAACATTGTTATTTCTCTCTTTTTGATTCTAGTCATTCATCTGATTAGTGCGAGGTGATATGTCATTGTGGTTTTGGTTTGCATTTCCCTGATGATTAGTGATGTTGAGCATCTTTTCGTGGGTCTGTTGACCATCTGTTCATCTTCTTTGGCAAAATGTCAGTTTAGGTCCTCTGCCCATTATTTAATTGGATTATTTATTTTTTGGATATTGTATGAGTTCTTTATATATTTTAGATACTCCCCTTATTGGATGTACATTTGCAAATAACTTCTCACATTCAGTAGATTGCCTTTTTGTTTCTTTGATGGTTTTCTTTGCTCTGCAAAGTGTACTATAGTCCCTGTTGTTTATATTTTATTCCCTTGTCTAAGGAGACATATGCAGGAAAATATTACTAATGCCAATGTCCAAGAGTTATTGCCTCTATTTTCTCTTAAGAGTTTTATGGTTTCAGATCTTAAATTTGGGTCTTTAATTCTTTTGGGTTTACTTTTGTGTGTGATGTAAGAAAGTGTTCCAGTTTCATTCTTTTGTGTGTAGCTGTCCAGGTTTCCCAGCATCCTTTATTGGAGACTGTCTTTTTCTTATTATATATTTTTGCTTTAAATTATTTTTAAAAAAGGCTGTTCAGTTCCATACTTGGTCTAGCCACATTCTAAATGCCTAATAGCCACATGTATCTAATGGCTACCCTATTGGACAGTGCAAATATAGAATATTTCCATCATTGTAGAAAGTTCTGTTGGACTATGCTATGCTAGGCATGTACTATGTGTAGTGTACTTGTATATATGTTAAAAGCTCACATAAACATAATTGAATTTATGTTTAAATTAGGTTTATGTATTTCTATTTACACAAAGAAGTCTAGCTCTTTTTTAAAAAAGTTATTTATTTATTTATTTATTTATTTATTTATTTATTTTGAGAGAGCGAGAGAGGGAGAGGAACCAGGAGAGGAGCAGAGAAAGAGGGAGAGAAAAAATCCCAAGCAGGCTCCATACCATCAGCACAGAGCCTGATGCAGGTCTCGAACTCATGAACTGGGAGATTACATCCTGGGCTGAAATCAAGAGTTGGATGCCCAACTGACTGAGCCACCCAGGCGCCCCTAGAAATCTACCTTTTTAATATTAAGTTACCGAGTTTGTATTACTTACCTACTGGGTTGTGAAACTAGGAAAAGGTTTCAACTTCAGAGCTTTTTTATGTATATTATGTTGTCTTCCTTTAGCAGAGTGAGAAAACTCTGGCTTATTGGATCATTTCTTATTTTGAATTTTTGTTTATTTCTTATGGCAAGTAGAATTCTAATTGATACTGTTCTGCGTCCTTTATATTCCCAGGTCTAAGTGCTTGTCATGTAGTAGTTGTTGAAATACTTTTTTACATGGCATGTAGTAGCTGTTTAAATATATTTTCACTCAGAAAATATTTGAGTACATACTATGAGCCTGGCATTCTCTTTGTGATATATGAATGAAAGACTAATTTGTGCTACAGACATAATAGGCTATGAGTATCCATTGTTTTCATAGAAAGGATACAACACCCTAAAATAGAGTGAACCTATATTCTGAAGACTTAAACTAGATTTCTAATCATTTTACAAGGTAGGATGGCACGATGGAGCTGTCTTACAATCAATCCAGCGAAAAAATAGTTCTTTCTTTTCCCTAGTGACTGTTAGAACTATTCCATGTAGAGAGAAAAGTCTCTGACATTTTGATGCGAACTTTTAAAGACCAATGAACATTAAGCACCTGGCTTCATGAAAAATGGAAGCAAGAATCCAGTTTTTAAAAAATTTTTAAATGTTTATTTTTTGAGAGAGAGAGACAGACAGACAGACAGAGACAGAGCACAAGCTGGGGAGGGGCAGAGAGAGAGGGAGACACAGAATCTGAAGCAGGCTCCAGGCTCTGAGCTGTCAACATAGTGCCTGATGGGAGTCTCGAACCCATGAACCATGAGACCATGGCCTAAGCCCAAGTCGGATGCTTACCTGACTAAACCACCCAGATGCCCCAAGAATCCAGTTTTTATAGGAGAAACACCTTCCACACATAGGAGACCATTTTTTCCCCCAGAGTCTAATCTACTTTAAATTGAGAAATTGAGGACAGTTTAATTAGTGTTTAAGTTTCTCGTTTTGACTTGGCTATTCAGTCTACTTAATTGTTGAGAAAAAAATTTACCTTCAGGTATGATATGCCTACATTATTGAAATGGTTATGTTTGCTTATCACTTAATAAAATTGTTTAAAGATAGGTCATGTTTTGGTGATGATACAAGCAAATATTGAATCAGAGGAAGTTCACAGGCCATCTGTTTCATTTAACTTTGGTCTTGAAGAGAAATAGTGAGGGGCACCTGGGTGGCTAATAAGCATTCAGCTCTTGATTTCGGCTCAGGTCATGATCTCACAGTTCGTGGGATTGGGCCCCTTGTGGGACTCTGCACTGACTGTGTGGAGCCTGCTTAAGATTCTCTCCCCCTCTTTCTCCCTCCCCTGCTTGCTCATTTTCTCTCTCTCTCTCTCTCTCAAAATAAATAAACTTCTAAAAAATAGCAAAATCATTGTTCAGTTTTTTGAAATGACAGAATTAATGTGAATAATGAAAGTAACTAGCTGCTCTAAAATATAGTGTGTATCTCTTTTACTAGTGAAATCACTATCTCTGGGTTGTAAAGCTTGAAAATGCATTTGTTAAATATGTAATTTATTTGTATTCTGACTGGTCTGCAAGAGAGTTTGAGTTGGACATATTCACTTGTAGAACGGAAATGATTAAATTAGAATTTACTAGTTACTCATGCAGTTTTTAAATAAGGATTTTATTAATGATAACTGGATTGTGGAATTTGGTTGAATCCTTTTTTACAATAAATTCTATTTTAAGTAATTCAAAAGTCTTACAAATGCATGGAGCACGATTTAGGCTTCCAGAGATTTGATTTGATGTTGAGGTATTTTGGTAGTTGTATCCAAAAGTACTTTTGTTAAGCCCAAAGCTATTTTATTGTGCCTTTTCCTAATTTTTTTGAGATATAAACTATTCTTTCAAGATTAGATAAAACCATTAGTTCAGTAAATAAGTGCCAGTTTGATGGTAGGCACTCTGCTAAATGCTTTGAGGATAAGAAAGATATATGGCATATGCTTAGTATAGCTCCATGTATCTGAGAAAAGAGACTATGTATACTATACTAGTATTGTAATACAAATAGAAATCTTTTTGGATTCTTGTACACATGCTAGAAAAAATAATGAATAAATGGGTTAACATATCTTTTTCCCCTTGTGTATCTAATCTTATTAAAATAAAAACCACTAGAGTATAAGACTCTATAGTTCTATTTGTATAAGCAGTCTCAAGATCTTATATAGCACAGTATAGTCAAATGCATAGTATTCCTCATATAGTATTAATATTTGGGGAATGAATGTGAAAACTGTTCTTCTTGAGGCATTGTGTTAGTAATAGTTAACTTCTACTTTCCATTATTTTCAAACTGCTGGTCATAGCCCATTAGTTAGTTGTGTATGGATCACATACATCATGATAAATGCAACAGAACAGAAGCTATGAGAGTGCATCACATGTACTTAGAGGATTGTTTTCATAAAATTTAATTTGTTATATAAATGTACATTTATGTACATGAGGTAGTGATATAAAATGCATTTAACAGTGGATTGTGGTAAAAAAAAATACAACAACAATAAAAACAAAAGACTTTGAAAGCCATGATCTAGTAGTTTTTAGCTGCTTTTAAAGTGCCAGTTTCTCTTTAGTATTTTCTAAGGTGTGAAAGTGAGTGGTTTTGCACATCTGAGGTGTGATGGGTTTGGTCTTTGTTAATGTTGCTTCGCAGAATGCTTGACATTGTGGTTTAAACTCCATTCCAGATTCCTGTGTTGGATAAAAGATCTATTTCTGCCTTTTTTAAAAAATTCTAGATAGCCTTTAGACTTTTGGGTCACTGACCTTTAACTCATGTTAGAAGTCTTTCTTTGAAGAAAGAAAGTGCCTTGATTGGTTGGCATTGGAGACAGTTGACATTTCTATTCATATTAAGGAAAAGATCCCAGAACATGAAGAGAGTAAATGTAATTTTGTAAAAACAAAACCCACAATATCAAACAGGGGAAAATTCTTCCAATTAATGATGTAACCTACTTGCATCTTGGTTTTGCAATGATAAGAGGAGATTATTATTACTTGATTTCTAAGGTTATTTTTTGATAGAAAAATTGGAACTTTTGAGACATCTTACCTCTCTTTCAGCTCTGGAATTCCACAAAATGATAACAGGAACAGCTTGACTTTCAGGAATTCAGAACCCTTAATGAATTGCATTCATTAATATGTGTGCATTTAAATAACTCCATGAACCTGTGTCTGGACTGTCTGACAGACTTCTATAGAAGAATTTAGTGCTCATAGCCTGCATATTGGAAAAAATGAACTTTCCTTGAAGTGAATGTTTCTTTGGAGAAGATTTAATTTGTATTGTGTGTCAAGGCCATTTTTTTTTTTACCCCCATAGGATAATTTTCTGATGCTGTAATGAAAATCAGTTGCAAAATATAAATTCAACATTTAGATACTCTTTACTCTTTTATTTTCTGGCAACACATACTGTTCTCAAAGTTATTTTCACAATCTTAGCAGGTCATTGACTTCATTGCACTTTCTCAGTACTTGATGTTTGGATTTTATTGTCATGGTATTTGCTGTTAACTTGAGAGCTGCTTGAGCATGGAAAGCACAGCTTAATTGATTTGGGAATGTGGGCAGTGTAAGTTGAGTAGAGATGACAAAAAATTTCTTTTGGTCAGAAGTATTTTATATATGGAACTCTATGCTTGAACTCTGGCTGTGGTTTTTTCATTTGTCCCATTTATTAACTGGTATATTCTTTATGAAATTTTGACAGTGTACTTTATAGCCTCTAACTTTCAGAGCCTCTACTCAAAAGCTTTAATTCTAGGTAGAATTTAGCTTTGTTGGTTTAAATAAGGTGTTAAAAATCTTAAGTCTGTCAGCATAGGGGACATTTTTTAAAAAATATTTATTTTGAGAGAGAGAGAGTGTGTGTGCACGAGCTGGGGAGAGGGGCAGGGAGCGAGAATCCCAAGCAGGCTCAGTGGTGTCAGTGCAGAGCCCAACACAGGGCTCCATCGCACAAATCAGAGTATGACCTGAGCTGAAATCAAGAGTTGGATGCTTAACCAACTGAGCCATCTAGGGGCTCCACAGCAGGGGATATTCTTTTTTTTTTTTTTTTTCATATATAAAATCAGTTTAATGGTATTCTGGATTGCTAAAGGAATACCCAAGATAAGATATACAAATTATCTAGCACAAATGTTGGCATATACTAGGCATTTGGTAATATTGTTACTTTATCTTTCTTTTTCATCAAAATTCTGTTTATGCACACATCATTACTCTGTCCTTGCTGTGTGTCTTATTATCATGACCACCCTTTTCCAGTGTCTTTGCTGGAGTCTCTTTCTTCTCCTTCTCCTTACATTTGGCTGTACCCTCACAGTCTTACATTGAGCCGCCTTCTTGCTCTGTGTCCTGCTTCTTGGGGTTCTTGTTTGCTTCTGTGATTTCAAGTTCTCTTATATGCTGATAACACCTACATCTTTCTCTATACTCTTTTTTTTTTTTAACTTTATTTTTTTTTAA
>CM053560.1:93438560-93645190 GCA_028646485.1 Cryptoprocta ferox
CCAAGACCATCACCCCGCTTTACCTTTTCCCCTTCCCCTTCCCCCCTCAGTTTGTTTTCAGGATTCAAGAGTCTCTCGTGTTTTTTCTCCCTCCCTCTCCCTAACTCTTTTTCCTCCTTCCCCTCCCCATTGTCCTCTATTGGGTTTCTCCTGTTAGACCTATGAGTGCGAACATATGGTATCTGTCCTTCTCCGCCTGGGATATTCTTAACCAAGGTATCATCCTATATACATTTTTCTAACCTTTGGTTTATTTTTTTAGCAAAGTGTTTTGAGATATTTGAAAAGGGAGAAATCTTTGGTCAAATTTGAGTTGGACTCAGGGTTTTATTTAATTGGCTTTCATACTTTAGGACATCTGCTTTTTAATATGAAAAGAAGTTCCCACCCACAATTCTTTCCCTTTGGATGCAGCTATTTATTTTGAAGTAACTCTGGTTCTCCATGAACTGGCAGGTACTGTTGATACTTTGTATTACAGCAAGTAAAAATTGTTATGGTTGTGATAGGATATTTCCTGTGCCTGGAGGAGGAAACAGGGTGAGTTTGAACATTGTTCATACATGTATCTTAGGGTGCTGCTAACTTGGGTCCCTGAGAACATGAGATTGCCATAGCAACAAAGGCTCTTTCAAGGCAGAAATCTTGGCAGAGTGGTTGGGTCTTTTGAAGTGCTGGGGGTGTTGATAGGAAAGGATCCAGTCAGCAGTAAGCATACAACTGTAGGCCAGCACAAGGAATATAAGGATTTAGTTTTTAGCTTTAACTTGAAGGCAAATAGATTTTGAGTTTCCCCCTCAAAGCTAATCCTTGCAGCAAACAAATATTTATATGAGGTTTTCTTTTCACATGTATTTTGTTTCAAGAACATAAGTTCCCAAGCATGTGCTGTGGGATATTTTGGCTGACCTAAGACTGTCTCAATTTTTGGTTAAAATCACTGTGGTGTAATGCATTCTAATATTAATGCATCTTGATATTAAAAACAAAGTAGATAAAAATCTTTACAAATTACTTGGTTAGAATTTGGTCTTGTTTAAAAACTAGTCAAAAACAAAAATTAATCTTCAAACTCCATGATCTGCCTACTGTTCTCAAGATCGCTCTCTGTTGTACACACTGAATCTCAACCTTCTTCATGGTTTTGCTCTTGTGGCTATTCTTGTCTGCTTCTCACTCAGGTTGTGCCTCCTGCGTGGTGTGCCTTCTCATTTCTCTGCCTTCCTGAACACTACTCATTTCAGAATTTCATTCTCAGGTTTTACCTTTCTTATTAAGCTTTCCCTGATTACTATGTAACCTCCAGGTATCCTTTCCTTCCCCACCTCTTAATTAAAATTTATAGACTAAATCATTTAGAGCTTAATATGATTTTATACATTGTTTATTTTCTTTGTGTTGTGTGCTGGACTTATTTTCTTAATCTTTTTGTTGCTAGGAATTTTGTCCTCTACTTTTGTGCCTTCTAATAAAAGACCAGACACATGGTTGGGACCTAGTAAAAACTAGTTTACTAATGGTTTTAATTTGAAATATCATATTCAAATAATAGATTATTTAGCTTTTTAGTAGGTTGTATATATAGTCACTGTAGACAGTGTGCTATATTGAGGATACTGTGTTATTTTTACTACTTGATACCAGGGCAAATAATAATTTGTATAGATATTTTTCCCCAACCATAATTCTTTATATAAACTGATCAATCCAGAAAATGATTTGGATGACTGTTTTCCCAGTCGTCCCAAGAATGGTTTATAACTTGCATCATTCTAGATGCCTAGGAGAGAAGTTAATTCAGTACAGTGAATGACTTTAGGGTACTAGGGCTTAATTCTTATGTGGAATCACATTTGAAAATGGGATATATATGTCATTTCTATATTATACTCAGTTTCCTCATGTGTGGATGACTTGTGTGAATTTTTCCATATGTTACTTTCATTATTCTCTTCTATTATTTCTTTTTCCAAGAAATAAAATCTGGTAAAACTTTTAAGGAAAGCTGTTCCAGGGACCAGGTAGAAATTTTGCCATTTTAACATATTAGAAGTTATCAAAATGATGACCCCATTTTAAGCACTACTACTGTCTGCACATGTAAAATACAGTTCCTACTTTTTAAACTAGTTGAAACTAGTTAGCAGCACCCTAAGATACATGTATTTGGTATTACAGAAACTATGAAAAGATTATTTCCCTCTAATTTAAGAATGAAGAAGAAGGTAAAATCTAGTTGCTGAATCAAGTATTTTAAGATTATTTTATTACCCTATCCGAAAAAGAATCCATTATTTTCATGTATTTTATACCTAGAAATATTAAACTTCATCCTTCCTTCCTTCTTTCCTTTTCTCCTTCCTTTCTTCCTTCCCTCCCCTTACCTTCGCTTCCCTTCCTTCCCTCTATTTTCTTTTCTGCCTCCCTTCCCTCTTTTTCTCTCCCTCTCACCCTTTCTTTCCTCCCTTCCTTCCCTACCTCCCTTTCACCCTTTCCTCCCTCCCTTCGTTCCTTCGTTCCTTCGTTCCTTCGTTCCTTCGTTCCTTCGTTCCTTCGTTCCTTCATTCCTTCGTTCCTAGAAAGTGCATGCACAGGAGCGGGAGAGGGAAAGAGATTCCTAAGCAGGCTCCATGCTCAGAGTGGAGCCCACTCGGGACTCAGTCTCATGACTTTTAGATCCTGACCTGAGCCAAAATCAAGAGTTGGACTCTCAACCAACTGAGCCATGCAGGCACCTCGATCCTTTATTTTTAAAAGTAGTTATTCATTAAAGAAATATCTACGGTGCTTAATTAAGTTGAAAATTTACATTTAGCTTTTGAGGCTTTTGTTTACTGAGCAGGTCTAGGGGAAATGCCTAGGGCCCTAGGGGAGTGCTAGGGTCTTTTGTGTCAGATAAAACTTTAGGGATATTCCCCATTCACAAGTTAGTTATTATTCCCCTAATACAAGTGTAGTAAAGAAGCTATTGCAAATAGCTGTTATGGAAAAGAATTTGACAGTTGAAAATTTACATACTGTTCTTCACTGTTTCTGATAGTATAAGTTGTCTTTGGGTGAATTTTCTTGAAGAGACAATCCTTTGTTTTAGTCATTTTTGATTAAAATCTTCATAAAACGTATTGCGAATGTTACTGTTTTTCTTAAAGCTTACCAGGTATCTACAGGGTTATAGTCATGAATATTTGTTTTTCTTTACTCTAATACTGTGATTTTTATTATGAGGAAGATAAGATTGATTCTTTGTGAATCTTTTCTAATTTCTCTGTTTGTATATACGTGGCATTTCTATTTGTTATTTCCTTATTACCTATAGTAATTTCTTAGCTTGTCAATTTTTAGCAAGACTGACCAGTTTTGGTCTTTTATTATGCTATACAGTCTTTATTTAGTTTTATAATCTAACCTGCTAATGTGGTAGGTTAAGTCTTGTTAAAATCAAGAGACTCTAGGTATAAGAAAATAAGCCAGGGAATGATTTTTACTTCTCTTGTGGGGAAGAGTATATTAGCTGTATTTGAACATTTTTCCTAGCTTATTTCTCTTTTTGCCTCTGTATACAGTTGATTGCAGTCACTTGATGTGTGGCTATGAGATATATAGACTATATAGACTATTGTCATTTCTTCTTGGGGTGACTTTGATATTAAAAAGTTTTTAAACTTTTTTTCTTTTATTTAGTAGCAAAATTTAGATGAGAAAATATCAAAGTAAATAGTTTATATATATTAAATGTATTGGAATGTGAACTTAAATGTCAACCAATTATGAGTTGAAGGTATATCAAGTACTTAAGAAATAACAAATGTTTTTGGCATGAAATGGATTAAGTTGATTTGGATTTATAATTGATAGTAATTCCTCCATTAAACTCTAAAATGTCCTCATTAAGGAACATTCTTTTGAATGCCTTCTAGCCTGTTCTGGTGTGAAGAGGCATTTTTGTAAATGTAAAGGAAAGAAAAAGGATATTTAAACCATCCCTTTTGGTTATTGACAGTAGAGGTTTAATTGGTCAGTTAAGAAATACTTGTCAAGGGTATTCTTTGGTACTGGATGAAACATAGTTTACTAATATAATGGGTTCTGTGTAGATCCTGAAATTTGTGGCTATTGTATGAACCTTTTTAAAACTCTGGCTTCCTTGCATTCTTCTGTGTTTGTCAGTCTGTCTGGTTCACTGAGTGAAGAAGATAGAGCTTTGTCTGCTAAGGCCCAGACTTGCCTCTTTCCTCACTGTGGCACTCTTGGCTTTTTGCTGAATTTTATGCATAAGGGAGTGGGCCAAGTTCACAGGAGAGGAACTGGGGAACCAACCGATTAGGAATTTTTCTGGGTTCAAAATAAGTTCATAAAAGGAGAGAGGATGTTCATTACCGAGGACAGGGTGGGGAGGGGGAGGCCACTACCACAGGTTTTTCAGCTCAGCCTCACTGTGATGAAAGAAGATCAAGTATCAGGGCAGATGTCTATCCTTCTTATACTTTATCTGAGGAAACTTGAACACAGTAACTATAGTGGAATTGCTAAAAATGTGTGAGTGTTGTTTCATATTAAGCTAGTTGAGTGGAAGAATTTCTCTTTTAGCTAGATAAAAAACAATTTTTTGAGCTACTCAGTGATTACTAAGTGAGAATAAAATTTTGATCCCCACTAGGGTGCCTGGCTGGCTTAGTTGGAAGAGTGTGAGACTCTTGATCTCAGGGTCATGAGTTTGAGCCCCATGTTGGGTATAGAGGTTATTTAAATAAATGGGTAAATAAAAAAATAAGTTTGATCCCTGTCTTTAGATTGGGTTTAATTAGAAATAGTTGAAAAAGCTGGCTTCCACTGTTTTCTTCTGGATCTATACATAACATTACCTTTGGAACACTAACCTTAGAGGAATTAGATTGCTTTCAGTCAATTTGAAACAAATAGCCATTTGGAAGTGCAGGAGCCTGGCTTTGGCTTTTACTCTGAGTGAGGTGGGAAGCCATTGGAGTGGGAAGCCATCGGAGGGAATGACATGTCATTTAATGTTCAAGAGGATCACCTAGGTTTCTGGGTAGAAAATAGGGTAGAAAGGAGAGACCAGTTAGGAGGCTATAGGACATGTGGTTAAGTTTGAGATACATACATACTGAAGTAGAACTGATGCAACAGAAAGAATAGTTACTATTGAGAATGGAGAAGCCTAAAGGGGGAGTAAGTTCATTTTTTTCAAATCAGCATATGCTGGTTCCTTTAATTTTTCACTTTAAAGACAAGACCAAAAAAAACCTTTGAACTTACTATATTTTTCAACCCGAAAGAATCAAAGAATAGCTACAATTCTAAAATAGCATCAGTAAAGCCCAGCATTATTCTTATTAGTATTAATGGGCTATACTGAAACAAGGTAAAATACAAATATCTTATTCTGTACTTACTTTGAAGTGTTGCCACTGAAATCAATTACAGATGTTTACTCTGAAGGATGATGCTACTTTGAAGGTTGCAGATTCAAATGCTGTTAATAGTTATTCAAAATTAAATTTATGGGATACCCAGAAAATAGGTTGGATTGGTACCTCAGGACCATTTTAAAATACTAATTTTAAAATGAGAGTTTTCATATAAAATGAGAGTCTTTAAATCCTCCCCCTTGAGTGTTTTGTCACATGGCCATTAATCAAAGACCCAAGTAATTTCCAATGATCACAGATATTATTTAGGCAGAAATTCTCATGTGTCAGTACTTTTAATGTTTTGTACATCAAATTATAGTAAAAAGCTGACTATATATATATTTTTTAATGTTTGTTTATTTTTGAGAGAGACAGAGTGCAAGTAGAGGAGGGGCAGAGAAAGAAGGAGATACAGAATCCGAAGCAGGTCCAGGCTTGAGCTGTCAGCACAAGAGCCTGATGTGGGGCTGAACCCACGGACTGCGAGATCATGACCTGAGCCAAAATTGCCCCAGCCAAAATAACCGAATGAGCCGCCCAGGTGCCCCAGTAGAAAGCTGACTGTAAACAAGATGCAGCCCATCTATTTTCAATGACTGCACAATTGATTACAATAAACCTGAGTTTATATTTCACCATCGAGTGTATTTCTACCATTAGTTTACTTTGTGACAGGTCCTTAAGAATATCTTCAAAATCCAATAGTCTCATCATTACCCCTCAAAATACCCAGTGAAAGATTAGAGCTTGGAAGAAATGGAAGATGCTAAACCTGCTGCACTGCCTTGAATTCCATTTGTATGTATGTATGTATGTATGTATGTAAGTAATCTCTACATCCCACATGGGGCTTCAACTCATGACCCCGAGATCAAGAGTTGGCATGCTCCTCCAACTGAGCCAGCCAGGCACCTCTCCATTTGTAATTTTAGTGAAGCACATAGATTCTGGATGTGTCTCAGTGTGGAAAAAATGTGGAAATATTCATTTTATCTTGGTTGAGCAGGAAAATTTTTCTGATAATTCAAGAGGATCACTGAACAAAAGTTCATTTTTTTATACAAGGGAAACCTTTTTGAAGAAAGTTGTGACTTTCAAAAGGTACACTTGCTGAAAGTTCGGTAACTGGAAAGCTGTCGTTTCGCTGAGATCTAAGTCCTCTGGCGGCATCTTCAATTTGCTCTGTGAACAGCCTGGTTCCATTGTTTTAGAAAAGGGATTGGGAATCCACTTTTAGACTTGTTATATACCTACTAGACATCCAGTTGGAGATATTAGCGGTAATTGAATATACTGGACTGGGATGCTGGAGGTATCCACTTGGGATCATCTGAGTATATGGAATTTAAAGTCATGGGAACAGAGTGAATGTACATGAAGAAGAGATCAAAAGATTATGTATGCACTCCGGCATTTAAAGGTTGAGGTGATGAGCAAGAGACTTGAGAAGGCATGTGCAGAAATACAATAGGAAAGCAAGGCGAGTTTGCTATCATGGAAGGCAAATGAGGACAGCATTTTAAGGAAGAGGGGCTGCTAACAGTATTAAGTGCTGCTGATAGACAATTAAAATGAAGATTAAGAATTGACCACTTGATTTAATAATTTGGAGGTCATTGGTGACTTTGAATGGAGCAGTTGTCGTAGAGTGGAGGGAAAAAGAGTCTAGTGGGAAGAAGTTGGGGACAGTGGAAGTGGAAAAAATTAGAGATAGCAAATATAGGCTCTTTATCCCAGAATTTTGCTCTTATGGGAAAGATAGAAAAGGGACTGTAGGTGTGGTGATGGGGAGAGCTAAGCGTGTCAGAAGTAGTTTTTAATTTTGTATCTTTTTTAAGATTGAGAGTTAATATAGCATGTTATAGGATTATGAAAGTGAGTTAGAAAAAGAACTGAGGATACAGAGGGACAGGGAGAATTGTTTGAGCTGAGAGGAGGATAGATCAAGTGCACAGGTGGAGGGAATAGGCTTGGCTAAGAGCAAGGATAGCTCATGGTAGCAGGAGAGAAAGTGAAATGTATTAGACTATAAGTATGATTCATATTTTAGAAGTACAGAAGTGAAATACTGTTATAGTCTTTCTTTCTCTCTACATGGCTTTTATTAAATCCAATAATAAGCCCGTGAATATCATGATAAAGTTGATATTAAAAGGTGTGGAGGAACTCTAAAATCTTTCTACTTAGAATTGAGAAAACTGTTGAAATGTATTTAAGTAATTTTGCCCTTCATACTAAGTATCTGTCTATATGGTTTCATTATTAATTGATGGGCGAAATTTTAAGGTAATTATCTCTAAATCAGCACATCCTAATGTGACTTAGCTTGCTTACATAACTAGTGTAAATAATTATTATCAATTTTCTGTCATTAGACCAGTGAGATTTAGCACGGTCACTTCATGGTAACTATGAGTGTGGTGTAAGTTTTTTTTTAAGAGTTAGACACAGTGGAAGGAATCTTAAACTACAACTAATCTGTCTTATTTTGCAGATTAGATTTTTGTTTAATATCATGTAAACAGAACAGTGTGATAGAATAGGAGAATTGAGATGGAGACACAAGAACATATGGAAATTTGGCACATGATAAATCTGGCACCTCAGAGCCCTACCTAAGATGGGGTTTTTAAGAATTGGTTAGCCATTTGGAAAAAAGATAAAATTAAATTCATACCTCATATCATACAGAAAAAGAGACTGCAAATGGATTAGAGATCTCAGTGTAACTAATGAAACTATACAAACAGAAAACATGGATAAATTCTTCTGTAACCTGGGTATGAGGAAGTTTTCTCTATGACTCAAAATTCAGCTGCAATAAAAGGAAAGGCTGATACATTTGACTCAGTTAAAATATAAACTAAGACTTCTGTATGGCAAAAAAACCCCACAAAATCACACCTACTAATAACAAAGTCAGTAGACAGATATAAAATTGGAAGAAAATATTTGTATTATCTATCACTGATAAAAGGCTAATAATCCCTCCTATGTAAAGAAGCTTTAAAAATAGAGGGTGAAAAGACCAAATTGAAAGAGACCCAATAGGCAAAAGATTTGGACAGTTTTATCAAAAAGCTATAAAAAGTTTCCATAAACATTTGAAAATAATTTCACTCTCACTTAGAGAAGTCTAAGTTAAAATTTACATTGAGATGCCAGTTTTCATTTGAGATTAGTAAAAATTTAAAAGTACAATCAAATATTCCATTAGCTGGGAGGAAAGAGGTATTTTCATACTTTGTTGATAGGAGTGCAGACTGGGATTTTGATATGACTGTACCCCAGGTTGGTGCAAAACAGCCCAGGAAGTGGCTTCCTTCCAGAGCAACAGGACAAGGGAAGAGGAAAAGAGTTTATTGTCTGAGCCACTTTGGGACATACATCTGACCACACTAGGTCCCTTCTTTTCTTCCCACAGATCTCTGAGATCAGAAAGAGGTGGGAATTCCTATCCCTTTTCTTCCCATTTTGGGCCTACCTTATTTAAAACTTTATGGTCTTTCCCACCAAGATTGGCTTTTGAGAGGCTAACGGCATCTGTTAAGGAATACAAACCTTTCCCAAGACAGCAGAACAAAACATGAGAATTCTATTTTTGGTCATAGGAAACTGAATATTTACTGACTCTGTCTTGTTCTGTTCCTTCTGTAGCAAGTCATAGTCTTCTGTCTCAAGGCATGTGAGGGCAAAGGCCAGGTGATTGGAAAGACCAAAAATTATTGAAATATTTTTTAAAAGTAATTTCAATAATTAAATAAAAATAATCCTTATTAACTGTGGTTTGCGTAAGGCAAGCATTATTTGAGAAATGTTTTGGGGACATTTAATCTGTGGAATATATCAAAAAGAATAAGAATAAATAGAAACCATTATGTGCTATGTAAATACAAACTTTACACATTAATTCATAACCATTACATCCTGCACTCTTATGTATATGCCTTGCTGATTAATATTTAGATTAATGATGCCACAAGGAAAGTTAACTAATCTGAACTCAACATTGCCCTAATTATATGCCATCATATGCAGAGTTATTTTGTTTGTGCTCATTATTAGAGCTAGAATAGAGGTGATGTGGCAATTTATATTAATATAAGTCAAGTTTAAAAATGAATTATGCTGTTGGTGGCAATGTAAAATGGTGCAGTCTGCTTTGGAAAA
Organism: Cryptoprocta ferox; assembly: GCA_028646485.1. Classification (NCBI taxonomy): domain Eukaryota; kingdom Metazoa; phylum Chordata; class Mammalia; order Carnivora; family Eupleridae; genus Cryptoprocta; species Cryptoprocta ferox. The sequence continues at coordinate 93,448,160 of CM053560.1, forward strand.
CAGCATGGCAGTTCCTCCAAAGGTTAATCATAGAGCTACCATATGACCCAGCAATTCCACTCCTAAGTATATACCCAGAAGTGTTGAGAACATGTCCATTCAAATACTTGTGTATGGGTGTTTAGCAGCATTATTTACAATAGCCACAAAACAAGCCAAAGATCTATCAACTGATCAATGTATAGTGTTGGAGATCCACACAATGGAGTATTATTCGACTATAAAAGAAATAGAGTACTGATACATGCTACATAGATGAACCTTCAAAACATGGTAAGTGAAAGAAACCAGTCATAAACACTTCACATATAATAACATATGCATGCACATTTAATAATATTCTTTTATATGAAATGTCCAGAATAGACATCTGTAAAGATAGAAAGTAGATTAATGGATGGGGTGCCTGGGTGGCTCAGTTGGTTACGCATCCAACTATTGATCTCAGCTCAGGTCATGTTATGATCTCACGGTCAGTGCAGAGCCTCCTTGGGATTTTCTCTCTCTCTCCCTCTCTCTCTTCCTTCCTACCTTCTGTCCGTCTCTCTCTCTCTCTCTCTCTCTCTCTCTGTCTCAAAATAAATTAAAAAAACATTTTAAAAAATCTTTAAAAAAATAGATTAATGGTTACCTAGCCCTGGGGCAGGGCAGGTAATGGGCAGTAGATTGGAAGAGAAAAAGGGAGTGACCATGAGTGGATATTGATTTCTTGGAGGTATTATGTGATGAAAGTGTTCTAAAATTTGATAGTGGTGATTTGATGGTTGCACAATTGTGAATATATTAATAAGTATTGAATTGTACACTTTAAACATGTGAGTTGTGTGGTGTGTAAATTATATCTCGATGAAGTTCTAAAAGAAGTGAGTTATCTGTGTATAGCGACTAATAAGTTTTTTCCCCATAACTAAGATGTATGTGACTCATTCCTGTGCATTGCTGGTGAGAATGCAAATTGGTGTAAGAAAAGAGAAGGGACTTTGGCAGTATCTCACAAAACTACATTTGCATTTACTTTTTCACCCAGCAATTGCACTTCTGGCAATATACCCTAATGATTTGCCTCTAGCAATACAAGTGTACATGTGGACAAGATTATTTATTGCAGGGGCGCCTGGGTGGCTCAGTCGGTTAAGCGTCCGACTTCGGCTCAGGTCATGATCTCACGGTTCGTGAGTTCGAGCCCTGCGTCGGGCTCTGTGCTGACAGCTCAGAGCCTGGAGCCTGTTTCGGATTCTGTGCCTCCCTCTCTCGCTGCCCCTCTCCCATTCGTTCTCTCTCTCTCAAAAATAAATAAACATTAAAAAAAAAGATTATTTATTGCAGCATTATTTGGAATTGCAAAATATTGGAAACAACCTAAAAGATCAATACAGAAAAGAGCAATTAAGGAAACTAGTGCACCCACACACCACACCGGTATAGAAAAGAGTGAGGAAACCTCTGTGAATTGATATGGAGTGATTTCTAGGATTATATGTTAAGTACACAAGCAGAGTACAAAAGAGCAGCCATAGCATACTACCTTATGTAAGAAAAAAGGAACAATGGAAAATATACATACATCTTTAAATGAAATACAAGAAGTATAAACCAGAAACCACAGACACAGTAAGAATAATAGAAAGAATGAGGGGTGGACATGGGATTAAGGAATGGAGGAGGTCATGACATTACTGAGTATACCTTTTTGTATGATTCTACATTTAGAACTGTTTTAATTAAAGTTTTACATGTTAACTGTGAAGTTAGAGATAAAAATGAAAACAAAAATGGACTAAGAAATGAATTAACTCAACTGATTTCAGATGAATAACGTAATTATATGTGGTTTGGAGGGGCATACTAACACAACTTTAGAACACAGTACTTGGACTACATGCCTCAAGGTTGAAGACAAAAAGAACCCTTAAAAAAAATAGTGAACTTGGGTTTGTTAGGCTTTCATTTTCTGTGCAAAGCTCCGGGTCAGCAAATCCAAAACCACATTCTTAGTATACCAGGATTGAGAAGACAGGTAAATAAGCATTTTATGGGCTTTGGAAGCCAAATTTCTTATTGTTGGTGGAGACCCTTTTAAATACGAAAAGGGGGAAGCCTGGAAGGACGAAATCCTATAGTGTTCAGTCAGAATTTGAAGTATCAGTATAAACTCATCTTCCTTCCATGCATGTATGCATCCATCCATCTGTCCGTCTAAAAAATAGTCATGGGTGAGGGGCACCTGGGTGGCTCTATTGGTTAAGCATCTATTGATTTTGGCTCAAGTCCTGGTCTCGTGGTTCATGAGATGAGTTTCACATAGGGCTCTGCACAGAAAGAGCAGAGCCTGCTTGGGATTCTCTCTCCCCCTCTCCCCCTCTCCCTCTCCCCCTCTCTTTCACTGCCCCTCTCCCTCCTGCTTGAGGGTGTGCATACACATTCTCTCTTAAATAAACATTAAAAAAAAGGAAGTAGTTACAGGTGAGACGTGTGTGAGAATATACATGTATGAACATGTGTATATGTATCAATTTATTTCATATTCTTCAGTACCAACTTGCACAAATCTGCTTCCTTGCTGATTTTTAGCCAGTTTATCATTGATTAAACTTGCCTATCAGGTAAGATATTACAAAATAATTTATTTAGATGCTGTTTTTGTTTTGGTAGTTGGGCCATTTATAGAATGTATTTATTAAATACATTTGCTAAAACATTAGACTTCTAGCTGTTTAACTGTGGATAGCAGTGAACTACTTGAAACATATTTGGTTTAATTTTGTAAAGATTCCTCCACAGTTTTTTAAAAAAATGTTTGCATTAATGGTAAAATATTAGTAAAGGACCTCCTATAGCAAATATTTTTAGCTTATGTGCATGTGGAAAATATGCTGTTGCTATCTTTTGTGATTAATTGATTAAATTCATTGTGACATTTGTATTCATGTACCAGCATCTAGCTCATGGCCATGATCTAATAATTAGGATATAGTAACAGGTCATTTAAAATATTAGTAATCAAGACATTTTTATTTATAGTTGACAAAATATAATCTAAAGCAAGAATTAAAGATATTTTGGAATTTGCTAGTAAACCTTACTTTAAAATTAGATTTAAAAAAATATATATAATTATAATCACTCTCCCATACTTTTTATATAATCATAGTCCTGTGAGGAAAAAATGTGTGAACTGTAGGTATTTTAATTATTGTTAATAAATTATGGAGTAGCTGATTTTTGCTGATTTCAAATTATTAGAATCCATCCTAAAAAAAACCTTAAATTACCTAATCTGCCTTTCTTTACAACCTGTGTGAAAATGTCAAAAATAAAAAATGCTAGTAACAAAAACTGGCTTTTTGTATACTACTATTTAATATGAGGCAATTCTAAGCATTTATGGCAGGTAACTGACACACAACCAATTGTAAATAATAATTTTAATAAAAGTTTAGAATTCAGTTTTTAAAAAAGTTTTTTTTCATTTAAATTGAAATCTCTACACATTAATTTCTTATTAAAAGTAATCAGAGATACTTAGGGGAAATGGCCAGTTTCCTATTTGAGGCAGGAAATGTACAAAATAAGCCTGAAGCATCTTGTCATACTGGATAATAAGGAAGCTTCAAAGACTACAGAGTCTTGTCAAAAAGACCCAGGGTCCAATTTGAAGAGCTTCCTACTGGCTAAAAATGGGAAAATTTAAGCTTTAATAAAGATAGGTACCTACAGTGGATTAAGACACGTCATATATGTTTAAGTACAGGCGTTCATAGTGACTCAAAAAATTACTGGTCATTTTGGTGAAGGATGCTAATAAACCATTATTTTTTAATTTGGAAAATGGAAAGATTTGAGTATTTATCTTGCCTCTCCTGTAAGAACTGTCCCTTTGGTCAGTGATACAGTAGATGAAAATTTTCTTTTTATAGAACTATTCAAGCTAACATATGGAAAGGAATTACAAAATTACAGTATCACCATTTTGTAAGCTCTATTAAATTAATGAGTATAATTGAACATCTTGGGTACTAACACCCAAGAAAGACAGTCACAACATTTGCCTCCTTATACAAGACAAAATACTCCCCTTGGAGTAATCTTGCTCACCACCTCCCAGAAAAAAAAGAATTAAACTTCAATCTGATAAAACATCTAAATTCAACCACTAACTTACAGAAAATATAGAAGAGGAAGATGTTAAATAATAGCAAGTAGATGTAATCAGAAAAATCTAGACTGTGGGAACCTTTACAGAACAACTTATCAGTTTCTCTCCTCTCTCCTATAAATATCTCAAAGGAAAAACATGGAGGGACACATTTTAAAATTTAAAATAATTAAAATTAAATAAAATTAAAAATCCAGTTTCTCATTTGCACTAGCCACATTTCAAGTGCTCAACAGCCACATGTGGCCAGCGGCTACCATGTTGGATACTGCAGATATATAACATTTATTATGTATATAGTGTTATAAATATAACATTTTTGTAGAAAGTTCTGTTGGATAGATAAATTAGTTTCATGGTCCTCCATGAATAACATTCTTTATGTGTATAGTATATACATATATAGTATAAATAAATAACATGTATATACATATATGTACATGTATACATTTATATGCACACACACATATATACACACATATACATATATATGTACATACATATAAAACATTATTGCAGAAAGTTCTGTTGGATAGGTAAATTAGTTTCATGGGCTTCCATAACAGAGTACCACAAACTGGGTGGCATTAAATGACAAATTTATTCCTTGACAGTTTTGGAGGCCAGAAGTTCAAAATCAAGGTTTTGGCAGAGCCACATTCCCTTTGAAGGCTCTAGGGGAGTATACTCCTTGCTTCTTCTAGCTTCATTGGGTACCTGATATTTCTTCGTTTGTGGTAGCGTACCTCCAATCTCTGCTTCCATCTTTACATAGCCTTTTCCCTTATGTTTCTTATATCTCCCCTTTTTCTTTTAAGGACACCAGTCATTGGGTTTAGGTCCCATTCTATCCAGGATGGTCTCATCTTAAGATCCTTAACTACATCTGCAAAGACCCCATTTGCAAATAATGTCACATTCACAGGTACTGGATGTTGACTTGGACACAATTTTTTTGGGAGAAACAATTTTAATGCACTACAGCTGTGCTACTAAAAATTAAAAGGGATTTAAGGGACATATCAAGCAGATGCAATGCATGGACTTTATTTGGGTCCTGATGCAAACAAACAGATTATAAAATTAAAAATTATGAGATGATTGTACATTTGAACACTGGATATTTATACTAAGTTTTTTTTAACTGTTTCATGTAATAATGTAATTATGTCTAAACAGCCTTTATCTTTTACAGGTACAGCAGTATTTATAGTTGAGATGAAATGTTATATTGGAGGTTGTTCAAAATAATACAGGAATGAGGAAGTGGGGAGGGACGTAGGTCTGGGGCTATAAGCTAGAGCCCATTTAGCTGGCAGCCTGTTTAGTAAATAAAGTTTTATGGGAACATAGCCACACTCGTTCATTTACTTACTGTTTATGGCTACTTTTGGAATACAAAGGCAGAATTGAGAGTTTGGAACAGAGACCCATGGGCCTACAAAACCCTGAAATATTTACTATGTGGCATTTTATAGAAAAAGTTTGTTGACCCCTGGTACAGCTGAAACAAGGTAGAACACAGATTATAATAGTTAAAATCTTTTTCCATAGGTTTGAAATTTTCCATATGTTAAATTTTCAGAAAAATAAATTTGACTATTTGATTTTAGAGTAAGAAAAAACCAAGCCTAAAAAAACCCAAGCTAGTTAATATATGGTGTAATTAATAATGGTTTTAAGAGTAAAATTTAGTGATTCATTACTTACATTTAACACCCATTGCTCATCCTAACAAGTGCCCTCATTTAATGCCCATCACCCTTTTAACCTATCCCTGCAATATTCTGTCTTAAAGTGTGAGGTGAATATGGTAAGATGTATAACATTTGTTAAATCTGGGTAAGAGCCTGGCTACATGAGTTTTATATTATTTTGTATTTATATGCTAGAATATTTTTAATTAAAAAAGCAAATTCTCTTGTATAAATTTAAGTTAAAATGTATAAGGGCAAACTACACATTCGAAAAAGTATTTACAATATATAACAATGGGTTGAGAGCCTTAATACATATAGAGCCTTTAAAAGTTGTCAAGAAAAAAAAAACTCCCTGGTTAGAAATAGAAAAATTAGAAAAAGACACATGGATGGTATTTGCCAACAAAAGGCAACTGGCCAAGGTGCGTTTGAGGGAAATGGTTTACAAAAGAGCAAGACCATAATTAGAAGATGACTAATTAAAAAATTGGACGCTCAGAATAAAAACTATATATGTATGTGTATATATAGGGGGAAATTGGGGGAGAGGGAGAGAAAGTAAACTATAAGTAATTATACATAGGATGGTAGCTTTGTCGTTTTTTGTATTTTGGCCAATTAAGTTGTTTTGATGTAATATTTGAGTTTGATGTAGTATTTAAAGTTTGTAAAATTCAACAAATGGATAAAAGGGTAATCAGTTTTGGGTAATTGAGTTTATTGGTTAACTGTTAGAAATTTCTCTTTGTACGTGTGTTTAACATCTTGTGTATACTGATTGATGAGATACTTCTCTAGAGGTTCTTAAACTTTGACACACATCAGAATCACCTAGAGAGTTTGTTAAACACTGCTTGACCCCATCCCCAGAGTTTTTGATTCAGTGGAGTTGGGTTGAGGCAAAGGATTTGTCTTTCTAACAAGTTCCCCTGTGATCTGATACTGCTAGTTGAGGAAACCACTTTGATAACCACTGCTCTACAATTAAAAAAAAAAAAAAAAGAACAGAAAAGATATATATATATATATATATATGTATAGCAACTAGGATCTTTGATGCATAGTAACAAAGTTATTCTCATTTTAGTTTATGAACAGTTAAATGTATATGAGAATACATTTATTTGTTTTATTGAAAATCATTTGAAACCTTTAGCTTTATGTTTGTAACTTGCACAGCTTCAATACATTGGTGATGATTTCATAAGGTCTAGGTTTTCTGAACAACACTAGACTTTTTGGGGATGCCTGGGTGGCTCAGTCAGTTAAGTGTCTGACTCTTGATTTCAGCTCAAGTCATGATCTTATGGTGGGATTTGTGGGATCAAGCCCCATGTCGGGCTGTGCACTGACAGCATGGAGCCTGCTTGGGATTCTCTCTCACCCTTTCTCTCTCTCCCCTCCTCTGCTCACACGAATGTGTGTGCTCTCTCTCTAAAAGATAAACAACAACAACAACAATAAAAAACCTGGGGTCTTTGTAAAGTGTATCAAATAGCAGTGTTATTTAGATGAATGAGAATGAACCTTAGAGTAAGTGGAAATAGTGAAAAGAACAAATGGTGTAAAGAAAAAGTGTGGTTCTCTTCATGTAAAATTAAGCAGGCAAAACAAAACAGTATATTTTTAGGGAAACATATTTAGTAAAATTATTTTTAAATAGCAAGGGAATAATAAAGCTTAATTCAATGTTGTGGTTACCTCCTAGGAGATAATGTTTATATTCTATTACTTGTCTATATATGAATGATACATTCTTTTTTTTTTTTAAGTATTGAATAAGAATAATAAAGTACCAAAATAAAATGCTCTGTTTCTTTCCTAGAAAAAAAAATCTGATGAAGAATCCCTTAGACTCTTTAGTTGGTCCTGGTGAATAACCTAGGCCAGCACTGTCTGATAGAATTTCTGCAGTGATGCAAGTTTTTTTTTTTTTTTTAAATCCGTGCTGTTAAATATGGCTAGTTCAACTGAGGAACTGAATTTTTAATTTTAATTATTTAAAATTTATATATAATCAGGCACATATGACTGTTGTCTACTGTATTGGACAGCATATCTTATCTCTAGGCACTTTAGAACATGGGTTTTTCCTTGAGTTCTTAATCTATTATAATAAATTCTCCTACAGAATATTCAGATTTGGTTTGCTGACGTTCTGCTTAGGGCACTGATTTTTGACTGTTCTCTTGTATTTTTCAAACTCGTACTTCTGCTTCTTGTGTTCAGTGGTAGCAGTTCGATTTGCTTTTGCATGCCTTATATTCCTGAAATTTAGTCTTCGGGATCAGAAGCTACTGTACTATGAAGTTTATTGAAAACAGTAATATTTACACATAATATTATTTAAAGTTTTCATAGAATAACTTTTTTTATGTCAGAGTTTATTACTTTTTCTGTTGATTTTATTTAAAATATCTCTCCCATTACCTTTTCTGAGCCCCTAAACAAGTCTTTTTAATTAATTTAGTTAATACCTTGAGTCATTCAGTAAGTATTACTTGCTTATTGTGAACTCTGCATTTCTGAGTAATGGGGAATGATAGAGGAAATAGACTCTGACTTACGATGTGAGTATATTTGGAAGTATTTTTAGGAAGCACAATGTGCCTGAGAGAAACACTTCGGGTAGTCATGTAATATCTGGAGGAAGGAAAATAGGAAAGTATATGACTGGGAAGGGACCGACCAAAACTATTTATATATTTCTACTTTGTTATTTTGTCATTTGATGGTAATGGAGATTATGCATCAAAATTCTTAGCACTGTTTGGGGGCTCCTGAATGGCTCATTTGGTTAAGCATCTGACTCTTGATTTCAGCTCAGGTCATGATCTCAAGATTCATGAGATCTAGCCCCACGTCAGGCTCTGTGCTGACAGCATGGAGCCTGCTTGGGATTCTCTCTCCCTCTCTCTCTGCTCCTCTCCCCTCTCAAAATAAATAAATATTTAATAGAATTCTTAGCACAGTTCTTATTACCATCTAAATGTTGTGAATTTTTAAATTTGCCCCATATTATATCTTAAAAAGGACTTGTAATATGCAAAGAACTTATATAATCAAAAAAACCCAGCAACCCAATTGGAAAGAAAGAAAGGATCAAAGGAGACATTCCATCAAAGATATGAAATGGCCAGCAACACTTGCAAACATGCTCAGTGTCATTAACATTATTATCAGAGAAATGCAAATTAAAACCACAGTAAGATAACACTGCACACTGATTAGAATGGCTAAATTAAAAACAACAAAAACAACCAAATGATAATTTGGTTCCTGAGGACTTGGAGCAGTTGGAACTCCTATGTCACAAGCAGAAATGAAAACTGATATGGCCATCCTGGAAAACAGTTTGGCATTTTCTTATAAAGTCAACATATACTTACCTAACTATGACTCAATATTCTCACTCCATGGAATTTTTCCAAGAGAAATGAAGCACATGTATACAATTATTTGTTCATTGTAGCTGTATTCATAATAATACCAAATGGGAAACCATCTAAATATTTGTCAGCTCATGAATAGATTTTTTAAAATGCCACAATATAGATATACCACATCCATGTAAAGGGAAACTATCCAGCAATATAAAGGAACAAAATATTAATACTTGCTTATATGGTTGAATCTCAAAAGCATCAAGCCAAGTAAAAAAAGGCTCTGCATATCATATGGGTGCTTCTAATGAAACTTCTCTATCCTAATGATTCTTGTATCCTTTCTGCTATTTATGTGATGGTTATTGACTTTGCCTATTTAATTTTAATATAGTACACTAATATCCTATGTTGATAGCTTCTCATAGTGCTAGGTGTTTCCAAATGTCTGATACTTGTCATATATAGTCCTTAGAAAAGCATTTTTAGATCTTTAGAGTTACCTGCATACAGATGCTAATTGAAACCTTAAGAGTTTTTTGTTGGTTGTGGAGAGTGAAAATAGCCATGGGAGTGTAAAATTGTTATTGTAAAGGCTCACATGTTTGGAAAAAAAAAAAAAGACTCACTTAGGCTGGTTCAAGTAAAGATATTTAGACCTTGGAAATCCAACATTAAAACAAATATAGTTAGGTCTTACATGTCTTGAAAAATAGGAATAGAGTTTTCTCTGTCCTGTAGGGACCATATAATCTCTTAAATTCATGCTCCCAGGTGGATGTCTGCTTTTTGCTCCTGTTCCTTTTACAGACCAGCTTCCTTTACTTATCACTTTACCCAAATTTGTAAGACCTCCAGCTTAAGTACTATCTTTGTATCTATCTGACTTTTGGGTCCAATTTACAGGAGAGCATTCAGTGATTATTAAGCCAGTGGATTAACTAGTCTTGGATTGGCCACCCATGTCTCATCTCGTTAATTAGGGTTAGGGACATGATGTTAATTCATACAAACCTGTCTGCCTGGATTGCCTTCATTTGTAGTATAATCTTTATTTTTGAAAGACTGTGATGTTTTCCTACTATTCCAGCCTAGGAGGACATATCATTTTCTTGAGACTTGAACTTGATCTTTGCTTTCTTTTTATATAAACATAAATTTTGTGTAATTTTCAAATCTGCTGTGCTTTTTTATATTACTTACTGCTCTCTTTCACTTTTTTGTCATGTTATTTCCTTGTGCATTGTTTTGCATTTCTGTATTTTTACTCTTCTTTTTATATTTAACATTTGAACTTTAATACAAATATTTGAAGCTATAATTTTATACATCAGCATTCTTTGTACACATAGTATTTCTACTAAATTTTATTTTTTACACTAAAATTGATTGTGTTGGTATTTTTTAATACTAACTCAAGTTTATGTTGGTAAGTCATTATTAAATGATTAGTGTGGAGGAAATGTGCCTGTTATTTGTATGATTATGAATCTATGTATTCCCCCCCCAACTCAGCTTACAGGTTTGATTGTTTAGAAGCTAGACATTTTATGCTTTAAAGTTATGTTACATTCTGAAGTTCTTTTGGGAAATCTGAAAACGATTATTTTGTTTCTCAATTGAGGCAGATACATGCCACTGACTGTAAGTCATCTACTATTAAATAAAGTGCCCACATTTGGATGACTGTGTTATTAGATGAGTGAGTACCCTACTTAATTTTTTCTCCTGGCACTTTACAGTAGGACAGCCATCACCAAAATTAGCTCTTCAGAAAGGTGGCTGATAAATACATACTATCTATTTACTGTATGTATATTATGTAATGAATGATGCAGTATAGTTATGGATTCTAGAATTTTAAAATGTCACTCATATAATGATTTGGAGGAAAGCATATACATTAATTTTTCTCCTCAGATTGTATTTTCAACATTGCAAAAGCAGTACATACATGCATAAATACTTAAATAAAGTTTAAAAAATAAGAATAAAGACACCATATTTCTACCACCTAGAGATGACACCATTAATACTTTAGTGTATGTTTTTCGAGATGTTTTTCTGTATGTTTTTTATATATGTATACACACACGCGCGTGTGCACACAGATTTCTTTACTAAAATTATACTATTGTACATGTTATTTTAGTATTTGCTTTTTTTTTTTAGCTAACAGTGGTACTTTTCCATGTCAGTTTTTTGTCTTATCTAATACCTAACACATACACCCATTTTTTTCAGTTTTCTGAAAAATATTATTTGCAGTTCATCTGTCCAAACTGGGTCCAATCCAAGATGACTCATTGCATTTTTAATTATTTCCCTTATGTCTTTTTAAATCAACATAGTTCTCCCCCACCATCCCTACCTTTTTCATGGTACTGACTTTTTGATTAGGCTTTGCCTTTTGTTATGCATGTATATTTTGAGGGGGGAATAGGAGGGCATGTCTAGCTGCTTCCTATTGGTGCCATTTAGCTTTTACCTCCGTATCATGTATCTTTTTTCTCCCAGCTCTCTATATCTTGTATTTTAAGTACGTGTATAATTTTAAATATAGCTAAAAATATAACCTCTCCAATTACTTTTTCAACCAGATCAGTATGGTAACTATAAATATTGAATGATTTTAACTCTTGTCTTCCTTTTTGTTCAAAGACTAGAAAAGAAAGATGAGTTTTCATAAATTATGTATAAATTTCTTAGTTTAGAATAAATTAATAAAAAGGAAATATGGATTCACATATCCACAAATACTATTAACTTTAGTCTTTGATAATCTACTCTAATGTAAATTTAAGTTATCGCTAGGATTGTCTTTAAAAATTTTTAAGAAAACATTTAAGTTAATGTTTTTAGAAATAAAATGATGCGAACTAGGTAGAATGCTCAATCATTTGCATTCCTTACCTTATATTAATGTTACTATTATTGATCAAATTAGAACATTTTAATTAAAGAATCAAGTCTTAAAATTTACATCACCATAGGAAATGCATAATATTGGTTATTGCAAAATGTTTTAATTAATATTTTTTGGTATATTTATGTGTCTATCTATATTTATTTATTACAGTTGACATACAAAGTTATATTAGTTTCAGGTGTACAAAATAGTGATTTGATAAGTCTGTACATTATGGTATTTCACCACAAGGGTAGTTATCATGTGTCACCATAAAATGCTATTAACACCACTGACTATTCCCTATGCTGTACCTTTTATCCCTGTGACTTAGTCATTTCATAACTGGAGGCCTGTATTTCCTACTCTCCTTCATTCATTTGCCCATTCCCCCAACACCCTCCCCTCTGACAACTTATTCTCTGTATTTAAGGGTCTGTTTTTGCTTTTTTGGTTGGTTGTTTTATTCACTTGCTCTGTTTTTCAGATTCCACAGCTTCTTACTTTTCTTTGTAATTGGGAAAGATTCTGTCATAGTAGATCTTAGGATGCAGTGTACATCCACAAACTGCTAAAAGATGGAAATATGAAAAGATGTACCTAAAAACATACAAAGTATGAACTTTAAAGTTTTTATTTTTTAAAATCCCATTGGTGATGTTTCAGTTGTAAAATTTGGCTTTGTGGAGAAAAACAGATTTGGCCAACTTAAATTGCAGACAAGTATAAGCCCTTTTATAGTGTCGTGGTTTTTAACCCAAAACAAAGAATACTCTAATTTATGAAAATTATGTGCATTTCTAATTAGTTGAACATCATTCATTTAATTTCTGTTCATTTTACTTATTTATTTATTGTTTATTTTATTTATTTCTGGTTACTAAAACCATTTCAAGACTCCTTCCCCCAGTGTTTCAGTAGAGTGGTTATATTCATTTTTATCTTATGCAAATTGGGTGGTTTATGTCTTCTTCATTCAGATGCTTACTACCTTTCTGATATTATGCCTTAAAAGTAACTGATGCCACCTCCTATCCCATTATGGACCCAGAGACAGACTTGGATGTGTGAGTAAGGAAGAAATTTTGGAAGATCTTCACTTACTCCATGATTATTTGTGATCCTTTACTCTACTTTTCAAAACTTAAGGCAGAAGCATAGCTGAGTTCTCTGACTTAGATCAGAATATCCTTTCCAAATCTAAATTCCTTCCCACATCAGACATAGGAATCCTAGTTCTAAGGCCTGGTTTTAATTTTCTTTCCTAAGCCTGAATTGTAGAAACCTCTGCACCTGTTTGGTTCTCCACTTTGCGTCATACATATTTTTTAACAATCTTTAGGTACCTCATTTTCAAAGGATGCTATACTTAAATAACTGAATTCAAATCACTTTGTTAAGGTAAAACAATCTAAAGTGAATATACATGTATATAGTCAATTGCCCATTAGCAGGTAAGGAGAGTTTATGGTTTGGAAAGAATGTGTATGTATTTATATGTAGCATATTAATATATTGAGGTGTAAAAAGAGATCTTCTTTTTCAAGTTATAAAAATAACATTACAGAACAAAAGAAATTTCTTCCATCCAACTTAATCTTACCAAATTCAGTTTAAATTTTATTTATTGAAAATGAGCTTTTAGCTGTTTTCTTAAGAAATAAAGACTTTTCTTCATACACTTGATTTAAATGAATTATCCAGTTACATTGCTTAGTAATGGACCAAATTGTCCTCATCTGCTCTGGTTATTTACCCCCAACATCCTTAAAAATATGCTACCATTTTAGAAAGTAGGGGATAAAAAGGGCACTTGTGCTAATAGCAGCTGTGATAGGAGTTTGCTTAGCCTACCAGAAATTCTTGGGATTTCATAGCCCTTCCACCAAAGTCCAGTTTTGGAAATATTTATTGAGCATCATTCATTTGTATTTGAGTACCCTTAGTAGTTTAGGCTGGCCCTAAGTTAGAGTACTGACTGTTGTGGAGGAAGTTAATCTTAGTGCAGGGCATGATGTGAAGAGTGATAAGGACTATGGAATGTATCGGAGGGAAAGGAAGTAAGATATGTCATCTTCAGGTGGGCAGAGAATATTGATTGCAGTTAACATTCTGGAAACATCCTTCTTCTAATTCCCCTGAATGTTGACTTGAAAAAGGTAGCTTGGAAGGTATTTTTTTCAGGAGAAAGTGTGGACATTATACAACTTATGTTTTTTTTTTTTTAAATACTTATTCATGGCCTTTAACACATTTTTTCCTATGATCCTAACAAGTAAGAATCCTGAAAATGATGGTTTGCTTCCAGATCTATTTCCTTTGTTCCACCCTGCATACTTTTGGGTCTCTTAAATGTTCACTGCCACCCAATAAATTCTCAGTATTGATGTAACAAACAAACAAACAAACAAAAGGCAGGCATTCGAGTTCAGGAAATATGGGAATAGAGTGGCTGATGAGAAGGAAAGCTGGAAAAGCCAAGTCAAGGGTATTAATCCAGTATTTACACAGTAATGAGAGTGATTTCTTTATGTGGTTAGTGAATTTTCTGTGGTAGAGATTTCTAGAAAGAAAGTTCTGAAATAATTTGAAAAATGGCAACATAAGCTAAATAAGTATTAAGTTTTTCAAGGAGACAATTTTGTAGAGCCGCATAGTTTTGGGATAAGTGTTGACATGCTTATTTAGAAAAGAATTAGTCTTGCTACAGATCATATTAAATGGTTTAAAATAGCCAGTGAGGGAACAGCTGTTGGATGCAATTCATGATTCCATGATGAAGTACAGAACTCTTGGTCTAGTTTTCAGGATCAAGCTGAGTTTTCTGTGTCTTTGATTTCAGCCACCTTTTAAGTCAAACACTTTGGGACTTGTTGAGGTCTCAGAAATAACAATGTAGAGGAATCAGAGATGACTAGCTTAGCAAAAATAAAAGTTGGCTCATGCATTTTAAAGTCAGGTATTATGCATTCTGTAGCATCTGAAACAAAATTGAAGCTTCTAGTGTTTATGAGATGGCAGCTTAAAAGAACAGACTTTACTGCTTCTGAGATAGTAATTACATAGCAACAATCTGGCTTGCTGGAAAAAGAAAACTAGCTGAATAAGACCCAGGTCCCTTTCTTTACGTGTAAGATATTCCTTCCATAGATAAATCATGGTATAAATTGAGTGGAAATGGACACTGGCTGTATTTTCAGAAGCTCATGGTTATATTACTGTATAAATTATATAATCCTTTTTTTGAAGGTACTTTTCTTTTACCCAGGTAATAGTAGGCCCTTATTTCTTTATCATACAGAATTTTTAAAGGATAACAAAAACAAAGCAAATCAAGATCAGTTTAGCCAGCTATAGCCAGGGCTATTGGGTAAATAATCAGTTGCAATAAACTGTTCTAGAAGTTAAAAGCTTGATTTTTGTGTGGGCTTGGGTAGGAGCTTTCAGTAAAATGAAAAGATTAGAATGAAAATCTCAAAGAGTAAAAGTCTAAATAATCATTAGAAAACTTCCATTTCTACAGAATGTGTTATTTCTTTAATAGTTTAACCATGGATTTTTTCATTGTTTTTAATCTTTTACCCTTTTACTCTTTCAAATTATCTTGTAATATTTAAAAATTATTATTAAAATTAATGAAAATTTTCTTCTCTATTAAAATCACTTTATAGACAGTTTCTAGAGATATTTTTATTTCTGGAAGCAAGGTATACTTGTAATATAATCAAAGCTTTTTAGCAAATGAATTTGTTTTCTTCCTTATAAGGACATATTCTTAGTTTTATAATTTCCAAATTTATAGTACTGTGTATTATATTACACATATTCTTAGCAAGTGTTTATCTCAATCTGTTCCTTTTTAAAAAATACACAAGTCTGTTCACAGATTCTTACTTGATATTCCAAATATTATCATCTTTACAATTGCATAGTTTTCTTTCAGTCATGAAAAGAATACTGTAGTTCCTTTTACTGCTGCAGCTCACCAAATACTCTTTTTTCCCCCACCAAATGTTTTTGAATATTATCGGAATAGTCTAAGTGTATTTTTAATTTCAGTTATATTTACTCTTGCAGTAAATATTTTGAAATGTCTTCTATTTGTGCCTTTCTACAGAAAAGTTAAGAATCTTTGTATCTTACATTTTTCTTTAGTTTTTCATGGTGGTATGAGAATTGAAAAACATAAAAACACTTGAACTTCAGTGTTACATTATTTTATTTAGAATGTTGGCTTAATGTATAAACTCTAGGTTGCAAACCTTACTGTTAGGGTCTTTCCTGTGTTTGCTGTAAGTTAGGCTGGCTGACTAATAGAATTACCTGTGAAAGGACAAGGTTATAATCAAACCTGATGCTAGGTTATGATGACAGGATGCAGAATAAAATTCTTAAAAGACTAACTCCCACTGTTTTCTTAGACAGTATGGTCAACTAGAATGAAAAGCTACAAGTTTATATAATATCAAGTATATTTTAAAGTAGCACGTGCTTTAAAAAGGTAAAATCCCAATCTCGATAAACAGTCAAGAAATACTGACTTGAATATCCACTATAATTATAGATCTTTGGACATGCAAAGACGATTAAGAAATGTTTTTAGCCAAAAAAATTTTGTTGCCTTTACGGAAATAATGGTCCTTTTTGAAGAGACAAGAATAGTAGCTGCAAATGTATTGAAATTTGTGACTTTTAGAATAAATGACATGACATAAGGTTCATGAGAGTGGTAAAAATGAAAGGTGAGGATTTGAAGCTATTGCTCATGTGGTGACTTGAGCTTAAACATCAAAGGAAATGATGTAAGATCTGTTCTGTTTATTTTAGATAATAGATTGAGTTACTTTTCTGGGACTATATATAAATTTTATGCTAGTCCTAGAATTTTAGATTCCTAAGAAAACAATATTTGGTTAAAATTATTTCGTTAAAGGCTTTTGTCAGAATGTTTTACAAAAAGAGATGTTCATATCAAAATAGTTTACTGCCACTTGTTTTTTAAAGTAAGTTTTATTATCTTTCTCTTCTGTGTGTGTGTGTGTGTGTGTGTATTCTTCTGTGCCTTTGCTCATGCTGTGCCCTCTGTTCATAATGCCTTTCTCTGACACCTTGGGCTTAGCGGTTTCTCAACACCCATATCCTGCTCTGCATTCCTGTGTCAACCAGATTAGTTGTCATCTCATCTGTGAACATGACCTCCAATTTCAGTCTTTTTTTTTTTTCCTGTAAGATTTTATTCATCCTGTCAGTCGTGTTTGGTTATTTACTCAGTCATGTTTGGTTATTTACTCATATGGCTCTCCTCTCTCACATTTGTGCTTTTCTTGAGGATAGATATTATTTATATATGTATCTGCGATGCATAGCATACTGCTAGGCACATAGTAGATAGTTGTTCAGTAAATTGTTGAATTCCTTCAATTCTTAATACTCAGAACTAGAGGTTGGTATTTGACGTTTGTGGAAGATGAGGCTGTGACATGGTCATCACTTTTATGGATTTATCTATGTTTAGAACTACAAGTCTTTATCTTTCTGTATTTTCAGTAATAAATTCAAGGGCCGATGGTGACTCATCTAACAACATGAACTTCTATGTCATTTGATATGACACTAAATTCTTCAGAGTTTGCTGAAATAATAAGTTTCAATAAGTTTCAGTGTTTTTCACAGAAAGTTTACTTTATATAGTTTTTACCAATTCTAAATTTAGATGTAATTTATTAATTCATTTATTTAGCAAATATTTATTGCATGTCTACTAAGCTCAAGGCACTCATGTAGGTTTTGGAGGTACAGTACTAAGCAAGACACATGAAGTCCATGAAGCTGATTAAAAACTAAAAAGAATACAGTAGGTAAAGCATGATTATGCTGAATAATTCAAAATTTTAAGCTACTTGGTTGCTATCACTAAAATAAATTTAGTTTAGATAATCACATTTTATATGTGTAGCTAATGTATTTAAAAAGCTGTAGGGGTGCCTCAGTGGCTCATTTGGTTAAATGTCTGACTCTTCGTTTTGGTTCAAGTCATGATCTCATAGTCCATGAGATCAAGCCCGGCATAGGGCTCTGCACTGGCAATGTGGAGCTTGCTTGAGATTCTTTCTCCTGTCTCTCTGCCCACGCCCCCCAGCTTGCTCTCTTTCAAAATAAATAAAAAATAATTTTTTAAAATTCCTTTTTAAAAAGTATAAACAAGGTTTAGAATCCTTATGCTTTAAAAAATACAGGTAAATTCAAAATTTTATGATTATATCTAATGCAGATGTAATTATAGATTTCTATAAAATTAGTAATTAATTAGCCTGTTGAATTGGAGCTGGTTTCCCTTGCAGTGACATACTATCTGTTTCATTTACCTTTGTGAATGAAATACCTAAGTCATTGACTTTCAGACAAATTTGCAAAATTAACTTCAGTATATATTAAAACACATTATTACTTTAAATGGTTTATTACTATATTTTTAAAGAAGAAAACCTCTATATCTACATCTTGATTATATAGAACATACTTCTATGTTTCCAGCAAGAAGAATGCATTCTCTGTAGAAAACAGATGAAATGGAATCTTCTTGATTAGTGATTAAATTGATTTAATATAAAGCAAAATCTTATCTGAGAAGTAAATAGTATCTCATCAGATGTAGTATCTCATCCAATCCCAGTGTAACTGCTAATGGAAAAATTATTTATATTCTGTCTTATAATACGCTGCCTGGTTTTCTTGCTACAGCTATGCCTTCTGAATCATCTTTGGGTAGGTATTAGATATGTTGTAGGTTTTAGATAGTCTGTGATTAAAATATGTTACAGTATTACAAATGAATTATATATAGTGACTATAGAATGACTGTAGAATATGAAGGTCAAATGACATATTTGAAAGTAAAGTCAAATAAAACACTGTTACTAATGCAAGTTATTACTAGAAATAATAGCATTGAAAATATGGGGAATTCTCAAGGTTCAAGATTCCTGGCTTGAATATTTTCTCTGAATATGTATTAAGCTCTCTTCTGTTACTTCTGTCTCTCCGGTTCATCCTTTGGCAGCTACTGCTGCCTTGTAGTCCAGGGTAAGCCATCCCCGGCAAAAGAGAGATAAATAAGCATTAAAGAGAAGAGTTAAAAACATGAACCATATTGTGGCTCCCTCCCTCCCTTCCTTTAGAATTTATGGAAGATTGCAATTAGTGAAAGCTATTGAGGGAAAGTAAATAATTATATAAACTGTATATTTTTTAAAAATTTTAATGTTTATTTATTTATGAGAGACAGATCATGAGAGGGAGAGGGGCAGGGGCAGAGAGAGAGAGAGGAAGACACCAAATCTGAAGCAGGCTCCAGGCTCTGAGCTGTCAGCACAGAGCCCGTCATGGGATTGGACCCATGAACCTTGAGCTCATGACCTGACCTGAAGTCGGATGCTTAACCGAATGAGCCACCCAGGCGCCCCTAAAATTGTATTTTTTTAAATATAAAAGTATTACTTCACAGTTCCTTTGCCCCCAAACCTTGAAATTGGATTTGCTTTAGAGTCCGTAATTTCTTGGAATTTAAAAACTGAATTAGCAGTATATACTATATATTATGTAACTTTCCCGAGAGGGATCTATGGTAGAACCTTAAAATCAAATACATCAGTATTTGTCAATTGAAACATACTGACATGCACATTGAGTGGGATAAATGAGTGCTATAATTATCCTCATTTCAGTTCATTTCAGGTTTTACCACTAAGTGAGTTATGTAAAACTGGTTTTCAGAATTTTTTGGATCTTAGATTTTTTTTAAGTTTATTTATTTATTTTGAGAGAGAAAGATGAGAGATTGCAAGCTGGGGAGAGGGACAGAAAGAGAGGGAAAGAGAGAATCCCAAGCAGGCTCCATACTACCAGCATGCAGCCTGATGTGGGGCTTGAACCCACAAACTGTGAAATCATGACCCCAGCTGAAACAAAGAGTTGGACGGTTAACCAACTGAGCCACCCAGGTGTCCCATACTTTAGAATTTTTGAATAAGGAATTTGGACCTTTCCGTCTTTGTTTTAATATTCCCAAGGTCTGTAGAACCTATTCCTGTGAAGAAAGATAATACTGTTCTTCTGTTTCGATCTTTATGAATTATATGTGTGTCTGGTTGAGATGATGTGTGTATATAGAAACAAATTTATGTAGTATATGTACACATACATATACATACGTACAGATTTAGGGAGACATGTGCATATTATGTTTGTGTATGTGTTTGAGAGAGAGATTGAGAATGTGTGTGTGGATGTGGATGGTAGGGACAAGGAGTGGTGAACTGGGTCTATTTAGCTATGTTTCATCCTTGTGTTAGCTCAGGTTTGGTTACTAACATGGTGTGAAGTGAAACCTTAATTGTAGTTTCACAGCTTTGTTAGCACTTAAGCTCATCATTAACAAACTCTGTTTACAGAGATAAAATCTAGAAATTCTGTGTAAAGTTAGAATCAGAATATTCTGTGTGCCATACAAAATAATAGTAGAAATGTTTAAACAGTTAAAACAGAATGTGGCTTAAACTACTGTTTTATTAATCCTAAAGCGATGTGAAATGTTTTCAGTAGTATGTAGGCACCCAAAGAAGCCATTTCACTTTGCCCATTTAATAATTCGTACAGGGACTGTGGTTCAAGACCGGAAGTGACGAATATCTGAGCCAGTTGGAATGGTAATAGGAATTTAGGTAAGCAGAAACTAATGATCCATATTGGAAATAGGCCAGGGCATTGGGGATTAACACTCTCCCATTATGAAAACTCTCATGAGATCTCAGATGACCTCAGGAGGCTTGCACTTTTGTTTCTAAGAACCTTAGTAAGATTGTGCTAAGACACTGTTAAAAAAAATACTCAGGCTTTCATATTGCTTAACTTTATAAGTACCAGTAAATGTAGTAGAAATTACCTTTCTTTCTACTCTGTTGTGTAAACTAAATACCAGATGAAATCAGATGAAATGAAGTTTGGGTTGGAATGTATTCTGCAATATTCACAATCTTCAATAATTCTTAAATTTAAGGTCCTAGATTTTTTACAAACATTACTGTATTAGAAGCTACACTTTCATACCCTTCCAATGCTTCTATGATGCTTTTTCTCCAAACTCTGTGTTCTTTGCTGACAACAGCAATTGTGTGTGCTTTCTGAGGTCAATAAATGCTGATTCCTGCAAGAAGAAAGCTCTTAGGAAGTAAGCTTAGACATTGTGAAGAGGAAGCACTAAGAATGAGGCAATTGAATGAAGAGTATTGCAAAGGACTATTTAAAAATGTGAGTCAGAGCCAAATTAATATTACTTCCCTTGGGTCTACCAATCTTCATATGTATATTATGATTTATTTTGCCTTACCTGGTTAGTTTATCCAGATATGTAGATGGTAGCAAATTGGCATTATCAAATTCCCTTCTTTTTCATACCAAAAGCTAAATTAGTTTGCTTGTAACTATAAGTCTTATTTCCATAAAAAGAATACTAATAAACTTGAGCCATGTAATTTAAGATTATACAATAAATAGCATTTAGTGAAGAAAAGCTTGTCTATACAGTGTATCTTTATTAACCCCATGATGACTACTTAATAAAATCTACTTTTTATTATTCCTTTTAGGATACAAACCTTAGGAATTCTATAACCTGTTTAATTCCGAACAGTTATTTTTCCTGTATAAATATGGAGCTAACGACTAAAAAGTTATTTCCTGCAGTTTTTTTTAAATGATAGAATTTAGAAGCTGTATGTGGTTAAACCAACCAGGACCAACTATGAGGCTGAGGGAATTTCAGTTATGAGGTTTTTATTTTTTATTAATCTAAACTATATTTTACAGAGTGGAGGACAGAAATGGAAGAGAAACATTTTGAAATTATGCCCAACAGTTCTCAGTCTTTTGTCAGCCTTTTGTGATGCTATAGATGACTGCAGTTTGAAACTTGAAATCTGAAAGATTTGTGTTTTGGATAATTCACATACTGTTGGGTTTTTCCACGTGGCTTAAATTCTTTATAGAGAAAGAGTTTTAAAAACCCGTAGCATGAGCACATGATCATATTTATTCTGTAAGACTGGAAAACCAGTGACCTCTGTTCTAGTAAGATGAAAGTGTGGTTTTATTCAGCATTATAAATAAATTGCCTTATATTGCTTACATTTCAGCTTTCTGGTGTGTGTGCTATCAGTGTTGACTAAAATTAACTGAATATGTTGATAGAACCAGAGGGAAAGATTGAGCTTGTGTTGCTCAATGAAATTTAAATGCTACTTTTTAAAATAAAACTTTACCCTTATAGACTGTTATGTATGATCTGTGTTTCCATGAGGAAATGTTGATTAAGTAGTTTCCATTTTGGTATTACAGTATGTCCTGTTGTAAGTTGCTGACTGTGGAAAAATCTTTAAAGTCAAAAAAGCAGCTCAGCTTAAATCCCTGATATTTATTATGGCAGAAACCAGAAATAGAAATCTACCAGCAGTTTTATAATCTATTGAATTCCTGCATATCTTCTGGAGTAAATTAGCTTTAGAAGTTTTTAAAAGTGGCTGTTGACTATAGAACCAAGTGAGTTACTTTGTATATCCTTATACACAAAGGGTCTTTTTTACTTGATTTACTAATAAGTACATGTCTACAGCTTTGTTTTTGAAAAGGGGGCCTAACCTAGAGTAAGTGACAGAATTGTCTCTGTTGAGTGTATCTGTGAGAAATGTTGGTAACCTATAAGATATGTTAAATATAATTCTGACAAGACTTGTTTATATGGAATACTTAGAAGGATAGACTTTGGAAGAAACAAAAGGTCTTCAAAATCTGTTTTCTATTAAATAAATGACTTGTCTTTGGACTTTTTGAGAATATTTGACTATCTTTGATAACAGGAAAAAGAATTTGGATTCTAGGTAGACTGTAATGTTAGTCTACCTAAGTAAGATAAGTTTTTTAGGATAAGGCCGATACAGTACTTAAATTTTGATGTCTACTTGCAAAGTGCCATAATTCAATAATAAATGAGGTTAAGTCCTTGCCTTTAAATTATTATTGATAGAAGCTGTGGACTGTAGTTTGTGTTTTCTGAATAAGAAGTTTCTCTCTTAGTGCTTTTTTCTGTCATTTGGAAGAGAGGGAAAGGAGGAAAACTCTTGTAGCTGCTACTTTATATGAAGTTCAGACTCTAGTCAATGTTAAGTAGCTGTGGAATTTTTATTACTTTGCAGTTTTGGTACTTGGCGGCATGATCAGTACTTTTTTTTTCTAAAAAGTTGGTATTTTGCATCTTAATGCGATTACATTTTAATGAGATTAAATTAACTGTACTATAAAGGGAACAGAAACTGTACTATAAAGGGAAAGAAAAACTGTTGTTTGTAGTCTGATAGGTTGTATTCTAATTTAAATCTGTACTTTGAGAGAATCAAATTTGGACTTTAACATCTTCAAAAGTTAAGACTTAAGCGTACGTTTTAAAGATAAACCCAGAAAATAAATAATAAAGCAAAGACTGGTTTTTCTTTCAGAACACAATTGAAGATGTGACTTTTGAAATGCCTTCTAAGCATTCAAAATAAACATTTATTTATCAAGTTAGAGATAAATTGGTTGTAATGATATAGCATATATGAAGTATATTAGTATGTTGTATTATGTTTACAAAGTTAATGTGCTTCAAAATAACAGCTGAAACATAAGCAATAATGAACAAGAAAATTAAAATACTATTTATGAAAACAACCAAGATTGTTTCATTGTACTTTAGTGTTAGCAGGATACCTGCCTAATAGTAACATTTTATATCAGGAAAAGTTTTGTTTGAACTATTTAGTGACTGTTAACAAGAATTGTACTATCTAGTATGACTTCAAATGTTAATGCTCTAGTTATAAAGAGAATGTGCGGTGTATGTGGAATATATTTAGAGTTTTAGTAAAAGGTTTTCCTTTTTTTAAAATACTTATTTTGTGAGAGAGAGAGAGAGAGAGAGAGCGCACGCGCGAGCACTCTCCAGGGAAAGGGAGAGAGAGAGGGAGGGGCGGGGGGGTGCAGAGAGAGTGGGAGACAGAGGATCTGAAGCAGGCTTTGTGCTGACAGCAGAGAGCCCTGTGCAGGGCTCACATTCACAAACTGAACCATGAGATCATGACCTGAGCTGAAGTCTGGTGCTTAATTGACTGAGCCACCCAGGTGCCCCAGTGAAAGTTTTTTAAACCATGTTTTGAAAGAAACAATGAAGCTAACATGAATATAGTAGTCAGTTAATATTTGAACTGCACTTTCATATTAAGTATTTTAAAATGTGCCTGAACATTAATTGCAAAGTAATAACCCAAATCAACAATTTTGTCTTCTGATAATCAAGAAAGAAGGCCTTCTCTTTTTTTTTCTTTCTAAAGTTTATTTATTTTGAGAGAGAGAGAGAGAGAGAGAGAGTGCAGGGGAGGGGCAGAGAGAGAGGGAGAGAGCAAATCCCAACCAGGTTCTGCGCTGACAGTACAGATGCAGGGCTCAATGTGGGGCTGGAACTCAGGAACTGTGAGATCATGACCTGGGCCCAAATCAGGAGTCAGCTCAGCCACACAGGTGCCCCGAGGGCCTTTCCTTTTTTATGTATGGTGAAAGATGTAAAGATATCATTTTAATTTGTAACAGTTTGATTTATAGATGGTGGTGAATACCAAAGTATTAACTGAACCTACATGTAAGTAACCATATAACTACAAGTCACTATAATCTTTTAAAAGTGCACTGTAGTCTTTTAAAAGCACACTATAATCTTTTAAAACTGTTTGCTGATTATGGCAATGATATGCTCACTTAAGATTTGGAAAGAGCCTGACGCGGGACTTGAACTCACAAACTGTGAGATCATGACCTGATCCGGAGTTGGACACTTAACCGACTGAGCCACCCAGGCGCCCCAAAGATGATATTCTTGACCCATCATCTTAGTTAATTTTTCACTAATGGTAAAGGATTTGAACTAACTCACTCATCCATTCTTCTCCAGTTCCTTTGCCTTTTCTCTTTCCTCTTCCCTCATTGACCCCTCTCTTCCCATCCAGTGACAAGATAAAATTGTTGACCAGATATGTGAACATAGGAAAAAGCTGAATATTGAACTTGTATAGAAAAGGATTAAACTTGTTACTTTACGTTATCTTCCTTGGAATTCTAATTACTGCGTTATAATGTCTTACTCAATTCAGATGTTTAATTGGTTACCAATAAAGGATGGGCCTATTTAAAGTTTGGAGGAAATAAGATCTCATCAGTATATATTATGAAAAATGTCTTTTTTAGTCTGTGGGTGTAGCAACCTACCTACTGCTTAAATGATGATGGTCTAAAGATTCAAAAAGACTTGCAGGGTTAATAAATTTTCATGGCACAGCATTTAATATTTTCTAAAGAAATGAAAATCAGTATAGATTTTTGTATACCTTATCTTCCTTTGAAATGCTTTTGTTAGAACCATGAAGCTGAATCTCTTATAAATAATTATATTATAGTGCCCTTGTCAATTTATCATTATTGACTAATACATTGTACAAAAGTTAACAGTCTTGGGGCGCCTGGGTGGCTCAGTCGGTTAAGCGTCCGGCTTCGGCTCAGGTCATGATCTCACAGTTTGTGGGTTCAAGCCCCGCATCGGGCTCTGTTCTGACAGATAGCTCAGAGCCTGGAGCCTGGAGCCTGCTTCGGATTCTGTGTCTCCCTCTCTCTCTGACCCTCCCCTGCTTGCGCTGTCTCTCTCTGTCTCTCAAAAATAAATAAAAAACATAAAAAGAATTAAAAAAAAAAAAGTTAACAGTCTTATTCAGAGTACAGAAAAAGTTGATCAAAATAAGTCAGCAAAGTTTTTAGTTTATTACAGAAACAAACACCTTTTTTTGTGATTCATTAGATTATCTTAGAAATTGATCTCCTTAAACTTAAGCCTTGCTCTCAAAGTCAAGCCCCCTTAAATTTTGTTGGCATACTCTTTCTGCTTTTGATATATTTTTGTTGTTTTTTAAAAAAGAAATTTTAAAACTTTAATTTTTCTGTCAGTCAGCACTCAAGAGTTTGGAAGAGTTTAAGGGCCACTCTTTTAGGGCCGTCTGGGTGGCTCAGTCATTTAAGCATCTGACTTTGGCCAGGTCATGATTTCACAGTTCATGAGTTTAAGCCCCGCATCGGGCTCTGTGCTGACAGCTCAGAGCCTGGAGCCTGCTTCAGATTCTGTGTCTCCTACTCTCTCTCTGCCCCTCCTCCACTCGCTCTCTGTCTCCCTCTCAAAAAATGAAAAAACATTAAAAACAAATTTAAGGGTCACTCTTTTGAAAGAAAATATGTCCTTAATGATTTTAGTTTGAGTCTGCTTTGGAAAGTCATTTAACATTTCCTTGAATGATGATTCTTGACTAATTAACCTGTAAAATGGACCACTCACATAAATACTCAGTGGCGTGTCCATCATGTCATTGTGATTTTCATGGATTGGGAAAGCAGATTCCTTCCAAGTTTTAAAAATATTTTTAAACTTTATTAGAGACAGTAAAAGCGTCTGCGCATATGTGAGGTATGGAGAGAGAGAAGGAAGAGAATCCCAAGCAGGCTCCACGCTGTCAGTGCAGAGCCTGAAACAGGGCTCCATCTTATGAACTGTAAGATCATGACCTGAGCCAAAACCAAGAGTTGGGCACTTAACCAAATAAGCCACCCAGGTGCCCCAGTTTTTAAAATATTTCATGTTGAAAAATTTCTCCCCCAAATAGAAAGGATATGGGAAGATACAAAGTGAATGAGCTACATTACTTAGGTTTAATTATAAAATATCATGTCATATTTTTGTATTTTATTTTGTATTTGTATTGTGTTATTTTTTTTGTATTTGTAATTTGTATTGTGTTTTTGTATTGTATTTTATCTTTTTTTAAATTTATTTTCGTGAGAGAGAGAGAGAGAGAGAGAGCATGAGTTGGGGGGTATATGGGCTGGGGGAGAGAGAGAATCTTAAGCAAGCCCAGCACAGAGCTCGACATGAGGCTCCATTCCAGGACCCTGGGTTCATGACCTGAGCGGAAATCAAGATTTGGACACTCAACTGACGGAGCCACCCAGGTGCCCCAGTATCATACTGTGTTTTAATAATTTTATAATTATAACTCAGTGGATTTAATAATAGCATTTCATACATATTTTACATTTTTTTTATTAAAATTTTTTTTTCTTTGGGGCACCTGGGAGGCTCAGTCAGTTGAGTGTCCAAAATCAGCTCAAGTCATGATCTCACCGTAGGGTTCATGAGTTCAAGCCCCACATCGGATTTGCTGCTGTCAGCGTAGAACCTGCTTTGGATCCTCTGTCCTCCCTCTCTGCCACTCTTCCCCTTGTACTTTCTGTCTCAAAAATAAACATTAAATTTTTTTTCTTTTAGCTTTATTGATATATAATTGACATAGTAATGTATAAGGTATACAGCATAATGACTCAACTTACTTAAGATTACTATAATAATTAAAAGCTATAATAAGTTTAACATCCATTATTTCATATAGATAACAAAGAGAAAAAAAGAAAAAAATATTTTTTTCCTTATGATGAGAACTTTTAGGATTATCTCTTTTAGTGACTTTCAAACATACCATACAGCTGTATTAACTGTAATTATCATGCTGTACAGTACATCCCCTGTACTTATTTATCTTATAACTGGATATTTGTACCTTTTGATCACCTTGATCCTGTTTCCCCCCTTTCCCACCTCATCACTTCTGGTAACCACAAATTTGATCTTTTTCTATGAGTTTTTGTTGGATTTTTAGATTCCATGGATAAATGAGATAAATATATATTTATCATTCTCTGTCTGACTTATTTCACTTAATATAAGGCCCTCAAGCTCTGTTCATGTTGTTGCAAGTGGCAGGATTTCCTTTTTTATGGCCAAATAGTATTCCACTGTCTGTATATAAACACCACATTTTCTTTATCCGTTCATGTGTTGATGGACACTTAAGGTGATTCCATGTCTTGGCTATTGTAAATAATGCTTCAGTGAACATGGGGATGTAAATAGTTCCTCAACACAGTGATTTTGTTTCCTTTGGAAAATATACCCAGAAGAGGAATTGCTGTGTAATAAAATAATTCTGTTTCTAATTTCCTGAGGACCCTCCATACTATTTTATACCATTCAACGATGCCTTTGCCTAGTTTTTAATTAGATTATTTATTTTTGTTTTCTTAAGTTGTATGAGTTCTTTATATATTTTCGTTATCAACCCCCTATGAGATACATTATTTGCAAATATTTCGGTCTTTTGTGGTTCCATATACATTTTAGGATTGTTTTTTCTACTTCTGTAAAAAATGCCATTGGAATCTTGATAGAGATTGCATTGAGTCTGTAGATGGCTTTGGGTAGCAAGGGCATTCTAACCATAGTAATTCTTCCACCCCATGAACATAGGATGTCTTTCCATTTATTTATGTCTTAAGCACAGTCTTTATTTTCTGGTAGATCATATAAAATTTTGAAGACCTTGTAGTGATAGTCTGTAATCATAAAAGTTCTTAGCCAAAAACATGCTGAGGTTTTTTTTAGTAGTGTAATGACTGTCTTTCCATGAGTTAGTTATTATGTGAATTAGGACTTTTTTGATAAATGGAAGGAGAATTCATAAGATTGTTTTCTTTGTTTAGATTACTGATATCTTTTAATAAGGATATTTGAGAATCTGTATGTTAGTGAGAATTGAGTAAGAATAGAATTTAGAGAATGTTTTCATTTTCAGGTATGATAGATTAAGTATGTATGCTTGTTCCTACTGAGTGCATAGAACCTGGACAAAATGAATGGAATAGCTTTTGAGGACTCTGAAGAAAAAATGACAACAGGTGGGTTGGGAAAGAAGATTAGAATTCAGAGTACCACCAAACTGTCTGTGAGTTTACCATTGCATTCTTTTCATTATTGCTGAGGCTGAACTTAACAACAATCTGTAGGCTACAAGTTGGCAGTTAGGTATGGACAGAGAGAGCTTCAAAAGAAGCTCACTAGTTCTGACTCCAGGAATGGGAAAGTTAACTACTGATGCTCTGTGTGAATGTGGAAATTTCATCTTTTTTGCTTTTCTCTGTTCTCTCATGCCATAGTCCCAGCAGAGACTGCAGCAGTAGTCTGCAGCGAAAACCACTGAGGGATGAGAACCCTCCTCTTCATTTGGCAGCTCCTCATTACCTTTTGGTTGCCTCTTTCTGTCTTTTCAGTGCCTGGCCCAGAACAGGTACAATAGAAGTATGTGACCAAGCAGGTTACCAAAAGCCCCAGCATTCTGGCTGAAGAAATGAAAGGTCTGCCACAGGGAATTGGAAAGTACTGAAATCCTGTAGAGGGAGAAACTTGGAAAGACAGTACCATAAAGTTGTTTATGAATTTCTAGACTCACCCGTGAGCTGTGCATACATACTACTACCCATGTCCTAGCCTGTTCATTCGATGATAGAAGGTGGGACAAATTTGAATAGCATGTCAAAGGCTTTGAAAATTGAACTGATACTGGAACCATGTCCATAGAAGCCATGTTAGAACTTGTGGCCTGAACCTAACCATGCTGATCACCTATTAAAACAAAAATATTAACATTATCCATAGGATTTAAATGAACCAGATTTTCATATTTAAAATTTTAAGATTATGATCCAAAATTATTAGCATGTAAAGAATCAGGAAAATTTCATTTTACATGAGAGAGATGATGTATATACTATCATGATAGAGATGTTGGGATTACTTGACAGAGATGTGATATTAGCTATTATACAGATGTTACAGTGAGCAATTGTGAATGCTTTTGAAATAAATGGAAAAATTGAAAATCTCAAAGAGAAGATAGAAAAAAGATGTGGAATTGTTAGAACTTGAAAATACAGTAGGTAAAAAAAAAAAACCTACTGGATGACTCATTAGAGAGGAAAGAAATTTTTTAAAATTGAACAGAACCTCAAGGAAAAAGAAAATAATGAAGTGTCAGGCATTTTAAGACATTTTGAGAGGGTGATGCTAAAAAATACTTGAAGAAATAATTGCCTTAAAATATCACAAATTTAGTGAAAGATGTAAACATACAGATTTAGAGAACCCAAAACAGGATAAACTCAAAGAATTCCATATCCAGACAGGTCATAATAAATCAGAAACTAAAAGCAAGAAAAAAATGTTGAAAGCACCCAGGAAAAAATGACGTGAATGAGGATTTCTCATTAGAAATCATTGTGTTGCAAGAAGAGGAAGGCAGAACACGTTTTTTTTTTTTTTTTAATTTTTTTACATTTATTTATTTTTGAGAGACAGAGACAGAGCATGAACAGGGAAGGAGCAGAGAAAGAGACACAGAATCTGAAGCAGGCTCCAGGCTCTGAGCTAGCAGTCTGCACAGAGCCTGACGCGGGGATCGAATCCACGAACCGTGAGATCATGACCTGAGCCGAAGTTGGACGCTCAACCGACTGAGCCACCCAGGCACCCCAAAAGCAGAACACTCTTAAAGTGCTGAAAGAAAAGACCCATCCATAACCCGGAAAAATAGTTTTTAGGGAAGAGAGTGACATAAGAACATATTCAGATGAAGGAAAACTTAAGACAGAAGGGAATGGTACCAGAAGGAAACTTGGATATCAGGAATGAAAGAAGAGCAATAGAAATAGGGCATATCTGTGTAAATATCAGACTGTTGAGTTTTTAAAAATATATTTGACAGTTGAAAGTAAAAATTGTAGTAACACTGATGTGGTTTTCAGTAGATGTGGTATAATATATGTTATCTGTGGTCCACTTGGAAGTGATAAACTATTGCTTCTCAAGTAGGCTCTGGAAAGTTAGGTATGTATTTTGTAATACCTAGAACCACTTCTTACACAATAAAGAGATATGTTAGGATCACAATGAATAAATTGAAATGGAATATTTAAAAAATTCTCAACTCAAAAGAAGGCAGAAAAGGGAACATAATGGAAACAAGCAGAAAACAAGCAATGAAATGGTAGATGTAAATCTTAACAGATTAGTAATGGCATTAAAATTTTAAATGATCTAAACACATTAATTAAAAAGTGGCCAGTGATGATGCCATTCTATGCTGTCTGTTAGAAACTAGTTCAAGTATAATAGGTTAAAAGTGAAAGTATGAGAAAAGATATACCATGCAAACAGCAATAAAAACTGTAGTTGCTTTATTACTAACAAACTAGATTTCAGAGCAAAGATAATTACCCAAGGTAAAGAGGAGCATTACACACTGATGGGAGGATTAATTTGCCAAACCTGAATGTGTGCATATTAGCAAGAGAACTTAAAAATACATGAAGCAGAATCTGACAATTTAAGGGAAAAATCAATAACTTAACAATTATAGTTGAAGACTTCAACATTCTTTTCTTAGGAGTAGATAGAACCAGCAGATAGAAATCACCAAAGGTACGGAATACCTGAATAACATTTTCCCACCAACCAGAGCTAGTTGGTATTTATAGTATACTTTACTCAACACAGCAACAAAATATCCATTCTTTTCAAGTAAACGTGGAACATTACCAATATAGAACATACCTTGGTCATAATACAAGTCTTAACAGATTTGAAAGAATTGAGTTCAAAGCGTGTTCTTCAGACCATAACAAAAATGAACTAGAAATCAGTAAGAGAGAGATAAAAGCAAAATCTTCAAGCTCTTAGAAATTAAATAGCAGACTTCTAAAATAATCTATTGGGTAAAAGAGGAAGCCTCAAGGGAAATTAAAAAATATTTTGAACTAAACAAAAATGAAAATATAACGTCAAAAATTTATGCAGCTCAGGCAGTGTTTACAGGAAGAGTTACTGCATTTAGTGCTTTTATTAGAAAAAAAGAAAGCCCTGAATTCAATTATTTGTTTCTATTTCAAGAACTAGAAAAAGGAAAATAAAATAAATCCCAAATAAGAGGATAAATTAACAAAATTCAAAGTGGAAATACAATAGCAAAAATACAGCCAAAAGTTGGGGTTTTGGGGGAGGGCCAAGATTAATAAAATTGAGAATTTCTAGCAAAATTGACAAAAAGAAAAGAGAAGATATATAGAACTAGTTGTCAGCATTGAAAGAGAGGATATCATTACAGACTTCACTGGAATCCAAAACACTATAGGAAGACTAAGAGCAACTCTGTGCACATAAATTTGACAAATTAGGTGAATGGACCAATTCCTTAAAATGGACTAATTCCTTAGCAGACTAACCAAAGTCACCCAAGAAGAAAAGGATTATTATGAATAGTCTTAAAACTATTAAAATAATTGAATTCATATTTGAAAACTTTCCAAAAAAGAAATATTCAGACCAAGATGGTTTTATTGGTGAGTTCTACCAAATACTTAAAGAAGATATAACATTCTTTCTC
Source organism: Cryptoprocta ferox (assembly GCA_028646485.1). Classification (NCBI taxonomy): domain Eukaryota; kingdom Metazoa; phylum Chordata; class Mammalia; order Carnivora; family Eupleridae; genus Cryptoprocta; species Cryptoprocta ferox. The sequence continues at coordinate 93,480,754 of CM053560.1, forward strand.
TACCATTTTTTCCAAAAAATGGAAAAGGAGAGAACACTTTTCCGTCTCTCTTTATGAAGCCTGAATTAACTTGATATCAAAACTAGAAAATGACAATAAATAATAAAGGACAAAAGAAGGAAAAAGGAAAGAAAAGTATGGACTCAGTACCCCTCATGAACATAGAGAAATCTTCAACAAAATATTAACAAATTAAATCATATTATCCACAAAAAGAATAGTATACCATGACCAAAAAACCTACCAAGAAATCGACAGCTAACATTATACATTATGATGAGGGACCCAGTGCTTTGAATAAAAATAAGGCAAGGATGTCTACTCTTACCTCTCCTATTCAGTATTTTACTGGAAGTCCTAGTTAGTGCTCATATGGTAACAAAAGGAAGTAACAGAGGAAGAAATAAAACTGTCCCTATTTGCAGAAAATCCCAAAGTAATCTTCAGAGACCTAGAATAAGTTATTTTTGTAAGGTCGCTGGATACAAGATCAACACACGTGCACACACATACACACACACAGTTGTATTTCTGTATACTAGCAATGTATAATAAATACAATTTACATTAGCTCCAAAGGAATGTATTACTTTGGTGTAAATATAATATGCATGAATACATGATTTATATGCTGAAAACTACTAAACAGTGATGAAGGAAATCAAAGAAGACAGACATAAGTAAATATAGAGGCATTCTATGTTCATGGATTGGTAGACTCAAATAGTAAAAATGTCAATCTTCCCGGTTGGATTTATAGGTCTAACATAATTCCAGACAAAACTCTAGTAGTACGTTTTGTAGATATAGGCAGTTTTGACTTTACAATTTATATGAAAATGTAAAGGAGCTAGAATAATTAAACCAGTTTTGAAAAAAAAAAAGAATAAAGTTGGAGGAATTATACTTCTTGATTTTGAGTTACTGTAAATCTGTAGTATACCAGACAGTACTGTATTGGTGAAGAGATAGGAGAGACATATATCGATGGAACATAATAGCTGAGGAACAATCACACAAATACGGCAAAGATGTAAAAGAGATTCAGTGGATAAAGGGTAGTCTTATCAACAAATGGTTTTTTAAATCATACTTTTTAAGACAAAAAAATCCACACCCAATGTTGAAATAATTGGACATTCATTTGCAAAAAACCCCACCTCATTTTAAATTTCCATTTTCTATAAAAATTAACTCAAAATCCATAATAGACCTAAATTTAAAATGTAAACTATTAAACTTTTAGAAGAAAACAAGAGAAACGTCCTGATCTGGAGTTAGTCAGAGTTCTTAGATATGACATAAAAAGCAGGATTCATAAAAGGAGAAGTTGATAAATTGGACTTCATTGAAACTAAAAATTTTGCTCTACAAAGACAATGTTGAAGTGAAAAAGACATGCTAAAGATTAGGGAATGACATTTGCAAATAAATATCTCTACCAAAGACTTGTATTCAGAAACATGTAAATAACTGTCGGAACTCAATACTAAGAAAACTAACAACCCAATTAAAATTTTTTAAAATGTTTATCTCTTTGAGAGAGAAAGAGAGACAAGGTGGAAGTAAGGGAGGGACAGAGTGAGAGGTAGACACAGAATCTGAACCAGGCTTCAGGCTCTCAACTGTCAGCATAGAGCCCAGTGCAGCGCTCAAGCTCACAAATGGTGAGATCATGACCTGAGCTGATGTTGCACGTTTAACCAACTGAGCCACCTTGGCACCCCTTGAAGTATCTTTAAATGTGTTCCATTATCTCCCATTTTTTTCCTGAAACAAACATTTTATTGTCAATAAAACTTTATAATAATATTATGCATGTTATAACATCAAGAGGTGCATTATATTAAATGACTCATTTTTATTTTAACTTATTCCCATAGTTCTTTGGATAGTCTTTCTTGTAAGAGTTAAAGGGAAAAGATAGAAGGGAAGGATTGTCACTGTACCTGTGAATTCATAGGAGAAAAAGAATGCATCCAGGTATGGAAGCATAACCTAGCATAACTTGATTGAAAAGAATATGAAACTATTTCTAGAAAAAGAGGGACCAGTGAGGTGTGATTTTGGGATCTGGCTTTATTTAGATTGAGGAGCATATCTATCTAGTTTTTCTGTACAGTTCTTTGTCCATATACAGAAGACAGTCCTGGAGCACAAGGTGACCTGAACTCTTGATCCAAAAGAGAAAAAACTAGAAGCTCTTGCTACACAGGCAAAGACATGATGGTGATAGTTGGGTGTGGGTGGTGGAGGGAGTTGATGGTTTTGGGAAGGGGGATGTTCGACATATTTCATGAGAAAACAAATACTTCTTTCAGTTTTCACTTTCCAGAAAACTGAGCACCAGGAGGAATAACCAAATATGCCTTCAAAGAAATAGCATTCTCTTTTTCCTCCCTAGGTGAGCACCTGTAAAATCATATTCAGTCACAGTTAATATTAGGATTACTTAACATGTCAAGTCTGTTAAAATAAATATAATCCATCTAATACATGTACTTTGTATTAATAAACTTGAGACTTCTTTCTACATAGATATCAACCCATGGTGATTACCTATAAATAATTGATTCCTTCATCCATTTTTTGACACAGCACAGAGTATTCACCTATCAAAAGATGATTACCAGTCAAGCATGTCATTTCTCGAGTCCTACACAGATATATCCCAATCTGAAAAGAAAGCTAACGGATTCGAGAGAATGTCGTAAAAGCTTTTATTTTGACTGACAAGCTGTCACTATAAAGGGAAACTCAGTTTTCACTCAGTATGTTCTATAAAAGCTTCAAGTTGTAATATAAAATAGAACAAGCATGGTCTTCGGATCCTCTGATCCTGCGCTACTCATGCATAGTACTTAATAGTTTGTGGGGGATGACTGAGATTAATCCTTTATCATGTTCACACCTGGAAAACCACCAGATAATATGAACTCTGCATCTAAGGAAAGAAGATCACGTACCAAGTCAGTTTATTGGTTTTACAGGTGTGCTGAGAGTTCACCAGTTAAAAGTACTGTACTTCTTCCAGAGTGTATCACTACTTAGTTAATAATATATTTAGAAAAATTTATTCTTCTACAAGAGGATTGTCATTATTTCCTTAGGACTTTCATATTAGGAATTTAACAAACATTTAATTCATTTCTGAAAATTTTTAAATCCCCAATTTCCATGGGTTGAGGTAACATGAAGGTGGTGTGGTATAGGGTAATGGATAACCATAGTCAATTCTCATTTGAGTTATGTTTTGTAAAGTCAGCATAGACACTAAGTTAATGAATAATGAACCATTGCTTCTAGTAGAAATATAGAATTAGGTTTCTGTAAACCTCTGGTCAGTAATTTTTGTAAACAAACAATACATAAACTTGTTTTATGTTTTATGTGTTTTTGTTTAAAGACTTATTATGTAATATATCTTGTTGATTCATTTAGTATTGAACTCATGATCAATAATACTATAACTCATACCTGAAATTAACCATATCTAGCACACATTTTTTCTCCAGAAGATATGTCACAACCTTTTTGTGCTTTAGGAACACTGGCCAGCACTTAAAATAGCTTGGGAGCTATTTTGAATAGGGAAATCAACAGAAAAGGAGAAAAAAACCAGTAAACATGACACTAAGTAGTCTGCAGGAAGGATGCCTTTTTATAGTCTGAGAGCTAAAACAAGACGGCCTTGTTTCACCTCAGCTGGGAACATGCATGTCAGGTATTCCCAATTTTTTACTACTCTGCACATGTCCATGAATAACTGGAAAGCACAACCCATATATGAATACATTTTAGTAAGTAGGCAAATTTGCACATAAAGGATCTATGAATAATGTGGATCAATGGAATCTAATGGTCCTTGGGTACCTGTGCAGACTGAGAAAGGGAGCTAAATAATGTTATTTCTCTTTTGTACTTTTAGCTTTCTCTTTTCTCTGCTTGGTTGGTCTCACAAGCAAACTTAGAAACAAATGGAACTTTTTCCTTTCTTAAAAGCTTGTTGGCTGCTCATGTGGTAATAATGCATGTCTCCCTTCATTTTGAGAGGTGGATGGGCTGGTGACCTTTTTTGAGGAATAGAGCTTTTGTCATCAGTGATAAAATTCCTTTAAGGATTGATTCTCACTCCCAAGTTACAAGAGATTAAAATTCTGACTTTATGTGAAAATTTAATTTTTTCTGTTCTCAGAGCACTGAGTTCTCAGTTCTTTAACTTTTCAGGAAAATTTAGAAATTCATTGTCATCCTTAAAGTATTAGCTATACTGTATATCTTTTTTAGAGACCTATTTTTCTTCTGTTCATTAAAATTGTTTTATGCTTAATACTTTGTGCCTAGCAGTTAGATCCCAGCCAAATAATATAAATATCTTTTATTCTTGAGGAAATTCATCTTTCTGAGGATTTATGATCAGTGTATTATCCTTAGAAAGGCATTATTATATGGACACTTCTCAATATTTCTAGGTATTACTTAAATAAAAGTAGGTATAACTACAACAAAACTCATGGTGAAATATTTGGATAATACGTGATTAAACAAAGTTAAATAGACTTTCTCAGTATAGGACTTTTTAGTACTAAATGTACGTTTTCAGGGCGCCTGGGTGGCTCAGTCAGTTAAGCATCCGACTTCGGCTCAGGTCATGATCTCACAGTCCGTGGGTTAGAGCCCCATTTCGGGCTCTGTGCTGACAGCTCAGAGCCTGGAGCCTGCTTCCGATTCTATGTCTCCCGCTCTCTCTGCCCCTCCCCCACTTGCTCTCTGTCTCTGTCTCTCAAAATAGAGACATAAATTTTTTTTAAAAAAGTACCTTTTCATCTCCCAGAGGAAATCACGTATTGTGTATACTATATAAGCACTGCATATATTTCCCAAATTTATATGAACGTGGAATTCTTTTTGAGAGGTAGCTTGGGGGTCAGTGGTCTATGGAATAAACTTTGGGGAAATGCTGGCTTTGACAGCCTCCCCACAACTTCCTCCCATGGATCTCATTTCTGCTCTTGTGGCAAAATGAAGTGAATTTATTTCCTCTTCTACATAATAGCCCCCTTTGAGTTTTTAAAGAAGCTCAGTATCACTTGTAAGGTTTTTATTTTCCAGGTAAAATGTACTCTCTCCTTAAAAGGATTCTTATGATAATCTTTTTGCAAGACATTTTACCAAACCTTTGATATTGGTATCACCTTTATTAGACTGTGAGGTTATGACAAGTTCTGCTCTCTTTGTGTATCTGATCTTATTACCTCTGCATGCAGCATGTTTTACTTGATTGTTCCTTCTAACTGCCCTGTTCCCCCCTGAGATTCCTTGACAATGAGCAAAGGCCAGGAAAGGTGCAAAGGCCAGGAAGGGTGCAACGTCTAAAACATGGACCCCGATAGAGAACATTAGTAACATGCATTTCATTTGCTGGTGCAGTAATGGAAAATAGAATAGTTGGTAAACTCTGAGACTTAAATGCAAAATCTATAACCTAACTTTTAGTAAAAAAATGAATGTTTTCAGCAAATTCTTTATAAGAGCAAAATTTTAAAGCAAGTCCACCTTAACACTGACATGACAAAAGAATAGGAGAGACACTGTAGAATCAGTTCACTTTCATTTGCAGAAGAGTTTTTAATTCATAGTTGATCAAAGTTGATCTTATGTATAAGAATTTCTTTTTCTATTCTTAAAAGCAAAAGTAAGGAAAATAGTTATTGCCTGGTTTGCTGATTATCTAAAAACAGCCCTAGGTCACAGGAAATCCACCTGGATACTGGGGTGCATGGATAGAGCTGTTGTAGTCAGTCTGGTTCTAGAAAATTTTGAAGGCCCTCTTAATTTGGGAGGATGGCTATCAGGCATTCTTCTGGATGAGTCCTCAGATTTTCTTGATTCCTTAAAGTAGAATTTCTCGCAGTTCATGTGGCTCTAATTTTATTTAGTCATAATGTTGTAGGTCGGAGAGGTGGGCAGGAAGAGCCATTAGCTGGGGCTTTTTACAGGACTTAGGAGTTTGAAAAATGCCTAGGATTCTTCTTAAGGTAAAAGGAAATGTCCTTTGAGTTTGTGCTGGTTTTTATACTGGATTTACCTTGACACCAGCAGTATAGACAGTGTATAAAATGCTTCGTAAAAGTTCTATTCACCATTGTAGTCATTTTATCTTTTTGAAATGATTAAATATTAAAGAAAACCAACTGTGTTTTACCAAAAGATGCTCACCTTTTCTCCTATCATCCACATTTCCTATTGCTTATGTTGGCAAAAACTAATTTTCAGTTCAGATATTTACAGAGTCTGAAGACTTTCCATCAATTTTTACAGAATTTTATGATTTCAAGGACTTCTAAGAGAATAAATTACATTTTGAAAGCCAACTGTGAAGTAGACCTAGGAAGTGTTTTCCTACATTTCTCCTTGTAATTAATTCATATTCTGATTTTGCTTTTTGGAATGAGATTTATATGAAATGATAATTTTACCAGTATGATGACTAAATGATTTCTAAATGTTTGGTTTCTCCTGTTACGTTTCAGGAAAGTATTTACTTCCTCTTAAGGGATCTTAACAGGCAGAATATCTTTCTGAATTTTAATTTGTTTAGAGAAAATAGAATACTTAAATGGAGAATATGTATTATGATTAGAAATTAACGTATGAAAATCATGTAAAACATAAAGTCTATGAATAACCTGATGTTTAATAAACTAGATTAGTATGTTCAATGACTGCTGCTTGGATTTAGAAGGAAAGAAATGTTGTCCCAGCCTGGAAAACAGTGCTAATAGGTATAAACACTGAGGTCTTTTACATGTTCATAACTTTTGCAGTGTACTGATTTTTTTTTTTTTTTTAAGGAAATTGTTTCGGTTCAGTTAGGACTATCAGAGAAATAGTGATGGTATTTTCTTTTTACAATGTTGTTTCTCCAACCGTTAGAGAATGTATGAGTAGAAACTCTTAAAGGTATTTTAACTCTTGTGTGTTCTACAGATTTACAAGTGTGGCTCTTGGGAATTATTGTAGATTTCATGGGAAGCCTGAGATAGAGCTAAGTTTACAGGATGTTCATCGAATGTCCTTGGGATCAACATCTGTGAAAAGGAAAGGAAGGAAGCATCATAGCCCAGATGATAAAGTTTAAATGTGATTGGCCCAGTGACATTCCTGACCAGTTGTACTGTGAATTCATTAGGTAGATTGTCCCTTCAGAGTTGTCCTGAATTAGATTTAAATTGCCAGGCAATTTAGGGGCCTGGACAAAACTGTTCTCTATTGCTCAGACACTCATAGTAGGTGAGGCAGTGAGTCCTTCCTTTAGAGGACTTGGGTGGCACACCATAGTATTCTCTATAGGAAACTTTTGATAAATCTGTTGTAGTTTCTTTTTTTGGTTAATTTTTCTTTAAGGTTACCTTTGTGCCTCTGTTATATCATTTTCCTTTCTCCTTTTCTGAGGATGGGTATGAGGCTTGGCTTACTTTAACTGCCTTAAAGAATTACTGAGAGCCTCTAAGAATAAATCTGTTTTTTATTTAGGATTAAATATTATTTTATTAAATTTTTTTATTGAAATATAGTTGACGTACAGTGTTACATTAGTTTTAGGTGTACAGCATAGTAGTGATTCAACAGCTGTGTTTACCACAAGTGTTGCTACCCTTTGCCACCGTACAACACTATTAAAGTACCTTTGACTATATTCCCTATGTTGTACCTTTCATCCTACCCAAGTGACTTAGTTATTCTATAACTGGAAGCCTATATTTCCCACTTCCTTCACCTATTTTGCACACCCCCACCAACCTCTCCCTCTGTCAACGACCAATTTGTTCTCTATATTTATGGGTCTGTTTCTGTGTTTGTTTTTGTTTTTAGATTCCACATATAAGTGAAATCATACTGTGTTTGTCTTTGATTTATTTTACTTAGCATAATCCCTCTATGTCCATCTATGGTGTTGCAAATAGCAAGATCTCATCTTTTTCATGTCTGGGTAATATTCCATTGTATATAGACCACATCTTTATCCATTCATCTATTGATGAACACTTGTGTTGCTTCCACATCTTGGCTATTGTAAATAATGCTGCAATAAGCATAGGAGTGTATATATCTTTTTGAATTAGTGCTTCTGATTTCTTTGGGTAGGTACTGCCTAGTAACAGAATAAAATGGTATAGTATTTCTAATTTTTTTGAGGAACCTTCATACTGTTTTTCATAGTGGTTGCACTATTGTACATTCCCACCAAAGTGCATGAGGGTTTCCTTCACTAAGAATAAATGCTTTAAAAATGTTTTGAAATTTTTCTATATGAGAGGCTGCAGATTTGTTTCTTTGTGAAACTGTATAAAATAATGAGTAAAAAGAAAGGTAATGTGTTTTTCTCTTTTGCATTTCCATATACAGGATATTCTAGCTGGTTGTCTTGAGGCATTTAATCTTCCTAGGGTGAGGTGGGATGGGGTGTGTTAGGAAGGCAGAAAGAATTTTTAAATATAATATCTGGCTTTTGATTTTAATTTTATTCAGTGAATATATTTTTGTCTACTGTGTACCAGGCACTGTCACAGATTTAGGGATAATAGGATTTTGCAGCAAGAAAATGGGCTTAACAACTAGGGTTTTTCAGCAAAATAAGGCATTTTGAAAGTCTTATGTTTTATCAAGAACCATGCCTGAAATAATGAAATTATAGGGTTTCATCTATAGTATAGAGAAGTTACCATAATACAGAGAAATTCTTTAGACTTTTTTTTTAATCTGAGGAAACTCTTTGTACATTTTTAAGTTGACATCTAAACTTTTAATTATAAGTTTAATAATTGCAAAGGGTGTTTGGTATTGACATTTAAAGATAAAATGGTTACATTGCTCTTTTGAATATATTCAGTGAAATCTAAATGGCTTAGCAAGTTGATAAATCATCTCTTGACAAATGGGTAGGTGTAAGGTGCTGGTGTTGGGCACAAAATAAAACACTTTTATGTTTCTCATGCAAAGGCCACTGCTGTATGCCAGACTGTGACTCCTTCCAGAAGTTGGTCCCGTTGTCTTGCAGTGATAGAAGCACATTCTGTGTGACATTAAGCCTTTGACTCCTTGGAACTATTAGTAGTGCCTCACTGCTGTTGACACTTTTTCGGATTACAGTGGTGTTGTACCAGTCTGATCAGCCAGTAGGTCTTGAAACTAATCTGTGTCATGTGTTCAGCTTGTCAGACCATGTACATCTTAGCAATGATATACCTTTAATTCCCAAAGCCACTCACCAGTTGGCTGAGAGTCAAGGTATTCAGAGGACCTTTCACATTGCCAGTCATCTGCAGGCATCCAGTATTGTTTAGTGTTGGAATTGTCTAAAAATTGACTCAAGAAATTTCTGACCTTCCCTCACTTCCTTCTGATCCACACACTTTAGTAAGTGGTTTGGTCTTGAGTGGAGGTATCCCCAGAAAGGGATCATCTCCTTTTGGCTGCTTTTTGGATAATAAGGATAAAGGGGGTAGGGGGAGTTACACAAAGCCATCTTGAAAATCACAGGGCATCATGGATCTTTTTAAAAATAACCTAGAGGAGGGGCACGTGGGTGACTCCGTCGGTTAAGCGTCAGTCTTCGGCTCAGGACACGATCTTGCTGTCCTTGGGGTCGAGCCTTGCATCGGGCTCTGTGTTGACAGCTCAGAGCCTGGAACCTGCTTCAGATTCTGTGTCTCCCTCTCTCTGTGCCCCTCTGCTGCTCATGCTCTTGTCTCTCTATCTCAAAAATAAATAAACATTAAAAATTTTTTTAAAAATAACCTAGGGGTGCCTGGGTGGCTCATCTGGGTAAGCTTCTGACTCTTGATTTCAGCTCAGGTCATGGTCTTGCAGTTCGTCAAATTGAGCCCCATGTTGGGCTATCTGCTGACACCATGGAGCCTGCTTGAGATTCTCTGTCTCCCCCTCTCTCTCTGCCCCTCCCCTGCTCATGTGTGCGTGCATTCTCTCTCCCTCTCTCTCAAAATAAATAAATAAACTTAAAAAAATAACCTAAAAGTAGCTGCAAGGTATTCTGGTTGGTACACTCTTCAGGGGGCAACCTATTCTATATAAAAAGGTCTTAGGGGATACAAAATTAATTCTCATTCAGCTACATAGATTCTTTGGTTGGATGTTAGGGTCCTAGGTTATATGAATAATGACCATTTGGTCAAATATACTGATCAGCAAGTTTCCCTACAATGGCTCATGGGGATCAAAGTAGGGGAGTGCATGATGATTCTCTGGAATTTTTATTTTTAAAAAACCCTTGTTTTTTTTGCATTTAACTTTTCCAGATGAAAAGTCTCAGTCTGAGAAGGAAATTATTAGATGTAGATTGAATGTATGGCTTCTGGAATAGAACAAACCAGTTTTCCCTGGGTCCTACTTGGAAATACCTTAAGCCCTGGGAAGTAGGACTTGTTCATGGTCTTCATCTTTGAAAATCTCCTCTGGTGCCTTACCCAGGAATGAAAACTTCCTGCTGCATCTTTCCCAAACTGCCACAAGTGCCTTACATTGAACTGAGTGCTGCCTATACTGTCCACCTCCAAATGGCTCTGACCATGATTTGTCACTCCTCTTAACTTTATTGAGAAGTCTGTTGGAAGCAGCAGGGGATGACCCCAGCTTCTGTACCTCCCACACAAAACACCTGTCAACACCTCCACATGCCTTCCCTGCACCCATTTCGGTAGCCCTTGTTCAGTCATTCCATGAAGTGGCCAAATGCCAGCTGGCCAATGTTTGGACAAACATGTTAGGTTGGCCTGACTTTTCTTAAGCAGTCTTTCCAAAGAATAAGGACTAAATTGTTCAGACTAAACTGGAAATCCGAAAGCACATCAGCTTGTTAAAAGGCATTTGAAGCACTGTCAGCATGTACCACTGACTGATTTAGGTCCCATTTGTGGATCTCCAACGATTGTAAACAACACTCTTTCCAGGCATACATTAAACACTAATGGCATTGTACTTCTTGTATGGGAAGCGAGGCATCAATTTGCTTCCTTACCAAAAAAACACAGTGACTTGTACCATAAACACAAGTTGTAAGAAACCTTTGAGTGTTTAATGAAAACATATGTAGTTTTCAAATGCTTCTAGAGATTCCTTCAAAATTAGGCTAATCTTGATTACTTGGGGGAACTTCTTGGAGGGATGACTAATTCTGTGCTCTGCAGGCATTTATCCCTGGGATGGAGTCATCCAGTTAGGATAGGTGTTATGAAACTGGTCCCTGACTTTAGCTGAAGCGATCAATGATACCACCATGTCTCTAGAAGGTATTCAAGTAAGCCTCAAGTCACTGGCCAGGGTTATTATGGATGATAGAATTGCCTTAGATTTCCTTGTATGCCAGGCAGATTCTTTGTAATTGCTAATACATGTTCCTATACCTGGATTAATGCTTCCATCTAAGTGGAAAGGTCAGACACATAAGGAGAAAGCTACTTGGATTTCTACGGTAGACCTTGATGGTTTATGGGATTTGTTCAGCTGCTTTGGCCCAGGACCCTGGAGGGCATGGTGGATTTAGTATTGCAGGTTGGCCTTATCTTGTTGCTTTGGAGCCCTTTTTATAGTAGTAGCCTTACTTACATGATTGGTAAGACAAATAAAATAGATTTGGTCCTACCTTTGTTAATCAGATTAATCACCTTGGTCAATGAAGTGGAATGCTCTGGAAAAATTTGCTAGGAGCCTATGACAATATAGAAACTAGGGATACATAGTATTGGAAGTTTTCTATGGGCCTTTTACATTTCTGCGTGGTTTGCAAGCAGAGGCACTGACTACCTTTGTTTTGGAATATCCTTTCAAGGATGCTTATATAGTAAAGTCTTGGAAAATAGACATAGTGTCTTTTCCTGGAGCAAAGGTCAGGTATGTTTTACTGTTCAGTATCATAGAGATAATGTCTCTCTAGGCAAAGGTCAGGCATCCTCACTGCATACCATAAAAGATTTGGGCTCCTTAAACTCAGATTTTCTCTTCCGTAAACCACTGTGCACATATCTATTTGGACTCATTCAGGTGGCTGATATGGGATGTGGTGGTATGGGGAACTGACGCAAATATGCTGATGCCATGCTGCTTGCTCTTATATGACTAATAAAGTAGTTTGTCTCTGAGTCAGTAGTCTCCTGTCTTCTGCTTTCATCTATGAAACTGTGGTGGTTTACCTTGTTAGCTTAGAAGTAGGGCAAAGTCTCAGACCCTTCACAGTTCTTGACACTGAGATTATGGGTGCTGTCTCTGGAATGTCCATTTGGGGGCCCCATATGTCTATTTAAAAAAACAATCCATTTGAGTAGCAATGGAGATGTCAAATGCATATAACTTTCAGCCTGGTACTGCCATTTAAAGGTATATTACCTCTAGTAAGGTCATAAACTACTCCCTAGTCCTTGGGGCCAAATCTGGCTCACTTCCTTTTTTTTTAATAAATTAAATTTTATTGTAATACAGTCCCACCCATCTATATTTGTATTGTCTGTCTATGGCTACTCTTGCACTACAAGGCAAAGTTGGGTGGGTGAAACAGATACGACATAGACCAGGAAGTCAAAAATAATTACCCGTCTCTTTAAGAAAAACTTTGTAGAGCCCTGCTGTAGTACTCCAGCCCAACATTATTTCCTTTAAATATACTTGCAAGATAGATGCACAGATATGTTCTCTGCAGGGTTGTTGATAATAGTAAAAAACAACAACAAAAAAAACTGGAAACCTCAGGAATTGTGAGGTCTAGATTTATTGCCTGAAGAATGCACTTATTCTGCATATTTTCATGTCATCTGTTGGACTGAACTCTGCCCAGTGAGTCTGAGACACTACATTTATGTACTTGGACTGAAACATACATAAAACACTATTTCCTTCTTTACCTATTTCTTCTTCTCCCAGGATAAGGAGTTGTCAGCGAATACAATCTGGGAGAGAAGGCAAGGGACACCAGATTAATTTGGCAAGCCTCTGTAAACTCCAGGGAGTGCGAGGATTACCCAGTAAGAGGCTGAGGTATTGCTGTTAAATTTTGCATTTTAGGCCAAAGATCTTTGAAAGCCAGTTACAAGGTAGTCATTGGGAAAACTATTTAGTAAAACACAACAAAAACCAAACAGAAGAGACTGGAATTACAATAGCAACAACAAAGGTATTGCTTTTGATACTGCCACACACTTAAGTACTGATTCTTTTCAGTTAAGGAGGACCCTCTGATTGTGTGCTCAAGTATGAGAATAGAAGCCTTAAATGAGGTAAAAGGCCTATGCTGACTGACATTTGGGAGAGAATTAAATTTACTTTACAGTTGACTCTTGAACAACATGGATTTGAACTGTTTGGGTCCATTTACATGAGGATTTTTTTTTCAATAAATACAGTGTAGTACTGTAAATGTATTTTCTCTTCTGTATGATTTTCTTAACATTGTTTTCTTCCAGCTTACTTTATTGTAAGAATACAGTATATAATACATATGTGAAATATGTGTTAATCCGGTGTTCATGTTATTGCTAAAGCTTCCAGGAAATAGTAGGGTAGTAGTAGTGACGTTTTGGGGAAGTCAGAAGTTATATGCAAATTTTTGACCACACTGGGTATCATCTTTTGTCCTACCCTCCTCTGCTGCTCAATGGTGGACTGTATTTTATTGAGCCTTTTGTAAGGAAGTCAAGACCAAACTGTTTTTGACTTTGGTAGTCTGGTAAGAAGGGGTGGAGTTAGCTTGGTATCAACTTGAATTTTAGAAATCCATTTAAGGAGAAATAAGGCCATGTTCTTATATTCTGGTCATCATTGGCCAAACCACAACTGTTTAGTGGGCAGTACTGAAGATGTTTCAGATGTAATTTGCTCACTGCATTTTATTTATGAATGTAGTGACCATGTGTTATAAACAACAAATCAGTTTTAATTTCTTTCATTAGACATTGTATTCATAAAGTCTTAAAATTTTATAATCAGTCACATTTCATTGTACATTTGACATCCCCATGGTGGGGGAAAGCAAGCATATGAGATAGAGATTGTCTAAGAAAATCTAGAACATGCGTGCTGTGTTTATGTAGCTCAATGTTACAGATTGTGGTCAGGAGATAAGTGGTGAACCTGCAGATAGTTGGGGTAGAAGCAGAGGCAAATGTATGGAGTGCATCTTGAGGTCCTTTTGTGGAGACTCCTTTATGTTATAAACCTTGTGTTTATACTTCTTCAAGTGTGGACTTGGGGAAGTAATGCCTTACATAGCAAAATTTGACACATAGGGATGTCTTTTTTTAAAGGTGCTTTTTTTTCATTTTGAAAAAATGTAAAAGCAGTGAGGGGAACCCTATTATTATTAACGTGCTGCCTAATTTCCATAGATTATATTTTGCCTCAAACATTAAGTTTGCAAATCTTCAAGGAATCAACAGTAGACAAGGAACACAGAGAACCATTGTGACCTATCCAAAGCTAAATAGGCAGCTAGCTGAATAATATCACTTGGGAAATGTGCTCAATTAAATAAATAGATTGTTTAAGTGGTTTATTTTTCTATATGGGCAGTTAGGAAAGCATGTTATTTCAGGTGGCAGACATGGAAGAATTTTGAGACTGTGTGTAGGTGGAACAATGGTAAGCTCTCTTCTAGTTAATCGGGGAAGACTTCATGGAAGAGGGATGAGTAAGTGTGGATAACAAGCAGAGGGTGGTATAGCTATCCTTGTGAAGAGCTTCAGAATCAACAGGAGCAATCAGTTTTCAAGTTAAGGATAATAAGCTTTAATTTTTGTATTACATGAGGTGGATGGAGGAGGTAAGACACATAGTACCTTTAATTTTTTTAGACTTGATGTAATACTAATTTCATGTTTACTTCTTTCACCATGTATTTTCTCTTTAATTAGATTAAGAGCATTCTGAGGGTTGAAATTATCTTTTTTGCTTCTTTTGTGCGCCACATAGGACAAAATTATAAACTCATGCTCACAAAAATTTCAGGTTTTTTTAAAAGAAAATTTAAGATTTCAAATATGTAAGACTTGAGCATTTTCCTTAGCTATTGGACAGAATGTGAGTAAAGGGAGGACTTAGTTGGGACTGAGAGCTGAGGCAGAACCTTTAAAGTGTTCCTCGACTCAAGGGCCAAGCTGAGGTTAGAGTGTCATAGAGTATCATAGTGAAATTGGAAGACAGTAGATTACATGAGTAGTGGGACAGGAAACATTGGCATTTACAGTGGCTTAGTATATAGGTTGGATCAGGATTCTCACCCACTGTGAGGAAACAGGACTGCTGTTGACAGTAAAATCAATGCCTCAGAATCTGTAACAGAAGAGCATGCTTATATAGCATAGGAACCGGGGCAAAAGTCTTGTTCTTTGCAAAGAGGTGACTTCTTTGGTCTTTATATGACTTTACTGCAGTGACTAAAACCTAGCAGATATGAAATTATATTTAGTATACTTTATTTATTTCTCAAAATTGACCTATAATGATAATAAGTATAATTCTCATTAGTTCCCTCCCTCCTTTCTTCTTTCCTTCTTTCCTTCTTTCCTTCCTTCCTTCCTCTCTCCCTCCCTCCCTCCCTCCCTCCTTCCCTTCCTTTTAGACCCTGGTGACTGTATTTCTTAGATGGATTCTATCTTGTCAGGCCATGGGGCTAGTAGAAGGAAATAGTAATATCCTGATTTTATGGTATTTCTGAAAGGTAAACAGGTTGTTATATTTCTGGCTCACACAGGTGGGACTGGAATAATCTGCAGAGTGTCAGGTGTTTTTTTAGGATGTTGAGGCTTTTCCTCTCCTGTTGATCTATAGAGGCATTAAATGTCATATTTATGCTTTTGGGGAAGTTTCAAAATTTGTTTTTGTTGTCCATACTGAAATGTTACCTGGGTTTATGGGAAATGATCCCCAACAACATTCCAAGTTTTTACCTTAAGTAGATTATTCAGATAAGATCAACTTGTGTTAAAAAATTCTGTTTAGATATGGGGCTTGGTTCAGTGCTGGCCTCATGTGTTTATTGAGCACCTGGTTTGTGCCAGGTACTTCTCTAGGCAATTTATACCTAATATTTCATTTAACCCTCATGAGAATCTTTTTTTAAAAGTTTTCATTTATTTATTTTGAGAGACAGAAAGGGAGAGAAAATCCCAAGCAGGCTCTATTAGCACAGAGCCTGACATGAGGCTCAGTCCCATGAAGCATGAGATCATGACCTGAGCCAAAACCAGGGGTCAGATGCTTAACTGACTGAGCCACCCAGGTGCCCTAACCCTCATGGTAATCTTAAAAGAAGGATAGTGGTATCCCCA
Source organism: Cryptoprocta ferox (assembly GCA_028646485.1). Lineage (NCBI taxonomy): Eukaryota > Metazoa > Chordata > Mammalia > Carnivora > Eupleridae > Cryptoprocta > Cryptoprocta ferox. The sequence goes on from CM053560.1 coordinate 93,497,088, forward strand.
TTTTAAAGGTGTGATATTGAGGATATTGAAGCTCTCTCTTTACCAATTTTCCCACTGGAAAATACATGGACTGATGATGATGATTCCATTAGTCTTTTCTGTCTAATCAGTTATACTCTAGCACATATTCATACTTGTGCTCTAATCATATGAGTTGTGTCCTCACCAACAGTCAATTGTATTTGTTCCCAACCTGATAATAATTATTTATTTAAAAATAAACTGAGGAATTCCTAACAAAGTTTGTTTTATTATGAAAGCTGAGGTGGTTGATAAGGAGCCAAAACACTTGCTGTTGAAATAGATGTAATGAAACATTGTTAATAACTTGGAGGAAAAACACAAATGTGGAAGATTCTGAATTTATTTCTTTGCAAATGCATTAATTTTTGCTCTACCTTAAATTAACAAGCTGAACACTGTGGAGAATGCATGATGAGTGTGATTAATGCAAGAAGGGCAATGCAGAACACTAATAAGAGGACCCATACTCAAAAAAAGGGTCCTGATCCTGAGTTTGGAACCAAATGAAAATTAAGACATAAGAGAGTTGCATATGAAGATTAATTTGTCAGTTTTATTAATGATTAAAATGATTAGAGTTATGGACTTAGAGCTGCTCTTGCACATTGCCAACACTCCAAAGAAAATACCCAAAATTTCTGCCTTATACCATTCCAAGGCTTGATTGGAAAAATAGTGCGAGTCATTAGTGTTGTCAGCTTTTTATGATACTAGCTCCCCATATTCAAGAAGTATGCATACTAGTCAGGAAGCTTACTTCTCTTTTTTGGGTTAAGGCAGGTAACGGATGGGAGGGAGTTCTTTCAGATAGAGGTCTGAAGGTAGATAAAGGTGATTCCTACATCAAAAGGCTGAGTAATTTTTATGTGTAAAAATATTTAAGGTAATGCTTGGCTCTTCATTATATCTTCACCTTAATCTACTTTTGAAATTATAATCATGTACTATGTAGCTAAGAAGGAACAGAACCTACATCAAGCTTAGTCTTGCCTAATCTATAAGCCTTTGCACTTTCCACCAAATCACTTGCTGCGGTTTCTTTTGGATACCCTCCTGCTGCTTCTTAAGCTCTCTATCTGTGTACCAGTTCTCTGAATTTCCCCTTGATACTTTGACTGTAGAGCCTCTTTTGTTTCATTCAACAGAATAATCCTCAAATGGAAAAGCTTGTATCAAACAATTCTATAGAATTGTAGCCTAACCTAAGGGAAGAGAAAGAGAAAATTATCACCTAGGAGCTTTAAATATGTGAAATAACATCTGGTCTCCAGATCCAGACAAATTATGTGGAAAAAATCTGCGGATATCTCCTCATAAAGTGTTTTTGTTTACAAGAGTGATATATATGCACATTGTTTTATTTTTTAAAAGTTATTGTAAAAAATATGTGTGTCAGCAATGTGAAGGAACAAGAAATAAGTTAATGAAACATCTTTTATTCATGAATGTGAAAGGTAAAAGAAACCTTAAACCTCATTAATAGACATATTAGATCTGAATCATAGATGCTAATGGTTCCACTGTCATCTTAGGGATGACAAGTTTTTCATACTTTATGAGGGTCATTCATCAGTTATAATGTGAAGTACATGTTTAAGATTTGAGCTGAAAATCGTGACATAGGAGTAATAGTCAATAAATTGGAAGGAAAGATTAAAAGTAAATGGGACTAATAATGTCCAAAAGTTTTTGAACACTGTCATGTAAAGGAGAGTACAGACTTCTGTGGTGTTCCTCTAGAACAAAGGGAGAAAAACTTTCTGAAGGGCCAGAGAAATATTTTGTGTGCCACTGAAACATGAAAGCAACCATAGATGGACAATATGTGGGAAACAAGTGGGCATGGCTGTATTCCAGCAAAACTTTATTTTTAAAAACAGACAATGGGCTGGATTTATCCATAGGCCAACTCCTGCTCCAAAAGGGCACAGTTTTAATCTCTCAGAATTTTCAAAGAGAATTTTATGAGATTTCAGCAGTGAGAGTGACTGCCTGAGAGGTCTGAGCACACTCTCACGGACTTATTATAACCATCAGCCTAGCATGCTATTAGTAGGACTCTTGAACTAAACAGAAGTGAAGACCAGATGACTCCTGAGACTTCTGCTAATTTTTGCCCACCACTCTTTCGTGTTCTAACTGATAAAAGTGCTTTGATTTAGTTGTTTGAATATTTACACTTTAATGGGCAAAGATTCAACCCAGAAAATAGGTCTGTATTAAACTTGCTTTATATGAGTTTGCTTAATTTTATTTTATTGAATTTAATTCAATACAGTATTGTTCTATATACGTACTTTACTGCATGTATATGTATAATATAATACATATTTTATATATTCACTTATATACTTCATTGAATACTACATATACATGTGTGTTCATTTATATACAGTAAAATGCAAATTTTTAAAATTGTAATTGAGTATAATTGACAGATTAAGGTGTACAGCATAGTGATTTGACAATTATATATACATTACAAAATGCTTACCATGATAAATGTAGTTACCATCTGTCACCCTGCAGAATTATCACATTATCATTAACTGTATTCCATATGCTGTACTTTTCATCCCTGTGACTTACTTATTTTATAACTGGAAGTTTGTACCATTTGTGTATGTATGTTATTGTCCAATATAGTTAACATATGTTATATTAGTTTCAGGTGTACTGTATAGTGATTCAGTAATTCTGTACATTACTCAGTGCTTATCCTGATAAGTGTAGAAGTTTGTACCTCTTAATCTCCTTCACCTATTTTACCTGTCCCACCACCCTTTTCCCTCTGGCAACCACCAGTTCTCTATATTTATTTGCCTGCTTCTATTTTTTGTTATTTGTTACATTTTTGGTTTTGTTTTTGTTTTTAGATTCCACATGTAAGTAAAATCATATGATATTTGTCTTTCTTTGCCTGACTTATTTCACTTAGCTTGATACCTCTTTGTCCATTCATGTTGTTGTGAATGGCAAGATTTCATTATTTTTTTATGGCTGAGTATTACTCCATTGTGTATATATACCATATCTTCTTAGTCCATCCTGTCCATTGATGGAGACCTACATTGCTTCCATATCTTCGCTTGTAAATAACGCTGCAATAAGCTTAGGGGTGCATATATCTTTTCTAATTAGTGTTTTTGTTTTCTTTGGGTAAATATCCAGAAGTGGAGTTATTGGGTTGTATGGTATTTCTATTTTTAGTTTTTTTGAGGAACCTCTGTACTGTTTTCCAGAGTGTTTGCTCCAATTTATATTCCTACCAACTGTGCACAAGTTTCCCTTTTTTCTCCACATCCTTGCTAATACTCATTATTTCTTGTTTTTTTTATTCTAGCCCTTCTGACAGATGAGGTGATATCTCATTGTGGTTTTGATTTGCTTTTCTCTGATTATTAGTGATATTGAGGATCTTTTCATGTGTCTGTTGGCCATCTGCCTGTGTTCTTTGGAAAAAATAACTGTTTAGGTCCTCTGCCCATTTTTAATCAGATCATGTATATATTTGGTATTGAGTTGTATAAGTTATTTATATATTTTGCATATTAACACCTTATTGGATATATCATGTGCACATATTTTCTCCCATTCAACAGCTTGTTTTTCATTTTGTTGATAGTTTCCTTCACTGTGTAAAAGCTTTATATAGCACGATGTAGTCCCAGTTGTTTATTTTTCCTTTTCTTTTTCCTCCTTGCCTGGGGAGATCTATCCAGAGAAATGTTGCCAAGACTGATGTCCAAGAGTTTACTGCCTCTCTCTCTCTGTGTGTGTGTGTGTGTGTGTGTGTGTGTGTGTGTGTGTTAGCAATTTTATAGTTTTAGGTCTTACATTTAGGTCTTTAATCACTTTTGAGTTTATTTTTGTATCTTATAAGAAAGTGGTCCTGTTTCACTTTTTTGCACGGAGCTGTTCTTTTTTCCCAAAACGATTTATTGAAGAATCTTACCTCCTTTGTTGTAGGTTAAATTGATCATATAAGTGTGGGTTTATTTCTAGGCAGTCTATTCTGTTCTATTGGTCTATGTGTCTGTTTTTGTGCTAGTATCATACTGTTTTGATTATTATAGCTTTGGTAGTATAGTTTGAAATCTGGATTTATGATACATTCAGCTTTGTTCCTTTTTCTCAAGTTTGTTTTGGCTATTTGGGGTCTTTTGTTTCATACAAATTTTTAGGAATTTTTTGTTTTACTTTTGTGAAAAATGATGTTGGTATTTTGGTAAGAATTGCATTAAATCTGTAGTTTGCTTTGGAGCTTTAACAATATTAAATCTTCAGCCCATGATCATGGTATGTCTTGCCATTTATTTGTTCAGTCGTCAGTTTCTTTCATTAATACAGTTTTCAAGGTACAGGTTTTTAACTCCTTTGTTTAATTTATTCCTAGTTATTTTATTTTATTTTATTTTTTTGATGCAACTGGAAATGGGATTCTTTTCTTAATTTTTCTTTCTGCTATTTTGGTATTACTGAGTCCGTTTATTAGTAAGTACCTACACTTAAGGTATGTAATTCAGTATTTTTGAGATTTATTTTGACAGAAATATAGAACATGTCCATCATTCCAGAAAGTTGTCTTATTTTGGTTCTTTGTACTCAGTTTTTTTTAACACCTGTCCCTTGGAACCATTCATTTGATTATCACTGTGAATTAGTTTATATCTATCAGGTAGATTAGTTTTAGAGTGTTCTAGAAATAACTTTATAATAATGGAATCATATATAATAAACTCTTATATCTGGCTTCTTTGACTTAAAATAATGTTTTTGAGATTCATCCAGCATGTTGAATGCTTCAGAAATTGGTTGTTTAGATTGCTTGGCAGTAGTTTTCCATATGTAGTGTTTATTGATCTTTTAATCTGTTGGTAAATAATTGTATTGTTTACAGTGTTTTGGCTATTATAAATAAAGCTGTTGTGGAATTACTGTACAGCTTTTTATATACTTTTTATAAAACGGTTTTATTTTTCAGTAATTTCTCTCAAGGTCAAGAGTTACATGCTTCATTGACTGAGCCACCCAGAGGCCCCTGGACATTTTGTTGTTGTTGTTGTTATTCCTGAATAAAAACCTAGGAGTATAGTTTCTGGGTCATATTGTAAGTGTATGGTTCATATTCTATGTTTCATACTCTATGAAACTGGAAAACTGCTTTTCAAAGTGGTTGTGTTATTTTACCCTCTACCAGCAATGCTTGATTGTTCTAATTGCTCTAGTTGCATCTTCTAACACTTGCTTGAAGTTTAGCCATTCATGTATGTGGTAGTATTTCATCCTAGCTTGTGTTTCCCTGATGATTGATGATGTTAACCATCTTTTCATGTGCTTATTGTCCATTTATGAATCTTCTTTGCCAACTTTTAAATTGAGTTGTCAGCTTTTAATTGAGTTTGAAAGGCTTCTCATAATTTTGGGTATAAGATACTTTCTCCTTTTCCATATCTTTTCATTTTATTAACAGTCTTCTGATGGGCGATTAGGCCATAATCTTGATGAAATTATATTTATTAATTTTTTGTGTGTGATTAAAGCTTTCTGTGTTCTGTCTGAAAAACATCTTTGCCTATTCCAAAATTACGAGGATTTTTTCCCCTGTTCAGAAGTTTTATAGTTTCAGATTTCATTTTTAGGTCTCTGAGCCTTTTCAAATTTTTGTGTAAAATGTATGTTAGGGGTTAAAGTTCTTTTTTTTCTGCCATAAGATATTCCGTTGTTTTAACACCATTTGTTTGAGATTGTCCTTTCATTTATTGTCTTAGTTGACTAAGACACATATGCATGGTTCCATTTCTGGACTCTGTTCTCTTTCATTGATGATTATGCCTATCTCATTGATGCCTCCCTCATAGTGTCTTGGATTATTGTTGGTTTAGAGAAATCATAAGATCACATACTATAAGTGAGTCCAACTTTGTTACTCTGTTTAAAAATTACATAGCGGGGCGCCTGGGTGGCTCAGTCACTTAGGCATCCGGCTTCAGCCCAGGTCATGATCTCACAGTTTGTGAGTTCGAGCTCCGCCTCGGACTCTGTGCTGACATCTCAGAGCCTGAAGCCTGCTTCGAATTCTGTGTCTCCCTCTCTCTGCCCCTCTCCTGCTAGCGCTCTGTCTCTCTGTCTCTGTCTCTGTCTCTCTCTCTCTCAAAAATAAACATTAAAAAATTGGGAGCCTTTGTATCTCCATATACATTTATTTCAAATAAGCTTGCTAGAATTTGATTTGAATTTTATTGATTCTTTTTTATTATTTATTATTATCTTTTATTATTTTTTGCTATTCTACAATCCTGTTGTTTGAAGAAAAATATATTTTGTAACAGTCTATGTGAGTTCTTCAGTAGGGCTGTTTTTAAATCTTATTTTAAAAATTAATGTACAATAAAATTGACTTCTTTTTGGTGTGTATGTGTGTGTATTTTTGTGAATTTAACACATATATAGATTCATGTGAGTCCTATCATAATCAAGATTCAAAATTTACCCCCCAAAAACTAGCTCATGCAATTTTTCCCCCTTTTCTCACCTCTTAATCCCTGGGAAACACTAATCTGTTCTTTATTACTATAGCTTTATCTTTTTGAGAGGTTCATATAAATATAGTAATGCAGTATGTTGGGGCCGCTGGGTGGCTCAGTTAGTTGAGCATCCATCTATTGATTTCAGCTCAGGTCATGATCTTGCAGTTTGTGAGTTTGAGCCCCATGTCAGGCTCTGTGCTGGTAATGTGGAGCCTGCTTGGAATTCTCTGCTCTACCTTTCTCTCTGCTCTTCCCCTGCTTTCTCTCTTTCTCTCTCTCTCTCTCTCTCTGTCTCTCTCTCTCCCCCCCCTCTCTTTTTCTAAGTAAATAAAGTTAAAAAAAAATGCAGTGTGTTAACATTTTGAGACTGTCTTTTACTAAGTGTATTAATTTTGGGATACAACTATGTTGTTGAAAGTATAGGTAGTCTGTGCCTTTTTGTTGAAGAGCTGTATTCCATAAAGTGGAGGTACCACAGTTTGTTTTTGTGTTTGTTTTTTACTCCTGTTAAAAGAATAGTTGTGTTGTTTACAGTTTTTGGAGAGTATGATTAGAATAGCAGTGAACATTTTAGTATCAGTTTTTATGTGAACATAAGTTTTTATTTCTATAGGGTAAATACAAGTACGACTTCTGGGTCATATGGTAATTGTAGTTTGCCTTATTATTAATAAATGTTTATTATTTTGGAAATAATTCTGTTTATTAGAGCAAATTTCAAAAGTATAGGCAGGAAAAAAGATGGGAAAGATGTTGTCTCTCTCCTGAAACCCAAATACTGTAAACATTTCAGTATGTTTCCTTTTGAGCATCTTCCTCTCCTTCTACTCTCCCCTCTCCTTCCCCATCTCCTCCTCTTTTCCCTCCTCTCCTCCTCTTCCTTATTCTCCTTCTCTTCCTCTTCTTGTCCTCCTCCTCTAGTTTTACCTAGCAGAAGTCACACTGAAAATATAGCTTAGTATCTATTTTATTTCTCTTAATTTACATGTAAGACTCCCTCACTACACATTAATTTTATAATTAGAATACAGCATAGTATCTAGCATGTGCATAACCATAGTAATACATATATGTATACCTGTTACTGTGGTGGGCTTTTAGGCAATTGGAATGGCTAGTATTAGATAGATATTTTGGATTAATCACCTCTGTTTACTCATCATATCCTGCCATTTGGGCAACTATGGACTCCAACCAATTGCCTGATCTTGGATATATTGTGGTTGTTGCTAGCCACTTGCCATGGCACTTAAGGCAGCTACATATTTACCATTGTTTAATATGTGAGTGATTATTTCTGTAGTAGATAGACTTTTCATCTAAATAAAGTAATAATGTGATTTGTATTCATGAAGCAAACAACATGGAAATGTTTTTATGAAGTTTTGGAAACCTGATGCTGCTAGTTCCATAGTTTTGTACTTCTTACCTTTACTTTTAAGTACTTTGGGTTTCTCCTGTTATCAGAGTGTTAGCTCTTGTCAGGTGATTGCAAAGACCCTGATGTGGCCTTATGGAACTCAGATAAACACTCCCTTCTTTGCATTTGGCTGAAGTGCTAGTGAGTGAGTGATGTTTCTTTTACCTTTGCAGCCAAGAGCTGTGCTAAAAAGATTGTTTAGCTTGAAGTTTGGGGGATTAAATCAATCTTCTGGGTCTTTCTGACCTCATTTCTCACCATAGTTGGGTATTAGAAATTATCTTTAAGCTAAGAGACCCTGTAACTCAGAATTTAGAAATTAGGAAATGTAGGGTATTTTTACTTCTTTAAAAATGGCTAGGATCCTCTGGTTCTGGATAATATGGAATAAACACACAGTACTCTTTCTTTACAACTCAGTGTAATTGTAAAACCTGGATAGAATGCATGGTAAATAGCAGCAAGCAGATTGGAGAAAAACAACAGTTTTCAAAATACCACCAAACCTCCAAGATCCCCTGACCTAACCTCATTGCAGACAGAGACCTGGAATTGAGCACTGTGGTATGATACAGACAGAATGAGATCCAGAAACCCTCTAGTTTTGGGTTGAGGGATGAGAAAGCGTGAAAAGTTCAGTGAGTTGGGGTCACACCCCCTGAGTTTTTTTCTTTCCTTTATCTACATTTTTTCACAACTCCATTTCAAGAGTCATATGTTAATGACATCAGTTTGCAGTGGGTATCAGCAGGAGCCAAAAGTCTGAGGGAAGGGAACCTTACTATTTGCTGGAACTGTAATTCCAAGAGGTTATAGGCTAACTCCATTGTTTTGTTTTGTTTTGTTTTGTTTTGTTTTGTTTTTTTGAGTCCATCCTCCCAGTGTTTTCGCATCAGATAGACATGTTTATAGATGTAGACCAAGAAGGGTGGTATTCAGGAAATTGGAAAGTGCCAAGGAGAGAAGAAGAATAAAGAGCTTGGGAAGGAGACTCACGAAGTTGTGTACAAAAACCTGGGCTCCCTATGAATTGGTATAAATGCAAAGATCTGATCCTACTTAGCATTTCAAAGACAGAAAGTTGAGATATGGGATAAAACTCCACCCAGGTTGCAGATTGACCACTGGGTGGCACACCCAAGGAAAAATCCACATAGAAAGCCTTTGAAAATTGGACTGATACTGGAATCACAACCTACAAAAAGCATATTGGAACTTGCAGCTTTAACCTAATCAGGTCAACTGCCTATGAAAATGAAAACTTCAGTATACTCCATAGGATTTAAGATTCTGAGCTTCATACCATATTATTCAGAATGTCAAGGATATAATCCAAAATTACTCAACATGGAAAGAACCACAAATATCTCAAATCACATTGGAAAAGGCATTAAAATATAGATGTAAACTGTAAACCATGTATTATAAAAACACATGAATAAGCCATTGCAAATACCCCTGCAATAAATGTTAAGCTAAAAGTATCAGCAAAGAAATAAAAGGTCTAAAGAGGAACCAAATAAAAATTTGATACTGAAAAAGAGAGTAATCATAGTAAAAAAAAGTCACTGGATGGATTCAATATAATAGCAGAATAGAGATAAAAAGAGGAATCATTGAACTTTATAGGTCAATAGAAATTTTCTATTGACAGAAAAAAAGGTATTTGAAGAAATACTGGCCGAAAACTATAATTGTGTTGAAATTCATAGAACTGTACACCAAAAGGGGGAAAATTCATTTTTACTATATGAGAATTTAAAAAATAAAATAAAATTTGAAAGGAGGTCATATTATATTAGTATAGTATTGTGGTGGTAATGTGGAATGTTTATTCAGCAGTGGTAAATCCTGGGCTCCTTTGACCTTGGGTGTTACTGGTTTCATAGGGAATGTTTTAATCTTTTCCCTCTTTTCCCAACTTATCACCTGAAGTAAATTAGTAATTTTGGTGTGAACACTGGTAGCAAGATTATTTAGTTTCTTTTTTTAGTGGCTCTTTTTAGAGCCACTCTTGGTATATATGATAGTTTGGCTTATATCTTATTTTCTAAACTGTAAAAGTTTCCTAATAACTGCAAGGAACTGAAAGGACATCAACAACCTGAAGAAAGAAAGTAGGTTCTTACCTTTTTTTTTTTTTAAACTTATTATGGAATGTTAGTAAAAATTGGCAGCTTTGCTTATTTTGTTCTAAAAATGGGCCATTAATTAAATACCTGTACTTTGACAGCTCTGCAGACATTTGACAGGGATTGTACAGGATCAAAAGTAAACACTAGAATATCTATTAGGAAAGAGAAGAAATAGAAGTGGTTTAAAAATGGATGCCATGAATTGACACTTAAGAATCCGTGTAAATGCTATTTCTGGTCTAAAAGAATGCTTGACTAAAGCTGTTCATCCTGCAGTTATTTAGTGATACGGTAATAGTGAAATTAAGGCATAAGTAGTACATAATTTAAGTTTATAGTGAACTATTTTGTCTTATTGATCACCTTGTTAGTTTGGTAGTTCTTATTTGGATTTGTATACAGTTAGCAGTTCTTTAAGCAAATAGCTGCTCTTTTCTTGGGAAAGGTTAGGTTACCTATGTAATACAAATTGAAATTGATCAAATTTTCAGATTTTCTTGAGTTTCCAAGACTATTTTTTGCAGTTGATTAGTGTATGAATAGAAGAATCTTGACTTTTCTGCTCTTTTGTTAATGATGGCTGGCTATCAGTTAGTGGACTTAACCATGAAGTACTGAAACTCAAGATGATTAAGTTGAGGGGCACCTGGGTGACTTAGTCGATTAAGCTACTGACTTTGGCTCAGGTCATGATCTGGTGGTTCACAAGTTCAAGCTCTGCATCGGGCTCTGTGCTGACAGCTCAGAGCCTGGAGCCCGCCTCAGATTCTGTGTCTCCCTCTCTCTCTGCTCCTCCCCCACTTGTACTCTGTTTCTGTCTCTCTCTCTCAAAGATAAATAAAACATTAAAAAAATTTTTAAAGAAGATTAAGTTGATTGGTTATCCTTATTCTTTGCCTTTTTTTCTTTTTGCTCTTTTATATGTTTTGTTATTACAGTTGATCATTTCTGGGTGAGCAAGAAGTTTTGGAGCTTAGCTCAAAAAAAGTTTCCACTTCTTAAAGAAATTGTAATATTTGAGAGGCAGCAGTGAAATAGATAATTAAAGTGTGGTTTTAAGATCATTTATGGATATTATATGTTCATCTTTGTTTACAGATGTGAATGTTTATAAATTATGACAATTTAACATAGAGAACACTTTTGAATAAGAATATATATGTATATCTGTACATATACATACATATATGGATTTATAAGGAGATGTAAATAGTTCATAAAGGATTTTCTCATGTATGTATATTTTTCACTTCATACAACAGTGATTTTAGTAGTGCTAATATCACTATTTTACATATAGTGACTTAGGGTTTTAAATGACTTTCCCAAAACCATACAGTTAATAAACAGTAAAATTGTGACTTGAATACGGAACTAGGATGTTGACTGCCAGCTCAACATTATTTTCATTTCATAATGCTGCCTTTTAAAAAGCAGTGAAAAATCTAAGTTACTATTTGGAAAGGGGATGTTGCCATTTAAAATTCCTTTTGCTGTGATTTCTGCTATTTTTAGGGACATATAGTACCCTAGGTATTGTGTGGGTACCATAGGAGAAACCATATTTATTCATGAAATATTTCCCTCAACACTAAGTTTCCAGACCTCTGTGCATGTGTTAGGACATGATAATAATACTAATTAACATTTACTGAGTGCTTTCTATGTGTACTTAACATGAATGATTTTATTTTGTTCTTATAACCTCCCCATGAGATAGTTACAGTTATTTTCCTTACTTACCAAATGAAGAAACAGAGTCTTTGTTATCTAAGTAATTTATATAAGATTATATATGTACAGTCATGAGTTAGAGATTGATTTCAAACTGTTAAAATGATACAGTGTTTCCTGAAAGAGTAGTTTTACTCAAATAATAATATGAAAAGTGTTTGCATTCAAGTCATATTACATACAAAGTGCTTTGGATGGACTCTGAAAGGTATCTTAGATACCCTACTTAGATAGGGGTTAAACTTTTCTTAATTTTCTAATTTGTTTATATTCTGGGGGGACAAAAGAACACTGAAGATCCTGGCCTGACAGGATTAGAAAATTCCTAATTGGAATCTCATGGCATATTATTAGCAAAGTGGGTCAAGATCAGATTGTGAGAAGCCGTGACTGACAAATTGAGTAGTTTGGGGCTTTGAGGGACTCTTGAAATATTTTGAGGCAGTGTTTGTGAGGTCTTCACTAAGTATGGCATGGAAGGGAGTAAATAGAATACCAGTGTTGAGGGTAATGAAGGCATTTTGATGTAGATAAAGACCTGGGTTAGGGAAATAATAGTAATAGAATAAAAGAGTTGGAAAGAAACTATTTTAAAGGGCAGGCTGACTGTATTTTGTAATTTGACATTTACCTAATCCTCGCATTTCCTGGGAGTGGAATTGCTGGGTTATGGTAATTTCATCTGTAATATTTTGAGGAACTGTCAGAGTATTTTCCAAAGTGTCTGGCACCATTTTACGATATCACTATGTATATGAAGTATATACCAACTATGAAGGTTCCAATTTCTCCAAATCCTGGCCAACAATTGTATTATCTGCCTTTTTTATTATAGCCATTCTAGTGAGTGTGATTTGCATTTTTCTAATAGCTAATAATGATATTGAACATCTTTTCATGGGCTTATTGGCTATCTGTATTACCTTCTTTGGAGAACTATCTTTTTAGATTATTTGCCCATTTTGTAATTTTTTAATCGACTTATCATAGTTCTTGCGTATTCTAGATACAAGTCCTTTATCAGAGACAGGATTCTGTTGTCTTTTCAATTTTCATTTTTATCATGTCCGGTTTACCTACTTTTTCTTTTATTGCAGGTGTTCCTTCTTGTTGTCATGGTTCAGAAGGACTTTTAAATTGCACAGAGAAAAGAAAGCAGCAAGCCTATATCACTTTTCTGTCTGTAAAAGAATGTTTTTAGGCTTTCCTTATAGTAAGTTATACGATTTGGGCAGCTGCAGATAACTAGCATGTTGGGGTCATGTGGTTTAATTAAGAGGAGAGGTCAGTTAATTAAGGAAAGAGGTCAATTGTTTTTCCATGGACAAAGAAGTAAAAATTTACAGCATGATCATTTTCTTAAATTGATGGCTGTGAGGTGATAAAATGTCAAGTAATAAAACCAAAATAGTTTAGAAAATGACTTCCTCTGTAGATTTTAAAGAATAGTACAGGCTACCTGACTGTACGGTGGGTGGAGGGCAGTGGAAAGATCTAAGAATCCAGTGTGGGAATGGGAGAAAGGAGAGAAAGATAAAGAGGCAGTCCAGGTTGTCAGGGTTTTATAATCCTGTTGGGTCTCGGTAGCAATTCTGACTGCTTTGGAAGATTGTTTAATATTTTAGGTATATGTGTTCTCTATTTCTTTGTTTTCCTGATGCTGCAGGAAGTACCCCTGCTTTTAATGGGCAAATTAACTGAAAGGTAGAATCCTTTTCCCCCCTCATTCTTATGAATATGTAATTGATCTCTTCTTTGCGCACTCTCTCACACATGTGAATACACATGTGATTTAAATAGACATGGCAGAAAGTTAGCATTCCTTATTTAGGAAGGATTTATAGTGTTAAACACATGTTATTGAACCAAGTCATATGGTATATCACAGTTAACAGTGTAATAAGATAGAAGCCATATTTATAAACTTTTTTTTAAGTTATCTCTACACCCAGCGTGGGGCTAAAACTCATGACCCTGAAATCAGTAGTCACATGCTCTACCAATGGAGCCAGCCAGGCCACCTCTGTAATAAGCCACGTTTAAAACACATTGGTAGATTTTTTAGGGGAAAGAAATTTCTATTACAAAATGGTGTATAGTCTTTAAAATGAATTAATATTTTATTACGCATTTGAGCAAAACCAAAATTAATGAAAAATTTACATTTTAATTTTATTGGGAAACGGTTAATAGCTTAACTCACAGTGTGTGATTAGGAAACCAGGTTAGGGAAAGCTGTCAATAAAAGAAAGGTGCCTGAGTACTCTTTTGCTTTAGTCACAGGTTGAGTTTGGGGGATCTACGGTTTCAGATTTCTAGAGCTGTTATCACCTACATAAAAGTCTACTCTCATATCTGCCTTCTGGCCAAAGCAAGTCCTTCCCTTAATTAGGAAAGGACAATTAAAATATAACTTGTATGGAAATAAGAAAGACAAACCATGGAGTTTATCTAAAATATTTTTGTTCTTTTAAAAACGTATTTTTGTTACCTTTAATTGGAAACTGCTATTTTAGGATCAGGGGAAAGGAAGATTGGGAAGATCCATAGTTTTCTTTAGCTAGTCTTTGTTCTGTATATTGAAGACCAAGAGGTAAAACTTGGAACTGTATTAAAGTACAGTGGTTCCTTTGATACATGCAAGTGTGTATATGTCTTGTATTCTATAGTAGATTGAGAGTTAGGAGTTAGGACACTGAACAAGCGACTTAGCCTTTCTGGCATTTTGTTTTTCAAAAGGAACTCCAAATTCTATGATTTCTTTGGTGAAGTACCTTGCCTAGCTCTTAATTGTCAAATGATTGCCTCCCTTCACCCTCCTATGCTCCTGACACACGTATAATCAGCTTCAGTGTTTAGGCCAGACTACTTGGTGTTTTTATGTTTGTTCTGGATTTTTTTTTTAACGTTTATTCAGTTTTGATAGAGTGCAAGTGGGAAAGGAGCAGAGAGAGAGGGAGTCACAGAATCTGAAGCAGGCCCCAGGCTCTGAGATGTCAGCACAGAGCCCGATTTGGGACTCGAACCCATGAACCACGAGATAGTGACCTGAGCTGAAGTCAGATGCTTAACCGACTGAACCACCCAGGCGTCCCTCCCCCCTGTTCTCGAACATTAATTCACAAAAATTTATCTAAAATTTTCTAGTCCTTTTTTACTTTTATTTTAGTTAAGATGTCTCAAAGTACATTGTAGACTGTCTTCTAGTGTTTTAGGGTTGAGTGGACTAATTCATGTTCACCTCTCTGGGTAATTGATGATTTTATGGAGAGTTCATTAATGACTAATACCATGTAAACAGACTTTGAGTTGTTTTTCTTACATATTTGTCCATATTGAAACTCCTGTGTTACTTTACGTCATTTAGGAGGCTCTGTGAAATATTCCAGCAGGCTTAGCGTTTTGTTAGCCAGAATGACTGCACTGTTGTTTGTACACCCAGCCATTTAAGTTGGTTTCCCTGTACAAGTTATGCATCTTTTCTGATCTCTGCAGAATCCATTTATACTTCTCCATCTATTTCAGCAAATGTTTTCCCTCTCCTTTGTTTTGTTGTCTTTCAGACTTTTAACCAGGACAAAAAATATCCTTTATTCCATCATAACTAAGGCTTTTGTTTTTGTTGTTGCTTGAACAGTCCACATCATAGAATCTTTTTAAAGTCTTTAAAAAGAAAAATACTGCAGCATTATTTACATTAGTCAAACTATGGAAGCATCCCGAGGGCCCATTGATAGATGAATGGATAAAGATATAGTGTATATATAATGGAATATTACTCAGCCATAAAAAGAATGAAATCTTGCCATCTCCAACAACATTGATGGAGCTAGAGAGTATAATGCTAAGCGAAGTCAGTCATAGAAAGACAAATACCATATGATCTCACTCATATGTGAAATTTAAGAAACAAACCAAATGAGCAAAGGAAGAGTGCCTGTGTGTGAGAGAGAGCGAGAGCGAGAGAGAAACTAAGAAATAGACTCTTAACTATAGAGAATAAACTGGTAGTTAACAAAAAGGAAGTGGGTGGGGGAAGGGGGAAATAGGGGATGCGGATTAAAGAGAACGCTTATCATGCTGGGGGGAAAAAGAATAAATAAATAGCCCAAGTGTTATTTTTGACGTTAAAATTATCCCCTCAGGAGGAAATCTAAGAGAGATTAGTCTTCTGTCTTTATCCTTCCTACCCTTCCCCATCCCCACCTCAATAAACTTTATTCCCTGGCTCTCTCTGGATTATGCTTGCTTATTGAATCAATGGACTTTCTTTGTTCCAGACCATCTTTGTAAGAATCATGAACCAATTAATCTGTACAGTTCAGGCTTTCTTTCGGACCTTCTTAAGGACAAGTAGAGTTACTAATCTGCCTGCCCTCTGAAACAGTAGCTACTAATCACTAAGTAGTCACGGTTCGTTGAGATTGTGAAGTCATGGTTCGTTGTCATCCAGACTTAGTAATTGTTTTGTATCAATTATCTTTATTACTTTTTGATCTAATATCTTTATCTTCTGCTTTAAAAATTATATCTTTCTTGATCAACTTCTCCAGTAAATATGGAGACATGGAATACAGGAATATGTCTTACTTTATTCCCTGAATGAAACTTTTATTATTAAAATACTTTTTAAAAGTATTTCCATTATGATTCCCAGGCTCCTGAAAAGGAGCCTTATTTTTTCTAAGATGCAGTCTTTTCTCCATGAAAATGTGATTGTATCAGTTCTTATTTATTATCTGTCCTTCATGGAATAAATTTTTAGTGCAAGCAAGTAGCAAAAATTTCTGAACCATTAGTTGTTCAGTCTACATTCCTGATTTTGTTTATAACTTGGATTGTATATTTGATTGTAGAGCCTATTTTGACATAATGCATGATAGCTTTTCATATTTTAAATTAATGATATTTAGCAACGAATAAATTGATTTTTCCCCCATTTGTTTTTACCAGTGGATTCAGTATTCAAAGAGAGCTTTTTGGCAAGTGCATAACCTGACTGAAATGTCAGGGAACAGATGGAAAGGAGTTCCATAGGAACTGTTTGACTTTCTGAAAAATAGCTTTACTGGCTTTCCTCTCCTCCAGAAGTGATATGAATAAGAGCTCAACCTTCAAATGAAGGAACAGCTGTTTTTAGGTTTGTATTCAGTAGGAGATAAAAGCCCTTTCATATAAAGTCTTAACCCAATGATTGATTTATTTTTGGAGGGCTGTGAGTTCTCAGAACATAGACAATATCTCATGATCAGATGTAAATACAAAAAAAATAATTCATAGCTGGGAAAAGTCCTTTGAATTTTCCTAATGAAATTGCTGCCTTGATTACGATGAAATATTGCAGTTAGGATAATTAACTTACTCATAATATGAATATGAAGGCAGCTAAGTATATTCATGATTATATAAATTATATTATAAAAGTTACTACAGTCAAGTTCTCTGCTTATGTGTAGATAGGGTATCCATACAAATTTCTAAGTTTTACCATGAAGTACTGAAGATCAAATTTATAGTGTTTCGTAACTGCTATTTAAATTATTGATCCATTGCATGATCCACTTAGGTGAATCTATCCTGAGTCTCTCAAGTATTAACTTTAACAAATTAAGGTATCATTTTCACAGTTACATGATGAATTTAAGGCAGGGGACTCTACCTGATATAAAATACTTTTGTATTAGATAGAGCTAAAAATACATTGGAAGAAAATAAAGATGAAGAGAAGGATGGGCATTTTGACAGCCAAACAAACAAATTTAGCTTTGATTGCTGGGATCATCTCTGATTACTCAACTTTTAATACATTAAAATTGGATGTGATCTTCATGATGAATCTTTTGTGTGTACCGTTGAAACAAATAGTTTTCTCTTATTTGCTTTTACATCTTTAGGTGGAGAAATTAGGTGCTGTGTTTCTTTTTTTTTTTTTTTTCCATTTATTTCTCTTTGGGTTCACATAAGCATACTTTGCAAGACTTTTGCCAAGGTAGGAATTAATTGTGGTGATGAAAACTGAAATGTTGTTTCATGCTAATTTTATAATGTGTATATACTGCAGAAGTTAGACAAAGGAACTAAGTTAAACAAAGATCTAGAGGTACTGCCAAACCTAAAAACAACAATGGCACAAAGAAGAGAACAGAATGCAGGGTCCAAAGCCAACAAAATCCAAATGTAAATTTGCTAGTTGACAGGCATCACATGTAAATGGGCTTATTTTGGCAACTGTTGGAGTTAAAATACAAAAGACATCACTTACACATAAGCAAAAGTAATTGAGGGTGGTTTTTTTTGGTAATTTTTAAAGAAAATGGTCTTTCGAAATGTATAGTAGCCGTTTAGTTTGTATGAAGAATGCTGCCTTTCACTTTTGTTAAAATCCATTTATTGTTTTACTTAATCCCATTACTAGTGTACTGTCTTGCTTCATATTTCATTAAAGTTATTTTGGGTGACATAAGAAGAAGACATGGCTGTTACATCAAAAGTTTACTGAATACATTTTTTTTTAAGTCTTGGATTGGGGCCCATAGGATCCTTCCTTGCTGTGTTTGCAGTGTATTGTATATCGTAACTATAATTGTCATTTTCCAGCCCTTGCCTGTGTGGCATTTACCTGATGTAATTACAAAAATGTCTTTTACCTAATTTTATGGCAGGGAATAAAATAAAATGAATCCCTAGCTAGTTATATGTCTGACTCAGTTGTAGCTCATCAGATGGTCATGGACAAAGGGAAACAAAAGTAGGAAGATTTCTTCAAAGATAAAATTAAAGAATGAAAACAGATCATTCTTATAGAAATAAAAAGATATAAGAAATGGGTATCACTGTTCTTTATGTTCAGAAAACTGTGATTTCCCCCCTCCATAGGATGGTATTATTTACATATGAATATTTTTCCTTACAAGTTATTAGGCATTCTTTTTTCTTTTAATTGTGGTACAAAAACCCAGTTAACATTAGATATATTCTCTTAGCAAACTTTTAAGTGTATAGTATTGTTAACTGTATGCATATTAACAGCACAGAAAATCTCTAGAACTTTTTCATCATTCACGATTGACACTGTAAACCCATTGAACACTGTCCCAGTCCTTCCCCTAGCCATTGGCAACCATTATTCTTCTTCCTGTATTTGTGAATTTGGTTACTTTATATCTCACATAAATGGAATAATGCATTATTTGTCTTTCTGCGAGTCGCTTATTTTACTTATCATAACGTTCATCTGTGTTGTAACATAAGAAAAGACTTCCTTGTTTTTTAAGGCTGATTAGTATTCCTTTGGATGAGTATATTGCATTTTCTTTATCTGTTCATCCACTTATCGATATTTGTTATCTCTTAGCTATTGTGAATAATGCTGCAGTGAACATGAGAGTGCAGACATCTCTTCAAGATCCTGTCTTTAATTCTTTCGGGTAAATAAGTTGAAGTGGGATTGCTAGATCATATGGTAATTCTGTTTTTAATTTTTTGAGGAACCTCCATACTGTTTTCCGTAGTGCCTGCACCATTTTACATTCCCACCAACAGTGTACAAGATTCCAGTTTCTCCAGATCCTCACCGATACTTACTTTTTGTTTTTTGTTTGTTTGTTTTCTGTAATGGGTATCCTAACAGTTGTGAGGTGATACCTAATTGTGGTTTTGATATGCATTCCCTTGATGATTAATGATCTTGAGAATTTCATATACCTGTTGGCCATTTGTATGTGTTCTTTGGAGAAATTTGGTGTTCTTAATTCATTTAAAGGAATATTTAAGCAGTGTCTGGGTGGCTCAGTCATTTAAGCATCTGACTTTAGCTCAGGTCATGATCCCATGGTCCCTGAGTTTAAGCCCCACATCATGCACTGTGCTGACAGTACAGAGCCCACTTCAGGTCCTCTGTCCCCCTCTCTGTCCCTTTCCCCTTCTCTGTTCCTCCCCTTCACGCTACCCCTCCCTTGTGCACCGTCTCTCTCAAAAATTATAAGCAGTAAAAAAAAAAAAAAAGGGAGTATTTAAGTCATTGAAATGTCAGTAAAGTAAAAAATACTTAATTTCTTAACATTTTGTGATTGTGTTTGAATTATATGTAATTGAGAGAAAATATTTAAATGTATGTTAGACTGGAAAGTAGTTCAGTATTTGCTCAATGATTGCTTTTGGTTTAGCTTACAATTTTTCCAACCCCCCTTAGTTTTAAATTATATAAAATTATTTTAAATTTTTCAAATAATATACACTCATTTTAGGAAAGTTGAAAAATGGTAAAAAGGTATACAGTAAGAATCCAACTTTTCAAATGAAGCTATTAACACTTTTTGGTTTTTATTCAAAAAAATTTTTTTAACATTTATATATTTTTGAGAGACAGAGACAGATCATGAACGGAGGGTGGGAGGAGCAGAGAGAGAGGGACACCCAGAATCAGAAGCAGGCTCCAGGCTCTGAGCTGCCAGCACAGAGCCCGACGTGGGGCTCGAACCCATGAACTGTGAGATATGACCTGAGCCGAAGTCGGACACTCAACCAACTGAGCCACCCAGGCACCCCTAACACTTTTTGTATTTCCTTCCAGTTTTTCCCCCTCAGACATTATAGTTACCATGGTAAATATGCAGTTTGTAACTTGATTTTTTTACTTTAAACTATGGTGGAAAGAAAATTTTTGTTAAAAGAAGCTTAACAGATAAAAGGAAAATAAGTAGAATGATTTTGTACATTCAAATTGGACACGTTCAAATTGGAAACAAAAAAAAAAAGCTTTTAAATAAAAAGAGAAAAGTGAAACAGCAGAGATGATAGGTGGTGCTGAAATCCCTAAACTAAGAAGAGAAAGTGGGAAATAGTAATTGAATTATTGCATGTATATCATCTTAGAAATTTAAACATGAGTCAGAAAACATTATATTAAGTCTGTATGGTAATGAGCCAGATGACTACTGGATTTTAAATTTATTAAGAATTTACCTGTGGATTATTTTTAAAAATGTGATTTTACACTTCTTACATTGTGATTAGTTACAGTTGACCCTTGAACAAGACAGGTGTCAATTGTTCGAGTCCACCTATACTTGGATCTTTTTCAATAAATACAGTACAGTACTTAATCTCACGATTTTCTCAATAAAATTTTCTTTTCTCTAGCTTATTTTATTATAAAAATGAAATAAAATACATATAAAATGTGTTAATCGAGTGCATTATCAGCAAGACTACCTCTGTTAACAGTAAGCTGTTAAGTTCTTAGGGAGTCAAAAGTTATACCTGGATTTTTGACTGTGTAGGTAGTTGGTGCCCCATTCCCTTCCACTCTCTCGTCCTTCAAGGGTCTACTATATTTTTATTCCAGTGAACTTCTTGTTCAGTAGAGAAACTCTTAAAGCACCTGTATCCTTGTTGAATGAATCATGATGCTCAGATAGAGTTCCAGCTTTGTGAATGATTCACCTTAGTAGTATTTTTTTCTTTTCTAGCTATTCTTTATTTTTATCAGTTTTGCTTTCACACTTTTTTTTCTGGACAGAATCAAATGCCTCTTTAACTTTACTGTGTTAGAATTAAAGCTTTTCATTCTGACTTTCATTCACATGTGATTTTCAGGTTAATTTCTTTTACAGGACTATTTTTAGGGCAACATCTTCTGCTTGGAAATAATGCAGTATTTTTAAAGGTTCATAGATTTGTTATGTTTTCATTACAAATATATGTCTTGAGGTCTGTGGATATAAATGTAAAGAAGTACTGGGGCGCCTCGGTGGCTCGCTCGGTTAAGCGCCGTACTTCGGCTCAGGTCATGATCTCACAGTGTGGGTTCGAGCCCTGCGTCGGGCTCTGTGCAGACAGCTCAGAGCCTGGAGCCTGTTTCAGATTCTGTGTCTCTCTCTCTCTCGACCCCTCCCCCACTCATGCTCTGTTTCTCTCTGTATCAATAATAAATAAACATTAAAAATTAAAAAAAAAAAGAAGTACATAAGGGGGAAAACATATTGACTTTAACTTGATCATTTGTGGTGCTGATGCCTACTTCACATACGATGTAAAATGGAAGTAAGAGAAACATGGTGGGGAAGTGAGTGACCAAGTGTGGTTCCTCACTCATAGTAGTTACTCAGTAAATGCTTATTGAATAGAAATTGTTAAATTGGGAAACAGATATAATTAATGATATAATCATAATATTTTCTGTCATGTGTTACTTTAATCTTTTTAAACAACTCACTGAAGTTTTCAGGGAAAGAGTTGTGAGGATAGTTGATTGTAAACTCTTAGAATCTACTACATGCAAGATTTCCAGGCATTTTATATGCTGTCTTATTTAAGTAGGCAGAGCCAGTGTTACTGGATTTTCACAAATGAGAAAACTCAAGCAAAGAAAAAGATGTTCCATTCAAGTCATACATCTTGAACTATGCTTGGCCTACTATCTCGAATCCTATTTTTCACCCCCATAGTATGAAGATACTAATTCCTTTTTATTTTCTAGGTTTGTATTCTCTTAAAAGTGGGGAAAACTGACATTGATTTGGCATGAATTTAAATGTCTTTGCAATCCGATTATCTTTACAGTAGACTCCAGATGTGCGTTATGGTTAGATTTTGAAAGATGACATAACTTATTATAAATAGTCATTTGTATTGAGGATTTCTAAACACAGAAGATAATTGCTTCAGTAGGTTATCAGTATTCCAGTCAGAGAGGAGCTGATGGTTGAAGAACCAGTACCACAAATGGGAAATCCAATTTAGATTCAGTCACTTCATTAAGCAGCAGATACCTGCCTCCCCCAATTTTTCTTAATGGCAAGATTGTCAGATGAGTTGTCGAACAATGAGAATGAAAAGTCCTTTTCTGAAGTTTCAAACAGCTTACATTTTTAAAATATAATTTATTGTCAAATTGGCTTATATTCAACACGCAGTGCTCATCCCAACAAGTGCACTCCTCAGTGCCCATCACCCACTTTCCCCTCTCCCACCCATCATCGTGTGGAGTTTGGTGAGTTCTTTAAATTTGGATACCAGCCCTTTATCTGATACGTCATTTCCAAACATCTTTTCCCATTTCATCAGTTGCCTTTTAGTTTTGTTGTTTCCTTTGCAGTACAAAAGCTTTTTATCTTGATGAGGTCCCAGTAGTTCATTTTTGCTCTTGATTCCCTTGCCTTTGGAGATGTGTTGAGTAAGAAATTGCTGCGGCTGAGGTCAAAGAGGTTGTTTCCTGCTTTCTCCTCTAGGGTTTTGATGGTTTCCTGTCTCACATTTAGGTCTTTCATCCATTTTGAATTAATTTTTTCAAACAGGTTACATTTATTGGACATTTACTATGTGACAGATACTGTACTGGGTGCCTTGTAAGTATCATCTCATTTCATTCTCATCCTTAGGCTGTGAGTTATGTACTCTTATCAACCTCCATTTTTTTGAGAAAGACACAGTCTTTTTTGTTTATTTTTAAGAGAGAGCACAAGCAGAGGAGGGGCAGAAAGAGAGGGAGACAGAGAATTCCAAGCAAGTTCTGCAATGTTGGTGCAGAGCCTGATGTAGGGCTCAAACCCACAAACCATGAGATCATGACCTCAGCCGAAATCGAGTCAGATGCTTAATCCACTGCCACCCAGCCACCCCTTGGAAGAAACAGTCTTTATAGAGTTGTCATATGCCTAGTAAATGGACAACTCAGGGATTGTACTTGGATCCAGCAGACCATAAAGCAAAATTTCCTGATATGGCTTTAGTAGTTGCAGTTTACTATATGTATTATGTCTGCTTTGTTGAGTTGAAAAGACAGACTGTTGAAAGAAATTGAGTACGAAAGGAAATCAGCTAGATTCATTTTTTGGCACCCCTAAACTTCTGGAATAAATACATTAAATGTTTAGAATATGTCATGTTTTCTTCACACTGTCAGTAAATATCTTTCTCTTAAATGTATAGTTCAATGAGCTTGATAAATGTATACACATCCATGTATCCAAGAGAGAAATTGAGAGGCTTTTCTGGGACAACAGGAAATTTGGAAGCCAACTTGATCAAAGAGGAATGATGTTTTGAAAAAAGTCCGGGGAAGAAACTAGAATGGGGTTCATGTATTGAAAAGAGGTGGAAAGAATACTGAACACCTAAGATATTTGGTATTGTGTATGGATATAGAATTCGGTAAGTCAGTACTGTTCAAGGGGGATAGGTAACACCATTTAGAATTGAGTGTGTCCATTTGATCAGTTGATGGAAGACACAGATTTGTTTTTAATTACTGTGAAATCAAAGTATAGTGATTTTTTTCCTTCCTCTTCTCTCCTAAAGCAGCTCTGAACAATTTATAAGGTCATATGTACCCATGTTTTCTTCTCTTTTGTTATGAATAATTGAGTAGGTCAAGAATCCAAGTCTAGTTTCTTGATCTTGGGCAAAAATATATTTAAACTATGCATTTCATCTTTACAATTTTTGGGGTTGACAGTTTTAAGGGTTTTACCGGAGAGTGATAGCTAATTCACCCAGACTCACTCAGGACAAAGTCAGAATGAATGGGGTTCCTGCTTTAGGAAATATTGCCAACTGAAAGTATTTTACCAGCATTTTACCATTGACTACTTTTTCCTTAGGGTTTCAAAGACTTAGAGGTATTTTAAATGATACCTTGAAAATATTTTAAATGATACTAAAGAGTACAGCCAGGTTATTTTATCATAGATGTTTATAAAATAAAATTGTGACATTCTAGACCTCCATCTGTATTTCAAGGTTACCAAAGAAGTGGGTCTATAAACAATTGCATTAGACTAGTCTCATTTTTATCTTGATTACCATCTTATTTTCAAAAACACTGAACAAGATAATGATGTCATATACTTAAAACTATTTTAAAATAATAAATTGAATAATTTAATGGAGGTGCTTAATATAAGAAATTGTAGTGGAGGTAAATGACCACATGTTGACTGGGTTATGGAGAGCATTGCCTTGAGCAGAAATCGAAGGTCAACTTTTAGGAGCGAGAAGTAGTATCTTACTATAGTAGCACTAAAGTATTACAGAAGTATTCTCAATTTCCTCCCCTTCTGTTCTTTGTGGATTGTGAAGGCAAAAAAATATTTCTGAAAATTTTATAAACAAAACTTTATCCTCAGCTGAAAAAAACCTTCCGCTTGAATACTGGGTGTACAACACATGCGCGCACGCGCGCGCGCACACACACACACACTTTTAAGTAGCCTTCATGCCCAGCACAGAGCCCAATGTGGGGCTTGAACTCACAACCCTGAAACCAAGAATTGGATGCTTAATTGAGCCACCCAGGCACCCCAAAACATGTTTTTTAAACACCAAATTTTCTACCTTTGACTTGCATTAAATTTTCCAAAATAACTGTGTATTTATCTTATCATCCTTTAATTTTAATTCACTTCCAGAATGTAACTGAATGGATTTACCAACTTTAAGCCACCACTCTTTTTCTTTCAGTGAAGTTGTAACCATGGTGAAAGACGAAATCTTCTTTCCTGTTTTGTGAAAGGCATGCATTTACTTGTCATTTATGTAGTTTTTCAGTATATCATTTTGGTTTGTACTAAGTTAACATTGTTAGTAAACATAATTTGCTGCTATTTATTTTACTTATTTGTGTATGCTTTATCCTCTGGGAACCTATAAATTTACAGTTACATGTGCACAGAACCGTATGTGCTCATAATGCAATAAAATTCACTTTTAATCTGATACTGATTTAAAATAATTTACTTTGCACATATAAATAGCTTTCGTGCATTAATTGTTCAGAAACCTTTGAAAGAATTAATCATCTGAACAATCTTCTCTTAGGCTCTTTGTATAGTTCTTCAAAACATAATTTTAAAATATATGATAGCATGGTGATGTTTACATTGGCAATGATCAATTATTTTATTTCATATTGCCAGTCCCAAAATTGGGGGAAAAGGGATATTCATTGTGGGAGGTAATGGAAAGATAAGGCTTTGGTTTGCACTTTTTTAAAAAAATTATTCATTTTTAGGAGACAGAGACATTGTACAAGTGGGTGGGGGAGGGGCAGAGAGAGAGGGAGACACAGAATCTGAAGCAGGCTCCAGGCTCTGAGCTGTCAGCACAGAGCCCAATGCAGGGCTTGAACCCACAAACCATGAGATCATGACCTGAGCTGAAGTCAGACACTCAACTGACTGAGCCACCCAGGTGCCCCAGGAGTATAACATTTTTTAAAGCACATAATGGGAGGGTGCTGGAGTCCAGCTCCAGCAGGTCCAGGTCTCTCTGAAGGATGGACGGTGTCGAAAGAGTGAGAGAGCCTAGGCTTTCTTTCTGATCACGAGGCAGGCATCTCTGCACTGACTGGAGAGTCAGCTTTATTTATTGAAAAAATGTATGGGGTACAAAACAGAAGGGCAGTTGCCTTAGTGATTCCTGATGACAAATTCTTTGGTATGTAAAAATTTCCCAGAACATAGATTGGTAGAAGACTCATGCATTATCTTTATCAATAGTGATTGAAGTAAGTGACTAGAGGCTTATCACTTGGGGAAGGAAGGTATCTTTAGCATTCAGATACAAGGCAATGTTTTTAGCATAGCAAAGGCAAGAGTTAGTTCTTTTGTGAGCAGGGGGAAGAGAAACAGGTTTCTTGGGAAATATATTTGCTCCTATAATCACAAAAGAAGAAACTCCTATAATAAGTTCTTTCACAAGGTCTGATACCAGTTAGCCAGGCGCCTTTGGGGGTTGGTGCTCAAGCAGAAATTGAGTGGGGGTTGAGTGGGGTAGACGTAGGTCACCATCTGATGGTGGGAGGCCCCCTGCCTTGCAAACCCTCCTTAACTTCAGAAATGGCTTCCAGCAGGAGGGGGCTTTTTGGGGACAGAATTTACATGCACTGAAATAAGTGGATCTTAAATATATAGTTCAATGAGCTTCATAAATGTATACATACCCATATACTCAATACTTCAATCAAGATATAAAACATTTCTCTCGGGGTGCCAGGGTGGCTCAGTCGGTTGAGCGTCCGACTTAGGCTCAGGTCATGATCTCACGGTTTGTGGGTTCGGGCCCGTGTCGGGCTCTGTGCTGACAGCTAGCTCAGAGCCTGGAGCCTGTCTTCGGATTCTGTGACTCCCTCTCTCTCTGCCCCTCCCCTGCTCATGCTGTCTCTCTCTCTCTCTCTCTCTCTCTCTCTCTCTCTCTCTCTCTCTCAAAAATAAATAAAACATTAAAAAAAAAAAAACTTTTCTCTCATGCCATATTGTGAATACAGTGGAGTGCTTCCAGGATTGAACATTTATTTTTCAGGTTGCTGGAATGTTGGTGGACAACCCTAACCAAAGTCCCTTTTTAAGAGTTGCTTTTTGCTAAAGGGAGCCATCTGGACCTTGTCACACCGACCTTTTGGGTGTAGTGTATATCCAGTGGCTGGTCAAAGCAATGGTAGGGTAACGGGAGAGATATAAAGATCTTGGTCCACTTGCTGCAGTTGGAACAGTTCCTAAGGCCCATCCAAGTTAGAGAACTCTGCATGTGATAAGCTAAGACATTTTTTGCTGTTGTATCACAGTTCAACTTCTTCCTATACTCACTTGTGCTTCCTTCAACTCATCAAAGGCGTTGAACATGAGAGCATTTCCCAGTGGACTTCATGAACACAAATATCCATCTAAGAGTCTTTTACCTGGGAAACTTAGTGTGCAACACCTCACGTTAAGTGGTTAAGTTGTTGGCCCCTTCCAAGAAACAACCCCTTGTCTACCTAAACAACATCAGTATTGTTTGATCACCATAGATTAGTTTTGCCAGTTGTAGAACATTTTGTAAATGAAATCATAACAGTAAGTTCTCTTTTGTGTCTCTTTTTTGCTCAGAAGATTCATCCAAGCTGTGTGTCACAGTTCGTTCTTTTTGCTGAATAGCAGTGTTCCATTGCATTAATAAACAGTCATATATTTATCTATTTAGGTGTCTGCAAACATTAGGACTTTCTTAAGTGTTTAGCTGTTATGAATAAGGCTGTTACGAACAGTCTTGTGTAATTTAGTTTGTGAACATAAACGTTTTTATTTCTCCTGGGTAAGTATGAAGAGTGGAATCTCTTAGTCATGATGTAGAAATGTTTTACTTTATAAAAAATTGCTAAAGCGTTTTGCAAAGTAATTTCACTATTTTATACTCCACCAGTAATGTATGAGAGTTCTAGTTGCTCTACATTCTCTCCAGTACTTGGAACTTATTGATATATTATATTTTGCTTTATCATGTTGTTACTTAATTTTTTTGTGCCTTGGTTCTTCTTCCCTTTCTGACTTCTTTTTGATTAATCAGATATTTTTTGTATTCAATTTTAATTTCTTGAATGACTTTTTCGCTGTACCTTCTCAAATTGTTTTTAAGGGTTGCTCTAGGGATTAAAGTATGCACTCATCACAGTTACATCGTTTATATTTATATCAATGTAAAGTTGAGAATTTTCAAAAGAATTAGTTTATTTATCTTTTTTTATTCTTTGTTATAAAAATGTCTTAAAGGTTTGAAAACAACTTAATAGTTTCTACTTTAAATAATCATAGGCACTTCAAAGAGAATTGAGGAAAAGTCATTTATCCTTATGTAATTGCCATTTCTGTTCTTTATTTCTTGTGGATCCAAATTTTATCTCGTATCATTTTTCTTAGCATGAAAACTTAAGTTAGTATTTCTTTTATTTCAGATCTCTTCACAGTTATTCTCAGATGACTTCTTTTCTCTCTCAGAATTTTAATGTCATTTTATTGTCTCTGGCCTCCATGGTTTCTGATGAGTGGCCAGCTTTTCTTTATATCATTTTCTCCTTATGTAATTTGTCTTTCTTCCCTCCGGTTGAATTCAGGATTTCTGTCTTTGTGTTTGTATTCAGCATTTTGATGATTGTGTGTATTGGTGATGTTCGCTTTGTATTTTTCTTGCTTAGAGATTAGTAATGTCATTGGATCTGCATGTAGTCAGTGATGTTTTTCACTGATTTGGGGAAATTTTGCAGTTTTTCCCCCAGATGTATATTCTGTCATTTTCTCTCTTACCTGCTTCTCATATTCTAATTGTATTTATTTTAGGCCATTTAATATTGTTTAACAGGCAGCTAAGGCTCTATTTCTTTTTTCTACTTCATATTGAATAAGTTTTTATTTCTGTTCATTTTCATTTATATATTTTTTTCTGGCTCCAATTCATTGTTTAGCGTATTCAGTGAATTTTTTATTCAGATAATATAATTCTAAATTTTAGAATTTCCATTTTCAAATACATTTTCATTTTCTCTGCTGAGAGTGTCCATCTGTTTATTCATTTTGACCATCTTTTTCTTAAAGTCTTTGAATGTATAATAACTGCTTTAAAATCCTTTCCTGCTTATTCAGTATCTGTGTCATCTTGAGGTTATGTTTGTATGGAGTGCTTTTCCTAGACCATATTTTAATTTTCTTTTTTTAATTTTATTTTCCTAGGTCATATTTTTATTTCTGTATGCCACTGTTAAGTTTTTTGTTTTATATTAGAAAATGTACAAGATGTATCGTAGAGGTTTTGGTTTCTCTTCTGCAGAGTTTTGATTTTGCTCTGGTAAGTAGTTACATTATTGGTCAGTTATCTTGAGGCTTGGTTTTATGCTTTGTTAAAGCAGGTTTGTAGAAAGCCCAAATTATTTACCAAGCATCCCTAATTAGTTTCCTCTGTGGTACTAGCAGACGAAATCTATGCTCAGTTATTTTAGCCTTCTAGATGTTGCTTTCCATTGGGTTTTTTATATTGTCCTGTATGTTTATTTTGTTTAGAGTTCAGCCAAGGATTTGAGGAGAGTTTAAATGGAAATTTTTGGAACTTCCCCAACAGCGGGTTTATCCTTTCTGTGTTTCTTCTCCTTACTTTCTAAAAATTCTGCTTTCTGGCTTCTTAAGCTAAGAAGATAGTAGATTTCTGCTTATTCAACCATACCACATGCAGTGCTGACTGGAGTGTCCTCATTGGACAAACCGTATAGATTTCAATCTTATTCAGTGAATCTCTGTTCGTTTCCACTGATCAGATCCTCTCCAATTTCTGTCTACTTTTGCTCACTCTTCTAGCCTTCAAATAGTTGTTTTTAGGGGTATCTGGGAGACTCAGTGGGTAAAATGTCCCAACTCTTAGGCTTAGGTAGGACATGATCTCGCAGTTCAAGGGTTTGAGCCCTGCATCAGGTTTTGCACTGGCAGTGCGGAGACTGCTTGGGATTCTTTCTCTGCCCCTTCCCTGCTTGCGCTCTGTCACATAAATGTAAAAAAGTCTAAATAGTTGTTTTAAAAAATTTTGCCCATAGTTTATAATTGTTATTTTCAAATGAATACCTTAGGAAAATGGTCACTAGAACATTTTGTTCTTCTTTAAAACTTTTTTTTTACCCCGTAAGTATCCCTTGTACTACTTTTTTTTCCCTTGTACTACTTCTTAGTCAACCACTTGAGAAGCAACCAACCACTGTCTTTATTTTTATCACTGTGATATTGTTTGTTCCATTTTCGATCAACATATGAATGGAATCTTTTGTATCTGATTTCTTTTACGAAGCATAAGGTTACTGAGATTTATGCATGTTGTTGTGTGTACTGCTAGTCCATTTCTTTGTGTTGCTGAACAGTATTGCTTTGAATGAGTAAACTACAGATCTTTTATTCTTTTTTTAAATTGATGGTCATCTGGATTGTTTCCAGTGTTAGCTATTATGAATACTGTCCTTAATATTACTGTAAAGGTTTCTTTGTGACTGTTTTTTCTCACTTTATTTTGGACAAATACCTAGGGATAGATTGTTGTATCACAGGGTATATATATTTTTGTCTTTCAAGAAACTGCCAACTTTTTAAATTGTAACATTTTACATGCCCACAGGCAACATGTAAGATTGGTGTGAAGATCTTATTTTTATGTCAAAATTAAATTCTGTTATTTAATGGAAGTCATTTTTAGTGTATATTTTTAATTACTGATAATTTTGATAAACACACCTATATTTTTAAATTAAAAATACTCCAAGGTAGAGGTTTCAAGAAAGATATGATTTATTTACATAGGCATTGGCCAACTTTTTCAGCTACGTCCCCCACTCTCAGCTAGTTTTAACAGCTCCAAAGGTGGATGCTGTGGTAAGTTATTGATCTAATTATTCATCTTTGTAAGTTGTACCTCTGTTTTTTTTTTAGCTTTAATTTTAGAGAGTGAGAACACACACAAGCGAGAGAGAAGGGCAGAGAGAAAGAGAGAATCTTAAATTAAGCAGGCTCCGTTCTCAGTGCAGAGGCCAAAGTGGGGCTCAATCCCACAACCCTAGGATCATGACCAGAGCCGAAACCAAGAGTCAGACGCTCAACCAACTGAGCCATAGATATTTAAAAAATTTTTTTTCTTTTATATGTCCTTATTTGAGAGAGAGAGAGAGGGAGAGAGAGCACGAGCCGGGGAGGTGCAGAGAAAGAGGGAGACAGAATCTGAAGTAGGCTCCAGGCTCTGAGCCATCAGAAGGCACAGAGCCCGTCAGGGGGCTCGAACTCATGGACCGCAAGATCATGACCTAAGCTAAAGTCAGACGCTTAACTGACTGAACCACCCAGGAGCCCCTTAAATGACTTAAGTTCAATTAATGTTTTTTATGTATTAGACCCTAATCATGAGAGTACATAAGTTAGAAATCTGTATATGGCACTAATTTTTGCTTACATAGTACTGCAATATACATGATTGTGAACAAGAGAGTTTAATTCATTCCATTAGAGTACTACACTAATGTCAGAGGTCTCAGCTCAGTGTCTTCTTAATGTGGTTACTTTTGTGTTTTGGTCATCAGTCATGTTCTTTATGAAGGCTCCCTTGCAAAACATGGCTGTTCACCAGTGAGACTGGGGGGAATCAGTATAAGTAGATAAGTAAAAAGCTATACCTGCTACTAATTAACCTGCCCTTACAGTAATTAGCAGTGTTGTTTTTATGTAAAAGCTTTTTTTAAAGTGATTTTGTTCTATGTATTCAGCACTGTAGGTGATCTAGAATAAGAGCTGAATATGGTCTTCACCCAAATTAATTTGAGACCCCTTGTATAATGGTATTCACTTAAGAACAGTTAAGAACTTCTGTGCTGTGTGACATAGCTATACAAGTGCTATACAAGTTTTGAAGGGGACTGAGTTAAGGATTAGTGAAGCCGGGCAAGTTGTACAGCAGAGGTGGAATTTAAAGTGAGCATTAAACCAGTAAGACTTAATTAAATATAGAGGAGGTGGAAGTGCTAAGAGGAGTAGTAAGAGCAATGAAATGGTCACGAATGATTCTGTGTACAGTGAATATGCCTCATGGTTACAGTTGAGAGTTTGAAAGGTAAGACACTGAATGCCAGGTTTGAAGCCAGGGTTTCTGTGCCTTGTGCATCTCTGTATCACCAGTGCCTAGAATCCTCCCTAGACCATGACTGTGTATGCCAGAGTAAGAAATTAATAAGTGTTTTGACTCCTAGGGTTGGAAGGGAAGGGGCAATTGTAACTGAGTTTTCAAAGGTTTTGAGCATAGGAGGGACAAAACCCAGCACAATTGACAGTAAACATTTGTAGAACAGATGATTAAATATTCCATTTCAGGTTGAAGAATTTGGGATTTATTCTTTTGGCAGTAGGGCGCTAAAACTGTTATTTTTTAAATATGGGAGTAAATGTGTTTTAAAGGATTGTTTTAGGAAGGTTACATAGGCAGGATATAATAAGCTAGTGAAATCTTATAAAATAGTGTTTTAGGAAGATTCAGAAAGACTCTAGCAAAAAAATCTAAGTAGGATATCATGAATCCAGAATAAAATGGAACAAAAAGGCTGCCTCAGGAGACATTCATAAAGAACACCCAGTGAAGGGAAAATCAAAGGTGATGCCAGTTTACAAGTCTAATTGACCTAAACTATCATAGTACTACCTGCAGTATTAGAAATATTAATAATTAGGGCCCAAAAGCATATGAGGAAGAGATAAAGGGCATACAAAGAGTTTGGTATTAGATATATGATGGGTCTTAGGTAATGGCAGGAAAACCAAATGACAGCTTTCTAGCAAGAATTTGATGATTTAAGACCCAAAATACAGAACAGAGCTTAAGCCTGGGAATGTGCATTTGAAAAGATCATTTGAAGGAGACAGTTAAAATCACAAAATTGCATGAGTTGTCCAAGGGTAAAGCCTAAAATGAAAAGAACATAAAATGAGAAGAACATGGGATGAAGAGCAGGTACTTTTAGTTTTCACACGAAAGAGGAAGTGATACTATGCAGAA
The DNA here is from genome assembly GCA_028646485.1 of Cryptoprocta ferox. Classification (NCBI taxonomy): domain Eukaryota; kingdom Metazoa; phylum Chordata; class Mammalia; order Carnivora; family Eupleridae; genus Cryptoprocta; species Cryptoprocta ferox. Next base: position 93,530,246 of record CM053560.1, read on the forward strand.
ATAGAGGCCCAAAAGTTAATGTCAGCAAATCCTCTAGAGGCAACATGGTTAATAGGACTGGATGCCATTAAGCAGAGGCAGGCGAAATATGGTCCATGGTCTGTCACCTATTTCTGTAAATAAAATTTTATTAGAATACAACCACTTTTTATTTGTTTACATTTTATCTATGGCTGCTTTTGTGCTACATTGTAGGGTTGAATAGTTAGTAAGGAGAGTGTATTGTTCACAAAGCCTCAAATATTTCCTCGGTGGCCATTCACAGGAGAGGTTTGCTGACCTGTCATATGGAGAGCTGAGAAAGGAAGACCAGCAGAGGGCCTTTGTTATTTTATTTTAGGATAACCTTTGATGATCTGAAGAAGTTTAGTTTTATCTTAAAAACAAACATTTACTGAGAGCCTTCTCAATTCCTGGCATTCAGATTTGGGGCTGGGTCTAGGAAGAGACTAGATACTAGAAAGAGATTCATTAGTGAGTCAGTGAATGAATTGTAAAGAGTGAATGTGGTCAATGTGAATTTTTGTTTTGTGAGTCTAGAAAGAAATGATTAGTAATTTAAAGAGCATATGAGGAACAGATTTTTAAATATAGGGAAAATATGAAGGAAAAATTTTTATGGAGTTTTTCTGAGAGGCAGAGTGTGTTGCCATTGCAGGAATTAATGGTCTAAGACTTGAACGCAGGGAGTACACAGGCCTCATTACAGGAAATGAATAGAATTGTTTGTGGAATTAAGTTAAGAATAGTAATTGCCCACACAGCTGTTTTTAAATAGCAAATTGTGTTAGGTAATCAGCAAAAATCCACTAAAATGAACTTGATAGTTATGCAGAAGCTGTTTTATTGGTACTGACTTATGATCCTAATGGGTACTATAAAAACAAACAAACAAACTAAAAACCTATGTATGCAGTTTTTACATTGGTATGCTACTGTATGTTTTTTGTTTAACGTACAATTGTAATGTTTTCATCTTCCTTTCCCCACCACCAAACCCAAATATAATTGTGTCATTCAAAAAGAGCAGTATCATGAACTTGATGGGTGCACAGAGCAATGAGGTGTGTTCTCATTGAAAGGAGTAGTATCTATTTGATTGCTTCTCTGTCTTCCTCTGTAGACAAAAATGGAAAGTTTTATTGTGTTACTGGTTTTAGTGCTACTAATTTTTTTTCTGTTTTTCCCTGTTTTGTTGGACTTTGCTTTGGGTTTTTCTTTGGAATATGACTGTTTCTCAGGACTCCCTTTTAATTTTTTAGTTAGCTTTTTAAAAGTGATATGTCTGCTTGGGTTTTTTGGTAGCTTCTCTAAGGATGTTAATATACATCATTAACCTCTCACAGTCTATTTAGAGTTAATATTGTTACCAGTGTGCATAAGATGCAGAAATCTTATGACCTTACAAGTCTATTTAACCCTACTCCTACCTTCCTTTATGCTGTATTTTTCATGTGTTTTTTTCTTTTTCTTTTTTAAGTTTTATTTATTTTTGAGAGAGAGCAAGCATGAGCGGGAAAGGGGTGGAGAAAGAGAATCCCAAGAAGGCTTCGCACTGTCAGCGTGGAGCCTGGCATAGGGCTCAATCCTACAGACTGTGAGATCATGACCTGAGCTGAAATCAAGAGTTGGACACTTAACTGACTGAGCCAACGAGGTGCCCCTCATATCTGTTACTTCTAAATACATTCTAAGTCCTATGAGGGAGTGTTATGCAGGTGTATACAGATACAGGCATACAGAGAATACTGTGGGTTAGACCATGACAATAAAGTGAATATTGTAATAAAGTGAGTCAAATTAAACTTTTGCTTTTCCAGTACAAATAAAAGTTACATTTATACTATAGTCTGTTAAGTGTGCAGTAGCGTTATGTCTTAAAAAACAATGTACACACCTAAATTTAAAAATACTTTATTGCTAAAAAATGCTAACCCTCATCAGAGCTTTCAGCAAGTTGTAATCTTTTAGCTGGTAGACATTCTTGCTTTGGTCTTGATGGTTGCAGACCAAACCAGGGTAGTGGTTGCCAAAGGTTGGGACAATTTCTTGAAATAAAATGACAGTGAAGTTTGCTGCATCAATCGCCTTTTCCTTTTACAAACAATTTCTTGTAGCATCTGTTGCTATTTGATAGCATTTTACCCACAGAAGAACTTTAAAAATTGGAGTCAGTCTTTTCAAACTCTGCTACTGCTTTATCAGCTACATTTTTTGTAATATTTTAAATCCTTTGTTGTCATGTCAACAGTCTGCACAGCATCTTCACTAGGAGTAGATTCCATCTCAAGAAATCACTTTCTTTGCTAATGCTTAGGAAGCAGCTACTCATCCAATAGTTTTATCATTGAAATTACAGCACTTCAGTCCCGTCTTCAGGCTCCACTTCTAACTCTGTTTCTCTTACTATTTCTACATCTGCAGTTACCTCTTCCATTGAAGTCTTAACCCCCTCAAAGTCATTCACAAAGGTTAGAATTAACTTCTGCCAAACTCCTGTTCATGTTCATATTTTGACCTCTTCCATGAATTACGAATGTTCCTAATGGCATCTAAACTGGTGAATCCTTTCCGGAAGTTTTTAAATTCATTTTGCACAGATCCATCTGAGGAGTTTCATTCTATGGCAGCTCTGGCCTTATGAAATGTATTTTCTCAATACTAAGAGTTTAAAGTCGAAATTACTCCTTGATCCATGGCTGCAGAACGGAAGTGGTGGCAAGCAGGCATTAAAGCACCATTAATCTCATTGTACATCTCCATTAGATCTCTTGGGTGAGGTGCTCTGTCAATGAGTGGTAATATTTTAAAAGGAATCATTTTTTTTTTTCCTGAGCAGTAGATCTGAAAAGTGGGTTCAAAATATTCAGTAAACTATGTTGTAAACAGATGTGCTGTCATCCAGGCTTTTTTGTTTCATTTCTAGAGTACTGGAAGAGTATATTTAGTGGGATTCTTAAGGGCCCCAGGATTTTAATAGTGGCAGATGAGCATTGGCTTCAATTGAAAGTCACCAGCTGCATTAGCCCCTAACAAGAGTCAGCCTGTCCTTTGAAGCTTTGAGAAACTTTGAAGCTAGACATTGACTTCTCCTCTCCAGCTATGAAAGTCCTAAATGTTATCTTCCTCCAACAGAAAGCTGTTTCATCTACATTGAAAATCAGTTGTTTAGTGTAGCCACCTTCCTTAATTATCTTAGTTAGATATTCTGGCTAACTTGCTGCAGGTTTTATATAAGTATTTGCTGCTTCTCTGTTATGTAATATGTCTCTTTTTCTTACCACTTTCAACTTTTTCTCTGTATTTTTGCTTGTCACAGGTTTGACTGTTATGTGCCTAGGTATGGTTTTATTCATATTTACCCTGTTTAGGTTCCCTGAATGTCAGTAATTGGTAAGTTTGTGTCTCTTACCACATTTGTGGAATTTTTTTACCATTATTTCTTTAATATTTTTAAATATTTATTTCCAACTCTGTTCTCTTTGTTATACCGTTATGCCTCTGTTAGACTTTTTAATGTCTTCCCTTGGGTCTCTATGGCCCTGTTTATTTTTCTTTTCATATTTTTTCTCTTTTTATTAAATTGAACTATTTCTATTGAGTGGTCATCAAATTTACTCCCTTTCCTCTGTCATCACTCTTTTTCCCTTAAACCCATCCAGGAAATTTATTTATTTATTTTTTAAGATTTTAGGTATTTTAATTTTTATTTCTAAGGCTTATATATATTATTTTTTTGTTTTCTTTTTGCTGTGAGATTTTCTTTCTTTTCCTTCATTGTGAACATAAGTCCTTTACCTCATTAAGCACATTTACAGTATCTGCTTTAATATCCTTATTTGGAAATCTCAGTATCTAGGCCATCTTGAGGTTGGTCTCTTTTGAATTATCCTTTCCTTTGAGATTGGATCACATTTCATTATCAAGGAATTGGGGATTCTGTTATGGGTATTATGAATGTATTTGTGGAAATTTTGTTTGCTTTCTTGTTCCTCCAAAGAGTTTTGATTTCTTTGTTTAAGTGAGCCATTAATTGGATTAGACTTAAAGTGAAAACTCTCTGTTGCCTGAGTTTGGCATCTGCTCAAGTCTTGATTTGATTTTTTTTAAGTCTCAGCTGCAGACTGCCTTGGGCCTGCCCTGTGAATATGTGCTATAAGGCTCAGCCAAGACTTGGGCAGAAATATAGCAAAAATTTGAGACTCTTCTTTTTTGCATCTCTCCTCTTTGGAAATCTGTCATTACTTTGTGATGACTGTTGCTGTCCAGGCTCTGTACCATTCTTCTAGCTAGAAAGATTTTTTTTTTTTAATGTTTATTTATTTGAGAGCTAGGGGGAGAGGGAGTGGAGTTTGGAGGGGAAGAGAGAGGGGGAGAGAGAAGATCCAAAGTAGGCTACATGCCCAGGGCAGAGCCCCATGCAAGGCTTGATCTCACAACTGTGAGACTGTGACCTGAAGCGAAATCAAGAGTAGGATGTTCAGCCGACTCAGCCACCCAGGCCCCCTAGAAAGATGGTTCCTGCATGCTGTGGCTACTGCTTATATGCAGGATAAAGCTTTAAGAATAGGAAACTCACTTGTTCTGATCCCTAAAAGCTGTTAAAGAAAGAAAGTCATTGATTCTGTTCTTTTGTTTCAAGTTTAACTGCTCATCCAAAATCAGGCTGATTTTGTTCAGTTTCTAGAGCTTGTAAGTAGTTGTTTTATATTTTTATTTTCCCCCAGAATTTATAGAAGCTTGTTTATCAGAGCTTACTGCATTGTATTGGAAGCTGAGCTTACTAGGTCACTTTTGAGGTTTCCTGAAACATATTTGTCATCTGCTTTTAAAAATAATACTGTGTTTAAAAAGTAATTATTATTTTACTAACTCCTGATCTGCTTAGATTGCTAGGCATAATTTTTCTATTTTGGGCCTCTTCTTTTTAACCTGTCCTTCATTACTGAATTCTTATGACAGACAGTCCTATGAATGCCCTAATTTTATATGTTCTTAATCATTTAGTAAACATTTGATTGTAGAATACTACACTTCTGCTAGGTACCAGAAGAACATAGAGATGAACAAGGTATGCTCCCCATTATAAAGTTTTATTGGTAGAATGTAAATGAAAACAGCTATCAGTGTTTAAGGCAGAATAAGTGCAGATTAACTTCTAAAGAAGTGTGATTAATTTAGATTTAGTTGATAGAGAACACTTCTCAGAGGAGGGGACATTTGATCTTAGGCTGAAGAAATTTAATAGGTTAAGGGTTAGATGAAGGTGGATATTCTAGGGCTAGGGAACAATAGGGGTAGAAGATGAATTTGGCATGCTTGAGGAGTGTTTAATGTCCTGGTGAGGTTGGGGGGCATTGAGTTTTGGAAGGGATATAGTAAGTACTGAAGCTGAAAAGGTAGATTGAGTCCACCTTGAAGAATGCCACATTCAGGGGTGTGAATGTTATTCCTGAAGCAGCAGAGAGAGGATCACATTTGTGGAGTGAATGGATATGATCCATCTTGTGTTTATGGCAAGATAAGTATGCTGGCAATGTTAACTGTGGATTGAAATGGCAACATAATAGAAGAATAAGCAATACACAGTACCCGAACCAGGGTATTGTATATGTAAAAAGAACAAATGTGATAGTTGGAATATTGATGAGGTAGAAATTAATATGAAGAGTGACTGGTTAAGGAAATATGAAAGAAAATTCTCATCAAATTAAAGAGAATCATTACATTTCTAACTACATTTGTAAATATTCCAACATCATGGTGAATATATGAATCTTTTTGGAACATGTTTATTTAAAATTCCTTTTATAGCAGTGTATTATAGGCTGTATTATAATGAATACAAAGTGATTTTTCTTAGGACATGTGATGAGGTCATTTCATAGTTATGGTATATAAGGTCTGTAGTTGGTTTAGCTACCAAGCCTAGTGAGGATTTGATTTCTTTAAAAGTTGTTAGTAATTTTTGCTCTTTGGGAGTACTTAGTTGTCTGGTTTATAGAGTCATTTGCGATCTAACTACTTCTCACAGAGCTTTCAGAAAAGTATAGTTATTTAGAAGACTGGTTTGATTATTGTTTAAAAAGGAATGATAAGCTAACAAATAGAGAACCAGTTATAGCCGCACTTTTATTAAACTGATTTTATTATTTCCACTTTATACATTCATTCTTCCATAAATATTTATTATTTTTGACACCTACTTGTTTCAGACACTGTTCTAATTACCAAATAGTTAACCGTGAACAAAACAGATTGCATCCTTATTTTGATGGATTTTTCAATCTGTTTGTAAAAGACAAACAGTAAACATCCCCCTATAAGATGACATTTGAACAGAGACCTGAAGAAAATTAAGAGAAAGACCATTCAGATATCTGGGTGGGGAGCATTTTATGAAGAGGAAAGGGCAAATGTAAAGGCCCCAATATGGCCCCCTGCTTTTGCTCAAACACACCAAGCAAAAGCAGGGGACCATGTTGTTGAAATAGATTGATTCAAGAGAAGGAAGCCTATGGTAGGTTTTGAGCATAGGATTGATGTGATTTGTTTTTAAAGGGTCATTCTAGTTGCTATGTAAAGAATACAGACTGTAGAAGGACAAGAAGAAGAGGAACCCTTTAGGAGACTCTTACAGTAATATACATCAGACATGATGGTTGATGGCTTGAACTGAATGATCATGTTAAAAATAGTGAGTCACACACAGACTTTGGAAATGTGTAAGGTCAATCTAATGGGACTGTACTATTGAGAAACCTTTTGCTGAGAGTCATCCAGAGTCTGAGAGACACAGTCAAGCCTGTTTTTAAGAGTTGACTGTCTAAGTGCCTCTGTGGAGGAAAACAACGGACAATGTTGTTTAGATATTGGGCTTTGGTATTTGTATTGGAGAGGAGTACAAGTTCCCCCCCCACTATCCAAAAGTTCACTTTATGCCACTTTGCTTTTACCAAAGACCTACATTTCTACCTGTTTTGGGTAATCAAAAGAAATTGAAAGAGGATATTTGCTTTTACAAATAATAATTGCTTGTTTACTTTTTGCCTTAACAACTTAAAAAAGTCTTTTCGCAGGACATTTTATAAGAATGTTCTACTTTCAGATAGTAAGGGAAACAAGATACCAGGTCACCAGATAGCTCCCAAGGTGGTACAGCATACTTGCTTGCCCTCTGGAATTTTGTTTCAATCCCTGGCCATCAGGCACTATCTGTTGTTTGTAAAAAGTAGACTTGCCATTTTCTTTGGATCCTCTACTCTGTTTAAATTACTGGAATGCCCTGCTAAATTATATCTTTACAGGGTATTTATATAGAGTGATGTGGTTAATAACATAGCAAAATAACTGTTTGAGCGTTATTTTCAAAATTAGTCATTTTCTTGGAATTAGTTCTGTGTTTACTACCTTACTCTAGTGTATTTTGGCACTGGAATATCCCTATTTATAAACCTTTGTTCTTAATAATACCAAATGGAAATTGTGATTGAATTTTAAAAGGTGACCTGTGATTCCTTTTGCTCTTCTTACTGTTCTTATTTTCTTACATACTTTTAAAAAGAATAAATTATTTCCTTTGTTCATTGTACAGAATCTCAATATTTTGTAACTTTAAAAAACCTCTATAGTCATTGTTATATACTTCATATGAGGCACCATGTCTTAAATTCTCTTAAATACATTTGTAATTTTAATATTATCATAGCTTTTCTATTTTATTTGTTTTTGTTAATGCCTAGCATAACAGCAAAAGTTTACTATATATTCTAATTGATCCTATTTCAAAATGAATTTCTAGAAAAACACATTGATAGATTTATTTCACAAGTATCTAAAATCATACAATAAAAATGGTAGTGAGTTTTACTTGTCTTTTGTTTTACAATTGATGGCAACCTTGGAGTGTTATCCAAACAAATACCATTACTCCACAAATAAAATTGAGTAAAACTGTTGAGATGCATTCATAGCTTTGGTTATCTGACATAGCTGTCTCCAATCAGATTCCTTTCATCAAATCATTTATTGAATCACCTTATAGCGGATGGCAGTCCTGCAATCTGTATTATCTTTCCCTTATTTATAACAGTGTTGGGATTTGATATTTTTGAAGTATATTTTATTTGCTAGGATAAGAAAACTTAATTTCAGTGCTCCTAAAGCAGATAGGTGTGTGTGTTTGGAGGGGGGGGGAGGAGAGAGGGAGGGAGAGAGAGAGATACAGTCTCCAGTGCTCTTCCTCCCAACTTTATATATGTCCCTTTTTCATAAGGGTAGATACCAAGCAAAGTGGCTGTAGTGTCTTTTATTTTCTTACCAGCTTTACTGCAGGGATATCCTTACTTATCTTCACTCCATTCTTAGTATTGTCCCCCTTCTTCCTTTTATTCCTTTTCTGCTCAATAGACTCTCCGCTACAACAGAAATATTTTCCCAATTCCAGACCTGTTTGTCACTTTACCGTAGTCTTCGTCTCAGGCAGCAAGTCTTTGGTGATAGTGACAAGTAGGAAAATACGGAATTGCTCAGCAGCTTTTCTTCTCATTCACTGCTTTTACCTCCAGGCAGGTCTTCCCTGAAACTCACCAAACCATGAGTAATGCTTTATGTACACAAACTCTGTACTGTTTTGGGCCCATATGGTGGAGGGCATGGGGAGGAGAATATATGTTGAGGGTGTAGAAAAATCATTCCCCCTCCCAATCTGTTTTCAGTTTTTCCTTAGTGACTGAAAACCTAGAGAAGTATAAGACTCTGTGCTAGAAGAATGAAAGAAGAAGTAAAGATGAAGTTGTGAGAATAGTTTTATGGTTAACTCGAGAGCACTTTTGGTCAAAAACTAAAGATGGTAGCAGCAAAGAGGAAGCAGGTAGACTAATATCTGTGTTCTTCATAGAAAAGAGAGTAATGCTATATGTTAAACTTTATCAAGAAGTTTACTTGTTCCTTCAGGAATTTTGCTTTCTGACATCTCAAAAACTCGTTTTTTTGTTGTTGTTTGTTTGTTTTTTTGTTTTTTGTTTTTTTTTTTACCTCTAAGTCCTTCTCCAGGGTCCTAGCCTCTTAAAAAATAACCTGTGTATGTAGTGATTTATGATTTGATTTTAGTTACCTTTTCTATTAAATGAGAAAGTAGCAAATTCTTTCAATGAACTTACAAACCGTTATTTTGTGATACAGGCTAAAAAATACAATGTTCTTTACTGGAAAATATTAAAAATAGTATGTATATCTTTTAAAATGGGGCCTATGGGGAGCCTGGGTGGCTCATTCAGTTGGGTGTCTGACTTCGGTTCAGGTCATGATCTCACAGCTTGTGAGTTTGAACCCCACGTTGGGCTCTGTGCTGACAGCTCAGAGCCTGGAGCCCGCTTCAGATTCTGTGTCTCCCTCTCTCTCTGCCCTTCCCCTGCTCACACTCTGTATGTGTGTGTGTCTCTCTCTCTCAAAAATAAATAAAAACATTAAAAAATTTGTTTTAATAAAAAATAAAATGAGGCCTATGGAATCAAAAATATATTGGACTTTATTCAATTGGTTCCATATAAAACAGGTACTTAAGAGAATCTGTATATAAAAGATTAAAAAAGAAGAGTCCTTTAAGTCTCTATATTAAATTATTGATTAATGCTTTTAATCTTGTTGAATAGAAATCGAATAGTTTATTAGAAAGTTAAGCAAGACTTCAAGGATTTCTACCACTTAGTGATTGTTAAACTTTCTCTTACATCTCCCATTTTAATCTATCAATTGAGGAACTAACTTCTCTAAAATTGTTAAGTTGGAACACATAGACTAGAAATGGGAAGGAAAGAAAATACATGGCAATGATGGTTCAGACATATCTTAATAGAAACATTTTTCCCCCAATCTGCAATTGCAACTCTGTTGTATTTTCTTGTTGATAAATAGTTCTTCAGATTTTGATCAATTTGTGTAAATTTTGATCAGTTTGTACAGTTCTATATTAAATTTATTTTCTGTATGTAATTTCTTTTTCTCTGCTTACCTTTGTCTTATGGCTGAGGCTTTGGAAAGTTTATTATTCCTGTCATATTTCTGTTTGTACAGCCATTGTCTTCAGCAGAAAGGAGTCATTGATGCTGAAAGATGACTCTTGCCTTTGTCAGTGCCAGCCACGACCTTCTACTCAGAGTCTGGATATGTTAACAATAAAACTCCAGAGCTCTGAGTTTAAAACCTAGCCAGATCTTTGTATTCTATAGCATCCGTTGAGCCCCCTGCCATGTCCAGTGTCCTTGGTATGTCATACTGTTTACCTGTTGGCTTACTTAATTATCATCTCATTTAATTAATCTTCGCTCTTCTTTTATGCTGTGGAAGTAGTGTCACTTGATGAAAATTGAGTATGCGTTTTCACATAATTTTATATCTTTAAAAAATTTTGTCTGAGATGTTATGTGTAATAGGCATTCACCTTTTTGCATTCTATTTTACACATATATGTAAATAACACGTAGGCCTCATATATTTTACTCATTTAATGTAAGACGATTCAGAGTCATAAGAATAAACTATGGTCTGATTATTTTCCTTAAGATAGGATCATCAAAATAAGTTTCTATTCTGTGTTCTAAACTATCAGTGAAAGTATGAATACCCTCTTCCTCTCAATCCCACCATTCTACTTTCTGTCTCCATGAATTTGACTACTCTAGGCACCTGAAAGAAGTGGAATTGTACAGTATTTGTCCTTTTTGTGACTGGTTTATTTTCCTTAACATAACGTCCTCAGGTTCATCCATTGTGAAGCATGTGTAAGAGTTTTCTTCATCTTTAAGGCTGAATAATACTCCATTGTATGTATATGTCACATTTTATTTATCAGTTCATCTGTCAGTGGATTTGAGTTGCTTCCACCTTTTGGCTATATGGGTGTACAAATATTTGAGACTCTGCTTTCAGTAGCTAATTTAACTTTGTATTTCACTTTGGCTATATAGTATAAAAAATCTTAAATAGAAATAGTTGCAAATGAAAAGTATGATTTTAAAAAAATAAAAATTTTCATAAAATTATTAGCAGTTTCATAAGTAGTATTTTATTAGTGGATTTTATGGGTTAATAATAGCCTTTGCCTTGGATTGGGCCTCTAGGAATTCTGGCTGCTGTTCTGCAGTGTTGATTACAAAGAAAATGCTTGATAACTAACTAGTGATACTAGAGAGATGGTAAAGAAGTGTGTTTTTACATGCTGTTACCCAAACTTGTAGAATCTTTTTTAAATCCAGAATTTTAATAAGAATTATCCAAGCATGAACAAAACACTATATATTTTTATTTGTGATCTCTGTGTTTTCAAGACTTCTGGTTCTCTTGAAATTCTGCCTAGAGTGTTTTCTGTAATGTAGGTACCCACTTTTTCTCTATAGTGTTTTTAAAAACTTTTAAAATTACACATTAATCACTTAATATGGGAAGTACAGATTCACAAAAAGAATAAATTAGGGTCCTGCCAGCTGAATTAGTAATTAGTAGATTCTAATTCGGAAATTCACTCCTCTTCCCTGCTTTTGTCATGTATCCCTTCAGTTGGCAATTCTGTCCCTGTGGAAGAGGCTTGAGAATCCTGTTTCCTGGAAAGTTCGTGGTATTCAACGTATTACAGAACACATTCTCCTCTAAATCACAGAGGATTTTAAGAAAAAAAAAAAGTTTTTACAAGTTCTAAACTTAGCAGAATGTTGTCTTTGTAACAGAGTTTTCTCATGGAAGAATGAAAAAAAGGCAGCTATTTGTGTTTGTTTCATCATAGAAGGATTGGCAAGGGTTGGGAAAGCATAAGCTGTTAAGAGTCAAGGATAAAACAGACTGGTCCTCAAAACAGAAAAGGGAGAGATATCTGGATTGAGAGGTCTCCAACTCTTTCAACTTTTTCTAGAGATTGATTGGAAGGTAAAATAATGGAGCCAGAGCTTCAGACGGTACATTAATGAGCACAATGAACTGATTTTTTGTGAGTGGTTATTTATCTTTTTTCACTTTGAGTTTTCCTTTTCAATTTTCATAAGCATAGATCCACTCATTTAGAATCAGATTTTAGGGGCACCTGGGTGGCTCAGTCCATTAAGCGTCCCACTTTGGCTCAGATGGTGATCTCATGAGTTTGAGCCCCGCATAAGGCTGACTTCTGTCAGCACAGAGCCCACTGTAGATCTCTCTGCTCCTTCTCCGCACGCATGTGTGCTCTCTTGCTCAAAAATAAACATTTTAAAAAAAGAATTATATTTTAGAGGAGATTTTACTAGGATGAGTTGTCACATCATTTTTATTCCTTTTGATACAACTAATGTTGATATGATATGATTTGGTATAGTTTGATATCTTCAGTTAAGAATATCTTATCAGTGCTATGTTTGAAACCAGTCTTATTAACTTGAACTGTTAAACTTTGCTTCATTTTCTAAGACTTATCCATAAGAACTAAATTCTTCATATTTTCATGTAGGCAGGAAACTACATGACTAAACTACAGAAAGTTTCAGCTACTCTTAGAAGTAGCAGTGGATGAGCACAGAAATGGGGAGACTTAATTTATGCCCTATTTTAAAGTCTCCAGAGACATATTTTGGTTCTGAAATTCTGCATTGTATATCGGGCATTGTATGGAGCAGTGATGAAGGCACTCAAGGTAACTTATTTTCTTCAGGTTTCTCAGACAAAAATGGATACACAGCTAGTCCAATGCAAATGCAAATACCGCTTGCTGAATTGTATTCTCTGCTATACTGTATTTTTAAAAATCCATCAGAGTATTCTTCTGGATTTATATCTTTCACTTTCTTCTCTTAGGTATGGATGAACGAGGAGGTACAACATCTTGGGGAACAAGTGGTCAACCAAGCCCCTCTTATGACTCATCTAGAGTAAGTTTGTTCATAGCCCTTGATTAAACTATGAAGTAATTTGGCAGAATAAGTAAGGTTTTTCATATATGAACTCTCTTTCTTAGGAGAAATAAAGATTACGTATTTACATGGGAATATTGTAGAATACACAGTACCTTCATGGTAGATTTAATTTTTTTCCATTTACTGTCATGTTTGGGCAGTTTATTTTATCTCTTACAGTGAAGGAAATATTTCTACACCTGGATTACCTATAATACTCTTTACTAGATTGGAAGCGTTTGGAATGCCTAACTATTCTCCATACATAAATTTTTCTTTGTGTATTGTTTTCTTCATGTATTACCTTTGAGAGATGGTACTGACTTTCAGAGTATCAGTTTCCAGTCTTCCCTCTCCTGTTCTTGTTCCAGTAGTCATCAGCTGTTTATATCTGGGACTCTATAGCCCTGTCTCTTGGAAGCATATCAACACACACATAACAGATGACATTTCTTGGTTGGCAGTTAAGAGAAAATAGGACCAAGCTAACGTTCTACACAGAGTGAGGTTATAAGGTTAGAGCTTTTTTTTTTTTAGCAGTTAACAAACAAATCCACAAAAACTTTAAAATAATGAAACTGAAAGATTAAAAATTAGACCAGCAAGCTGGCAGTAAAATTAAATTCTGTTTTCCCAGACTGCAGTAAATTGCTGAGGTTAAGAGATACCTTTTCCAAAATGTCATACTTTGAATAAATAATGAACTATTTACTTCTCTTAGAATTAACCAGTAGACGGTAGACAAGCATAAAATTTGTGGATATTTAACCCTGGAAGCAAATTGGCGTAAGTAGAAGGAAACAATATATGATTGGAGTCCATAGTCTCCATATGGGTTATGTTGTTTTGCATTAAAAAATGCTGAGTTAGGGGTGCCTGGGTGGCTCAGTCAGTTAAGCATCCGAATTCACCTCAGGTCATGATCTTGTAGTCCACGGGTTTGAGCCCCGCATCAGGCTCTGTGCTGATAGCTTCGGATTCTGGAGCGAATCCGAAGTCTGGAGCGGCTGAATTCGATTCTGAATTCGAAGTCTGGAGCGGCTTCGGATTCTGTGTCTCCCTCTCTGCCTCTTCCCTGCTCATGCTTTGTCTCTCTCTGTCTCTCAAAAATAAATAAACATTAAAAAAATTTTTTTAACACTGAGTTAAAATATGTGGTTTGCTATTATATTTGACTGTAGCCTATGTTTATTTTAAATACTTTGGGAAGAAATAGGATAGTTGTGTAGAATTACGACTAACTATTAAAGAGACAATTAAACATGATTTTTAGTGTTTCTCTTTTGGGAATCTGTGCTGAGAAAGCTGGGTTGTAGTGTAAAGAGCATTGTCATGACTATCAAAAGATTTGGATTTACTGTCCTCTCCACTGTGAAATCCTTGGGCACCTTATTTTACCTTGGGGAAAGTTAAGCTGTTTGATGTCCAAATATTCTTCTACCTTTAGAAGTTTTTGATTCTTTAAATACCATTGTGAATAGGAAAGATAGGTTTCCTGTTTAGATTGTGAAATACGGATTTTATATAGTGGAGTACAAAATACTATTTATTGGATTATTTCTTTGAAAGGCTTGAGTTACTATGTGATAACTTATTTCTTAAAATATATTAAATGGGGCCTTTGTACCTTATGCTTACTTTCCTTTCAAACTTTCGGTTTTGTTCTACTTGAGTACTAAATAAGATTCTAGGAGAAGAGAGCATAAAAGTGTATCCAAACTTTTACATATTTCATGATCGTGAAATTAAGTTTGCGTCTAGAGATGGACTTCAAAGTGTAACTCTTGCTTTTCTGTTGCTATTTGCTATGCTATGTTGAGTGTATATTATTTGCATTGAAAAGTTAAGGTGATCTTATTGTAAATTAGTTTTCTGTTTAAAACCCCAGATTAATCTTTAAATATTCCCAATCTACCATGCAACCATTTATATATATAAATATATATACACTATCTATCTATATATGTATTAGATATATATACTATCTAGATAGTGTATATATAGTAGATATATATACTACCCTATAAATAAAGGGTATTTATAAACTACCCTATAAATAAAGGGTATATACATACTACCCTTTATTTTTGTTCCCATTGAAATCCATTTTTCCACTAACTTTGCTTCTTCTTTCCTGGTCATGATTTTGAACCTGAAATGGTTTATCTAGTTAAGAAGTTATGATTTATTTATAATTTTAAACAATTTAATTCTCCCCTGAAATCTTCTCACCAGGGAAAGACATTTATGATTATCTTTGAAGCTATCTTCAATACACCTTTATAGGAAATTTATCAATTTTGGGGGTTTATCATTAAACACCATCTACCAAGTTGACCATTTTTCTCATAATCATAAATATAGATATAGTTCTGTTAAAAGGAGTCTCAGTTTACCAAAGTACTTTATTCCACTCATAGAATGTTGAGTGTCTTAAATTCAGAAGTAAACACTGATACTGGCTAAAAACCAAGTTTGATATATTGTTTGTAAAATCATTAACAAGTCAGTAAACTTTAATGAAATTTGCAGGTATTTTGTAGAAATTTTGTCAGTGAAATTTATTTAGACTTTATCATATTGTATAAATAATACATTTCCATCACAGGAAGTTGTAGCATTTAAGAAATTATTTGATTTTACAATACTGATAGCAAAATTTTAATTTTACTTTTTGTAAAGTTTGAAAAATACTTAGTAGGCTACACTAAAACGTATGTAAAAACTGCAGAATGAGTGGTTTGGTGGAGTTATAAAGCATATGCTTATAGTTTAGTATCTATTTAACACCTTTTTAAGGGGAATGTTTGCTTTGTACACTTTGTGCCTTATAGCTACTGCCTTTAAATTTAACGAAGATAGCATTTTGCTCTAGTAACCCTGATACATAAGTGAGCTCTACCAGAGTTGTATGGTTAAGAGGCCACAAACTTCTCATCAGCGTACTTGAGTCTTATACATGTTCTTTCAGAAGTAGGAAAAGTCATTCCTGCAGAGCTCCTGCCTGCCCTGTTTTCCCCAAATACACAAGAAAAGTAGCCTCACAGTGAATAGGTGATTTGCTGAGTTTCTGGTTATCAGAGCCAGCCATAGCATATCATTTAATAGAGAATTTTTATACAAGAAATAAATGCTTGTATCTATTAGTGGTTATAAAAGAAAGGTAAACATGGTTGGTATTTTTAGGAAATGTGGAGATGACACATGTCTGAGACACTCATATGGAAGTAAGAACATTTGTGGCTTGTACTTCAAACCTCTCCACTTTTGTTAGAGTCCTGATTACTGCACTGTTGACCTACTGCTCACCTCTGCAGAACAAAACACAACTGAACAGATAAAAACATTATCATAATGTGAATAATACTTTTATTTTCAGAAATATGTGAAAATTGGTGATTGAAGTTAAGGCACCAGAGATTCAAAGGAGTGATTTAAGATCTCAGATACTCTAGACCTGGGCAAGTTAATGAGTTTGTTCCCTCCCTCCCTTTGTTTTTATCCTTTGCTGCAAACAAATACTTTGTATATTTGACATTGCACCAGGCATAAAGGCCAGAGAATACCATGATGTTTGTTATTTACTACCATGTTAATGATTTATTCTAGTTTCAGATTTTCCCCCCCTCTCCTCTTTAGAATAGACAGTGGTCAGGAGCACAGACTCTGGAGCCAGAGTGCCTAGATATAAATCTCAGCTCTGCCACATACTACCTGTATGATTCTGGACAAGTTACTTAAATTCACTGTACCTGAGTTTACTCATCTGTGAAATGGGGATAATAACTACTTTATAAGGTTGTCATAAGGATTAAATGTATATAAACTATGATTAAATGAGATAAATGTATATAAAGTGCTTATTAGATCAGTGTCTGGTACATAGTGACTGCTATGTAAGTGTTGCCTTTAATCCTATCTGTATCAGAATTTATTAACTAGATCTATATGTAATAATTAAATCTAAATGAATGAATACATTTTGCAGGTGTGCTGCATTCTGAGTGGAATGAATAAGAAATACTTGCTGATTCTGCCATGCTTAATATACTTCCTTTAGATTTGTAAAAGACATAAAATTGATTTCCTTTCCCCTTCAGTTATCTGTTTCTTTCTTGGGAAAGAAAGACATAAAAGTTTTACTCTGTCCAGTATAATGCTTTTTACATAATGGATGTTTTATGTTTGCTGAATATAATCAGATTGGGGAAGAATTCTTAGATTTACTAGATTAATTGTGTTTGGAGATTGAGTAGAAAAGAATCAAAGTTGATTTATGGTGGTGAAGCTCAAAGTCGATGGTGGTGGTATTAATGGTAATAGGTCTCCTCTCTCCTATGCTTACAAATTATTCTCCTGATTGATGATACTACTTAGTAAAGCATTTAAGATCACTAACTCTGGAGAATTATACTTTGTGACCTTGGATAAGTTACCAAATCATTTTGAGCCTCAGATTTCTCATCTTTAAAATAATGATAATTTACACATACCTTTTAGGGTTTGAGTAAAAATGAAACCTAATAATAGCTATGAAGTATTTCGTTTATTGATTCAATAAATGAAAGCCGCTACTATTATCATTATCCCCAAATATCTAATATTTCGTTGTTCATTTTCATGGTCATATTTCCTGATGTACACATTCCATTTCTGGATTGTTTTATGATCATTTTAGTTGATAGAAATTCCAAGGGGCTCTGTCATCTTGGTTTTTTTGCCCTGTTAGCTCTGTGACCCAACCTAAGCCAAGCTTTAAGTACTGAAGTGCCATTGGGGTTTGTATCCTAGAGTTATGACAGGGCTCAAAGGAAAGGGAAGAAGTCTTCTTGTTGACAGCATTTCCTAAGACAGAGTTTTTCATTTCTCAGTTTAAAAAGTAAGAGAGATCATCTTTTGAACTGCTGGTGGGCATGCAAACTGGTGCAGCCACTCTGGAAAACAGTATGGGGATTCCTCAAAAAATTAAAAATAGAACTACCCTACAACCCAGCAATTGCACTACTAGGTATTTATCCAAGGGATACAGGTGTGCTGTTTCAAAGGGCATGTTTCAAACATGCACCCCAATGTTTATAGCAGTGCTGTCAACAATAGCCAAAGTATAGAAAGAGCCCAGATGTCCATCGACAGATGAATGGATAAAGAAGATGTGGTATATCTATACGATGGAGTATTACTCAGCAATCAAAAAGAATGAAATCTTGCCATTTGCAACTACATGGATGGAATTAGAGGGTATTATGTTAAGCAGAATTAGCCAGTCAGAGAAAGACAAATATCATATGACTTCACTCATATGAAGACTTTAAGGTACAAAACAGGAACATAAGGGAAGGGAAGCAAAAATAATATAAAAACAAAGAGGGGGACAAAACATAAGAGATTCTTAAATATAGTGAACAAACCGAGCGTTGCCGGAGGGGTTGAGGAAGGGGGGATGGGCTAAATGTGTAAGGGGCATTAGGGAGGACACTCATTGGGATGAGCACTGGGTATTATACAGAAGGGATGAATCACTGAGTCTACTCCTGAAATCATTATAGCACTATATGCTAACTAACTTAGATGTAAATTAATAAATAAGTAAAAAAAAAAAAAAAGTAATAGAGATCAGTGGTAGATAACCCCTAGTAGTAATTATATTTATAGGCACCAGCAATGACCAGCAGTTGGCATTTTAATTATGTGCATTTTTCAGGTTATATATAATCTGTTGTGGTAGTTATATGGGGCGGGAAAGAAGTAACATTCCACTGCATAGAGTTTGAGTGCATATTTTTTCTAATTGGTAAATTTCTACCATGATTTTCCCTTGTCTTTATAAATATGGTTTGCAGAGTGAAACAGTTATGTTCATGTTGCTCTTCCTTTCTTCCCTATTTTGCAGTATCCTATAATTTCAAAACTAGAAAATGTGCTAGCTATTTATGTCTAGTCCTTTTATTTCATTGATGAGGAAACTAGGAGAGTTTGAGATTTGGCCAGGTTGAGATGTGTGTTGTTGATTCAAAATACACGAGAGGGGCACCTGGGTGGCTCAGTCAGTTAAGTGTCTGACTCCAGCTTTTGTCATGATCTCGCATATCATGAGTTCGAGCCCCACGTCAGGCTCTGTGCTGACAGCTCAGAGCCTGGAGCCTGCTTCGGATTCTGTGTCTCCCTCTCTCTCTGCCGCACCCCTGCTTGCACTCTGTCTGTCTCTCAAAAATGAATAAATGTTAAAAACAACAACAACAACATTTGGCTAGACAATATGCCTAGTTAATGACAGACTCTGGCCTAGAATTCAGATATACCAAATTTCATACAGTTACTCTTTAACCACCTTACCTTAGTGTTTCCCAAGTTAAAGAAGAACTATCTTAAATTTTTTGCCATTTACTGAAGGAACGGGAGAAGAGATGAGAAAGATGAAGAGAAAAGAGGATCTGTAATTGATACTTCAAAAGAGGACATGGGATGTGATAGGATTAAAAAAAAAATGTTTGCCAGCCAGCATAGTATATTGTGAGGCAGACTAGCATAGAATTTAAGTGCTTGAACATTGAAATCAAGTTGTGTAGGTTTTATTTCTGGTGCTTTTACTTCCTAGTTGTATGACTCTGGGCAAATTATTTCTCTTTGCTCAAACTTTTTTTCTTTTTCCTTTTCTCATTGATAGAAGGGAGGTGGGTACTTGATAATAACTACCTTAGTAAAGTTCCGGACTTAGGCCTATTTGTGGAGAAGGGGAAAACCAGTTATGTGGTAATGAGTTGGCTTTAAAATACTAGGTTCAGTGGCTGTTTATGATTCAGCACACAATAATTTCAGACTTCTCATTAAGAGGTAAACAGTAGCTAAGTTTTGAGGTCTTTCATTTTAATATATACTCTGACATCTGTACCTGTTACAATGAGGTAGAAGGATGAGGGTTCATTTTATTAAAAAAGCACCAGTAGTGATCATTTCTCAGACCATTTATCAGGAATACACATGGACATCAGCCTGATAAACCAGGTCAGGTAGAAAATGAATATGAGAGTTGCTCTAGCCTTCTAAGGAGTTGCTCTAGCTTTCTAAGACTCATACTCAAACCCATAGATTGGGTACTTTGAGTGGGGGGGGGGGACAAAAATAAGTAAAAATTCAACTAAAGGATACATAAGGCTTTCAAATTCTAGGGAAGCTAAAATGAGTCCCTAAGGTTATCTAGATGAGTTTAATGAATCCTCTCTTGCTATTCCTGGGCCATTTCCACCTGATGTGGCTAAAGATCTCTTTAGATCTTTATATCTTTAGATCTTAAGAGATCTTTAATTTTGCTTAGTGCTTTCTTAGCAGGTATTTAATATCTTTTCATTCATGTGGATGAGCTTGGCAAACTGCCACTCTGTGGTTTGATGGATAACAAGTTGGAGATAAGACCCTCAGTTCCCCTCAAGTGCTGTCTATATTTAATTCACAGAGGTCATTCTTAGCCCAGGAAGGGTTATACTGGCTAGACTTTTGGGAGAGCCTAATGTGTAGTCCATTTACATTTGACACTAGAGGCCTTAGGAATATCTAGGGGTGGAGAGAACCTGTAGTTTTCTTCTCCCGATAAAGAACAGTGGAATGAGAGCTACTCTTGTAAATAAAGGTAGCTTATTTACATCCTTGTAAATAAGAACGATAATGTTGTCTATCTGCTTTTAAGGAACTTGTGCTTACTCTGATCCCCATTTTTAAGATGCTGAGATTTGTGAATGCACTCAGTTTATGCATCATTAATAATGAATAATCGTTTAGTTAATCTTAGAGTTCTGGAGCTGTGGTTAGAAATGCAGGTCATATTTATCTGAAGAGTTAATTATAAAACTTTTAACTCTTTTAAGGCAGCAGTGAGGAAGCTACAATTAGGAAGCAAATAGTTAATTATCAAATTAATTTCATTGATTACTGTGGGATTACAGGAGATGGAGAGATTACTTTGGGTGATCAGGAAAGAGTAAAGGGGAAGTGTTTGAATAGAATGTTTATTATAGGACAGACAATATTTGTATGAATAGGATTAAAAGGAAAATGACTTTCTGGAAATGTGGAATGACACTCAAAGGAAGAAAAAAACTGGCACATTGGGTGACTGAGGAAGATACAAAATCATATAGATTCAGTCACCTTTCAGAATGACGACTGCTGAATTAAACTCCATGTGTTTTATTCAGGCTTTGACAAGTTAGTTGTGGTTGTATTCTACAACTACCAGATTGTTTGATTTTGATAAATAGTTTTCCTAAAAATGGAAAAATTTAGTTGTGTGAATAAAAAAATAGTTTTTACTCATTGTCCTCCGTTGACAGCATTGATGGGTAATAAAAGTTTAGTGTTCCTTTCTCTTGTTTAGAGTAGATGTTTTCTCTAGATTGTTTATGGTTTGCTAATGTTTTTATTTTTGAAGGGGAAAATGATGTAGGTTTTATAGCTTCTGCGAGTTCAAATGCAATAATTAGAAAGGACACACAAATTTTGAAATAGTATTTTATGCCTCTTGATCTCAGGTACAAAACACGAGATGAAGCAGTTAAATAGCAAAGCAAGACAGGCGGGACAGAGAATTAAAGTAAGTGTTTTCTATATATTGCATCTATGTTCCCATTAATCTCTGTTTTGTTATGTAACTGCTCCTTCTGAATGTGAAGAAAAACTATGGGTAAGAAAAGGGTTTATTTTAAAGTTAGGTTTAAATAAACCCATGAGGGAAAATGTTGCTTGTTACTCTTGTTTGTTTTCAAAACATACAAACCTACCTATAATTTGCAGTCTTAGTTCTTAGATAAGGAAAAAATTGGGTTAGGATGATACAGGCTTCTTTAAATCTCTTGCTAGCAGATACTTAAAATGAAAGAAATCACACAGCTAATAGGTCGTCTACTTTTCCATTTTAAGCTAAGCAGACCTTCTGTTTTTGTTTTTGTTTTTTCAATTTAGCCGTTCTTCCAGGGACAGTGTCCATTCAGATGCTGTCACATAGTTTTGGAACCAGCCTTTATGTCTGTTTCTTAGCTCACTGTAAGTTTCACTTAACTTTACATGCTTATGAAATAGCATCTTTATCAGGACTGATCTTTATAATTCTCTCTTTTTAATCTTCTCATTGTTTAGTCTTTAGTGAAAGTCAAAACACTAATCTTTGAATATCTCTTATGTCCCTTTTTGTAAAATTGTTGAGATCTTACTTCTGGCAGCTTTTTAAATTATTTTCTATAGACTTATATATTTCTTATTCTTAAGAACAGAATGGAGGGTAGATTCAGACTGAATACCTTTCTAGGTCTACTTAGCCTATCTTTAAAAAAAAAATTTTTTTGAGTCCACACCCAACAGCGGTGGGCTTGAACTCAGGACCCTAAGATCAAGAGTCGTGCACTCCACCAGCTGAGCCAGCCAGCCAGGCACCACAGCCTATTTTTATTAATACCAATAATCATAACTAGCATTTGTGACAATATTGTTTAAAACATTTTCCCTATTTTAAGCTTTATATCAGCTTTTCAAGAAGGCGTTTTAAATCCTGTCCATTTTAGCAGTGAGGAGATTGAGGTTCAGAGAAGGTGGATAAATTACCAGATATTAAACATCCAAGGCTAGTAGCCAGGCAGTATGACTCTAAATTACTGTTCCTTTCTACTATCACACTTGACAAAGTATAAAAGAGACCCCAAAACAGTTGTTATCTCTTTTTGTCCAGTACTTTAATGAAAGATATTCTAGAAGTTGTAAGATGATGGTGCTGTCATTATTTCTTATAGAAATATTATTTACATTTTATACGTTAAAAAAATATAAGCCACAGAATAAATTAGGTAAGTTTGCTTCCTGGTTTCACCACTATATATGACCTTGGAAAAGATAAGATAACTTAAATTCTGAGCCTCATATTTCTCATCTGCAAAGAGATTCACCTTGTAACAGGTGTATGAAAATTAAATACAGGAAGTTTTATAAAGCATAATGTCTGTTATTTATTAAGTAGTCTATGAGCGTTCCTCTTTTTACATCCAGTCGTATGAAAAATTACACATCCATCATTCTGATACTAAACCGTGTAGGAATTTTAAAAGTCTCATATGCTCCTTAGAGAAGTAGCTGTTTTGAATTTCTGGAGTATGTCCTAAACAAGCTGAGGGACTTGTTGCAGGTTTTAAATGACCAACAAGAGGTTCTTTAAGTAAAGTAAATTCTTCACAAAATTAAAACTATTGGAAAGGTTTATTGCATTATGGATTTTGCCATTTAGAGATTATTGTGGGGGGGGGAATTGGGCAACCCAGATTTATCAGAATGTAGATTCTTCAGTTCCTCAAATTTGTTTGAAAAGATATCTACCTCACAGGATGGCTAATGAGACCTCAGTGAGCCTATGTATGCTTAAAGGCTTATTATAAGCATGATCAATTAATGTTAGTTCCTTTTGTGATACACTTTTGTCATATATTCTAACATTTTTATTTTGAGAATAATAAACTTAAGAGTGTTTTCCTTCACTGTATTGAACTGATGCTTAATCCTGTAGGCTATCAAATGAAATAATTATTTTAATGTGATTTTATATCATAATCAATGTGCTACATTTTGCATAAAGCAGACCATCTTCTTGGTGTTTAATGTAAGTTATTTAGTGATTAACAAGAAGATATCAACTGTCCTGTACCAAATATTTTCTCTGCATTGGTGATACCATTACATCTCATTGAGTTTATAGTTTTCTGAGCTCTTGCTCTGTAAATATTCTTGATTTCACACTAACCTTACCTTACTCTCTTAGATCACTTCTACTTAGTATCTTTCTTCCCAATTTGTCATTTTGTAGTCTTCTCTTGGGCTTTTATGGGCTGTTCACATGGAATCCTTTTTTTTTTTTTTCTTAGTTCTTTCATTTAGGCAGCATTTATTGAGATTCCATTATTTTCTGGTCACTATAATTAGTCAAGCAAAACAAAAATGATCAGTCCATGTTATCTGGGCAAAAGGAGTGTTCATTCTCTTGAAAAACATCATAATACTATTGAGTGATAAAAGTTATAATAATGATGGCCTGGGGAGAGTAGAAGCACAGAAATAGAACCAATACTTGGTTATGAAACCTCTAGGGCAAATCAGTTGAAAATGGTAATATGTTTTATAATACAAAGAACAAAGGACTTAAGCCTGGAGATTTCCCCCATTACAAAGCATACTTGACCAAAAGAATTATTTATTCTGGACATGAGTTCACAATATGTAAAGGAAAAATTTTCAACAAGATCATAGTTTCTCAAACTGGGCTTAATAGGATATTAATAAATGTGTAAATACAGAACTCCATAGTCCAGTATATTTGTATTATTGAGTTAACAAAATTAGACTTGTTATTAGATTTCTCAATTTTTAATATTTTATTGCAAGTTATAAATCCTTAAGAAAGGAATAGAATATACTTCTCACAGTTCTTTTCCCCACCATGGAATCCTTCTGTATTACTTATGAATTAAGTTTGACTGCTAGTAATCTCAAGAATAGTACATTAGATGACTTGTACATTCAACCATTCATCTAGAACTGTGACCCATTGTGAATTCATTTTTATATAAGGTATGAAGTAAGAGTTGAAAGTGATTTTTTTTGCATAAAACTATCCAGTTTTGTTACCATCATTTGTTGAAAAGATTATCTTCCCCATTGAACTCTTATTGTCTCTGTTAAAATCAATTGACCATGTGTGTGAGAATCAATTTCTGAACTGTTTTGTTCCACTGATTTTTCAAAATCTTTATACCAATGCCATACCATCTTAATTACCATTCCTTTAAAATAAATGGGTTAACAGTCGGTGTTTCACGATTAAGTATGATGTTAGCTGTAAGTTTCATTTATGTGATTTATTAAATTGAGGACATTCTCTTCTATTCCAAATTTGTTGAGAGTGTTAATCAAAAATGGATTTTGAATTGTATGTGATGTTTTTTTCACATTTGTTGAAAAGATCTGATTGTTTTTAGTGTGTTACTCTGGGAATTATAGTGATTACTGTTTTAAATTTTAAATGAACTTTGCATTCCTGAGATTAATAGCACTGCGCTATGATACATTGTCCTTTTTATATATTACTGAATTCAATTTGCTAAAATGTTAAGAATTTTTATATACTTTTTAAGTATTTATTTTGAGAGAGAGAGCTCATGAACAGGGGATGGGCAGAGAGAGGGAGAGGGAAAGGGAGAGAGAAAATCTCAAGCAGTCTCCTTGGTGTCAGCACAGAGCCCAATGCTGGGCTTGATCCCAGGAATTGTGAAATCATGACCTGAGCTAAAACAGAGTCTGACCCTTAACCACTGAGCCACCCAGGCACCCCAAGAATTTTTATATTTGAGTAATACTGGTCTGTAGGATTTTGTATTATCTTTGTCAGAATTTGGTATCATGATAATATTGGCCTCAAAGAATGAGAGGTATTACCACATCTTTTCGAGGAATTTGTGTAGCATTGGCACTATTTCTTCTTAAATATTTGGTAGAATTCACCAGTTAAGATATATGGGCCCAGAGTTTTCTTTTGTGGGTGATTTTTAATTACAATTTCAATTTTATGAATAGATGAAGGAACTATGTAAGTCACTTATTTTTTCTTGAATGAGCTTTATTAATTTGTGTATTTTGGAAATATGTCCATTTGTCCATTTCATCTAAGTTGAATTTAAAGTTCATAATATTTCTTTGTTATCTTTTAAATATTTATAGTAGTCATTTTTGATATATTAACAAAGTACTACAAATTTAGTGGCTTAACATAGCATATGTTTATTGTCTGTTTCTATTCATGGTGATTTTGCATAGCTTAGCTGGGTCCTCTGCTTCAGTCCCTTACAGTGCTATAAGCAAGATACTGGTGAGAACTGAGGTCCCATCTAAAAGACCTTTTGGGGAACAATCTGCTTCCAAGCTCGTATGTGTTTTGGCAGACTTACTTCTTTGATTTGTTGTACTGAAGGTCACAGTTCCCTGTTGGCTCTTGGCTGGAAACTACCTTCTTAGGTATCTTGCCACCTGGGCCTTTTCCATCATGGCAGCTTACTTCATTAAAGATAGCAAGGGAGGAGGTCTGCTAGCAAGATAGAAGACACATTATGGAGCCTAATCATAGAAATGACATCACCTCACTTTGCCACATTGTTTTGGTTAGGAGCAAATCACTAGGCCAGCGCACACTTCTGGGGAATAGTTTATTTAGGAGTGTCAATACTAGAAAACAGAGACCATCTTAGAGTCTACCTGGCACAGTATTTGTAGAATCTGTAGTTAGAATCCTCTACGTCATTCCTGATACGGGTAAATTGATTCCTCTTTTTTTTTTTTTTTATGAATATGCCTAGAGGCTTATTTTACTGATATTTGCAAAGAACTAGTTTTTTGTTTCATTGGTTTTCTCTCTTTTTCTGTTTTCAATATACTTGGCGTCTATTACTCTTACCTTTATTTTGAATTTAATTTGCTCTTTTCTAGTTTCTTAAGGTGTAAGATGAGGTACTTGATTTGAGGCCTTTTATCTTTTCTAACATGTATTTAGTGCTATAAATTTTCCTCTGACTTTGGTGTCATCTGCATCCTACAGTTTTTGCTGTGTTGTGTTTTCATTTCATTCAGTTCAAAATACTTTATAATTTTCCTGTTAATTTCATGGGTTATTGGAAATGTATTGTTTAATTTTGAAATATTTGGGATTCTTTAGTGATATTTTTATTATTGATAATTAATTTAATTATGGTCAAAGAACATGCAGTAGTCCTTTGTGTAGGTCCATTTTTTAGGTGGTATTATTTTTTTTGTGATTCAAGAATTTTTATTAATACTCCTTATTATGAGGGTCTGGTGCTGACAAAATTTTTCATTTTCTACATGTCTGAAATATTTATTTATTTATTTATTTATTGCTAGGTATAGAGTTCTGAGTGGAGATATCTCCCTCTTCCCTAACCCTCTCTGCAATCCTAGGATTCACTTTATTTCCCTTCTCTCAGGAGTCAGTATCCTGCGCTGTCCATGTCCAGTGTTTCAGAACTGCTGTTTAGTTTTTTTATTATTTCAAGTGTAAGGGTTAATCTGGTGTCTGTTACTCTTTCCTGTCTGAAAGTAGAAGTAGAAATGGAGTTTTCAGCTCGCCTGATTTGATAGGGTCACGAATTTGCTTTATAAGTGGAAACCCTAGGAGCAGCACATTAAGAATAAATGGAGAAATGAAGCCTGCACTATCAGATTTTTCTGCAGAAAACTGAAAGCTGACTCAGTCAAGAAATCATTGTAATTTAGATACCAAATTCGCTACTGTGTAGTCCTTTCCTTACTACCAACTGTCCCCAAATATTTGACTACTGATACTTTGTAATCAGAAGACAAAAATCTGTTCTTTAATAAGATTAAATAACTGCCACCAACTAGCTGTGTGATGTTAAGCATGCCCCTTGAATTCTCTGAATCTTTTTTTCCTTTGAAATGAGGCCTCTATTTTAAATAGTCTTCAACCAGGGCTTCCAAATTCTGAGAAAGTAGTGGTAATCAGGGTTCCTAATTTATTTTAAAATATAGCAAATAATCTAATCCAGCAATTTATTTAGTATGTTCCAAAGACCTTTGTCCCTGAGACCCTTTTAGAGTGTTTACAAGGTTAAAACTATTTTCATACTACTAAAATATTCTTTGTCATTTCAGTCTTATTCTTTGTACTGTGGAGTTTTCAAATGTACCTGATATATGCTGATGTCTTTGCTCTGAGTTCTTCTGTATTTAATTTCTCAGGTTTAGTTTCTAATATGGTAAATACCACTCGAATGTTCCACATAAACAAAGGATTTTTTGGGATTCTCAATATTTTTTTAGTGTTTATTTATTTTCGAGAGAGAGACACAAGAGGGGGGAAGAAGGTGGGGGGAGAGAAAGCGAGACACAGAATCTGAAGCAGGCTACAAGCACAGAACCTGACACAGGGCTCAAACTCATCAAACCTCGAGATCATGACCTGAGCCAAAGTGGGACACTTAACCAGCTGAGCCACCCAGGTGCCCCCTCAATGTTTTTTAAGACAAAATATTCTTATACAACAGGTCCTGAGACCGAAGGGATTCTGAGAATTTGAAAATGGCTTGCCTAATAGAAATTATTCCCTTTTTAAGTATATACTTTGTTGCCAGATTTCTTGGTGCTGGAAATGAAAAATTCAGTGACTAACATTAAGTCTTCTGCTGTCATAGTTCCCATGTTTAAATCAGTTCTCTACCATCTCTGACTTTGAGAAAGTTAAATTCTCTAAGACAAAATTTCCTCATTTTTGAGATAGGGAAAATACAGTATCTATATATAAAGATAGTTTAAATTAATTGATACACTATAAGAAAACCTTTAACACAATGGTGGCACATAGAAGGCACACGGTAAGTTAGCTGTGATGATCATGAAGCCACCAGAAGTGTGTTTGTTGACATTTTTATTTTCTAGTTATTAGCATGTTTCATTATACTTTAGGGCATTTTTAGCAAATCTTAATGCTATTTCTTCTGCCTGAGAGTGCTCATTCTGCTTTGATGTTCTCATCTGAAGTTGTGCTGGAATATTACCATCTTCTATTCTTAGTCAACCCAGGAGGTTTAACTTGGAAGTTGGCACACTGGCTTAAGCATAATTTAAAATGTTATTGGTCATGCCATCTTGCCCATTAGACTAGTAGGGAGTCTAAGAATA
Organism: Cryptoprocta ferox; assembly: GCA_028646485.1. Lineage (NCBI taxonomy): Eukaryota > Metazoa > Chordata > Mammalia > Carnivora > Eupleridae > Cryptoprocta > Cryptoprocta ferox. The sequence continues at coordinate 93,558,892 of CM053560.1, forward strand.
CTTATCAAACCTTTGGAAACTATACTGTGACACACCTTAGGCCCAGACCTCATGCAAAAGTTACTCAGTTTATTAAAATATCTTTAGATATTGTTTCTCTTCTCTAAACTGTGAACTCCTTGAAGTCAAAGCCTTTTATTCATTGTATACAAGCACCTAACATAGTGCTTGATAAATTATTGGTAAAAATACAGTAGGTATGCATATACATACTGTGTCATACTTTCATATGCACAATTTAATTTCCTTAATTTTGTAAGTAACTAGATTAAGATGATACGAAAGACAGGTAAAAGGGATAGGCCAGGGGCACCTGGGTGGCTCAGTCGTTAAGCGTTCGACTTCGGCTCAGGTCATGAGCTCGCAGTCTGTGAGTTCCACTCCCACGTTGGGCTCTGTGCTGACAGCTCAGAGCCTGGAGCCTCCTTCAGATTCTGTGTCTCCCCCTCTCTCTGCCCCTCCCCTGCTCATACTCTGTCTCTCAATAATAAATAAAAACATTAAAAATTTTTTAATTAAAAACAAAGGGATAGGCTATAGGGAAGAGGAGGATGAGAAGGAAGTCATCAAGAGGAAGAAAGACAAAAGAAGATACCCCTCACAGAAGTGTTGATAAACACACTTGATGGCATCTAGGTTACAGATTGATAGTATATACTGAAAACAAAAGAACTCAAAGCAGAAATCAGGAAAAATAGAAAATCAAGTCCCATTATAGCTATAAATGAAATTGTCATATTTGATCAAGTATATGATAATTTGTTTTGTGTCACTAATAGTTTTATTATTTAAGTGGTATATCTCCCAGTCTCTCTTAAGGAGGTATATAAAAAAAAAAAAAAGACTGGTAGTACTGTGAACTACTGTTGATTATCAAAGGAATTCTGGTCTCCTGTTTTTCTGAGTATCTGAAAAGTTTGTATTATGTTCAAATATAGTAAGTGTCTGAAAATACAGTAAAACAGTACCAGTTTGGACTGCATGTCTCAATTACAGTATGATTTTACCTTTAAAGAAGTGACTATCCTGTCATTTTTACTTTTAATTATGTATATTAGTCCGTATTCTTTTAAGTGTTAGTTAGTTAATTTTGAGAGAGATCACCAGCAGGGGAGGGGCAGAGAGACTGGGAGAAAGAGAATCCCAAGCAGACTCCGGGCTGTCAGCGCAGAACTCGACCTTGGGTTTGATCCCCATGACTGTGAGATCATGACCTGAGCCAAATCAAGAATTGGGCACTTAACTGGCAGAGCCACCCAGGTGCCCCACCGGAAATATTCTAATAAAGTAATTCCACTTAATCTTGCCTTGCCAGTTTTATTTAATTGGATAAGTGGAATGCATATACACTAATCAGAGTGGAGTTTCCTTCTGATAATGGATCAGATAGCCATTTGTGCAGTTGTTTACTAAATGAAGTTGCTGGTTTATGTTTTAATATCACATTATATGAAGAATACTATCTTTGTACAATTGAATAGCCATGGAGTGAAATGTGTCTCCTGAGAAGCTTTCAAAAACCCTTACTATTGGACTGAACAATAGATTTTACTTCTCATGCTTCCTCTAGGGTGCATGGTTTTTAGAATAGAAGAAGGTGGATCTATTTTTATTACATTAATTTTCTTCTTTTTTAATGAATTCACTTAATTTGGTTAGTTAAGTATATGTATGATATGAGTGAGCTAAGCTATCTGGACACGCAAATAACCACTAAAGTCCTGCTTTTAGTGATTTTAAAAAGTTAGTTTGCCCATATTCAAATCTTGTATGTATTCCTCAAACTGGTAAATGAGTACTCTCCTAGCGGTCCTTCCTCAGCAGGATATTGGAGTTATTCAGAGGCCTTCTGGGTTAGGCAACTGTTGGGCAACAGAAGGAGATAGCTTTATTTACTGATACGTAAAAGAAAGTCTGCCAAACATGCAAAAATGAGTGATGGGTCTTCTGTTACAAAAGGACCATGAAAATGGGAGAGGTAATGTATTTAGAATCTAATTCCATTGATGTTCTTAGCAATAAATGCTAACCAAAAAGGGAAAATTTTGTTAAATACATCTTTGAAATGTTATTAACATACTGATGGGAAGCAGTGATTCTAAAGCTGCACATGTGTCTATTTATAAATATAACTTTAAAAATACTTTCCTAAACTAAAAAAATTAGAAGCTTTCTCAAATTTTAAGTGCTTTGTCATATTTAAAAATTCTAAAGGTTAAAAATGAGGAAATGTACAAAATCTAAGAAAAATTTGATAAACTCTTTCACTAACCTACTCATTTAACATAGAAGTCTCAGGGGACCTGGGTAGCTCAGTCTGTTAAGTGTCCGACTTCAGACCACGTCATGAGCTCATGGTTCATGAATTTGGTTCATGAGTTTGAGCCCCGCATCAGGCTCTGTGCTCCCAGCTTGGAGCCTGGAGCCTGCTTTGGATTCATATTCATTCTCAATCTCTCTCTCTCTCTCTCCCCCTCTCTCTCCCTCTCTCTCTCTCTCCCTCCCTCTCTCTCTCTTTTTCTCTTCTCTTTCTCTTTCTCTTTCTCTTTCTCTTTCTCTTTCTCTTTCCATGTTACATGTAGTGGAGATTCTCAGTTTGAACATTAACATTTCCAAAGTTTGGCTCTGTCTCGGTCTCAAAAATAAATATCGAAGTCTCTGCTAAAAGAACCATTTTTTAGTTTTCAGAAGCCCATTTATCATATCTCTAAAAGTTAGGTTTTGTATAACAGATACAGTCATAGAGTAGTTGCGCCTACCCCACTTATCTGATGGTGATGCTTTTCTGTTTTTTAAGAAAGTCCTAACATTTCAGCTGGTGAGAACTCTGCAAGAGAAACTATAAATCAGGAATCAAGGACACTGTCTTCCTCTGGTATTAGGTAGAAGTAAAGTTTTCTTTTTGCTCTTTCTTTGTTGGAACATCTATATGGCACCTGTGGTACTTGAGCTAGGTACCTACCAGGGATTCCAGAGATCCAGGAACTGAAGAAAGGCATAATGGAACTTTTTCTTAAAAGTCTTTTTGCATTCATTTGCTATATCTGGGTACCTTCAGTTCTGCAGAATAAGTCACCAATTCCCTAAAGAAGATGAGGTGCCTCCTCTGACACTGTTTCTCTGAGTGAACCTCAGGTTGAAGTTGGATGTAAGGCTCTGACCCTAAAGATTTCTCCCTCTGTAGGAAAATATATATATATTTGTTGCTGTTGCCATCTTCAGTGCTATTCAGGTGCCTTAGTTTGTTGGAATAGAGTTACGTAGCCTTTCTCTGGAGTTTTTCCCTATTTCATTATAATTGCCATGTCATCTTAAACTCCATCTTACATGGGGGCACTCACTCAACTGCTGGTTCTGATGGTATATAAATATGCTTCTAGGTTTGTTGGGGCCTCTGTTTACATTCTCGGCAGGAACTGTCTCAGCATCCTTTGAAGGTTGCCACAGTTTATTCCCACTTTGGGCAAAGGAATATTCTATAAGAGGAATGAATGAATGTACTTGATATCCACTTACTAAAGGAAAATTTTCCATTTCCCATTTTGTTTGCTTTTTCTCCATCAGAATCCATGGGTTCAAATATTCTCAAAACCTCTTATGACTACCCCTACTATTTTGAATACCACTTGCCAAATTGGGTGCTATTTTTTTTAATTGTTGTTGCATTTTCCTGGCTTAATTCCTTTATCACCTGTGAATTACTGTTTGAACACATATACTCTTCATTTTGTGTGGCTCTAGCCTGTCATTGAGCCATTTAATTCACAATAATTCTAGGGAGGAACAGTTACTACTAGAGAGGCAGCATTGCATGGTGGGCTCTGGAGTCAGACTGCTTGGGTTGAGACTCATTCTGCTACTTACTGTTGGATGTCATGTGAATTATGTAAATTTTCTGGACTCATTTTCATATCTATGAAATAAGAATAATAGTTCATGGGGTTGTGAGGAGTCACGATGTTGTGAGGATTAAGTGAGTAAAGCTCTTAACTCATGTTCTGGCAAATAGTATCATGAAATGTATGCTATTATTGTTGGAATAGGAAACCTTAAATTAGTTAGAGTGAGTGAAAGCTTCATGTGTATTCCTTGAAGGAATTCCTGATCTTTCATCTATGTTTTACTTACTTTTACCTTCAGGGAAATAAATCCAGTCCATGGATTTTCCACCCCTATGAGCCAATTATCAAAGAACATTCTTTCACTGTTATACTTTCAATTCAGACTTACCCTTAAATATGAGTGGCTTTAGTCATAGGGGCAGGAAGAGGCAGTATAAATTGCTGGTTCATGGTCAGTATCACCGTGGCTGACAAGAGAATCCAAAAGTACTGTCCTATGGATATTCTAGGATATACATTACTCTTTTAATCATGAACTGTGAACTGTTAGGCTTGTGGGGTCAGAATCTAGGCTTGTGGGGTCAGAATCTAACAATCAACATCAGTCAACACTTGCATGGCTATAACAGCCTATATGCTGAGCATCAAGACCTGATACTGGCAACAAACTAATAATATTATTGTACTTCTATTAAATTTTGCTTGATCAACACCTGGAATAATGGATGCAGTTTTATTTATAGAACCTTAAGGTAAACTAAGGAGCCTAGAGAAGATTAACTCATTTAACAAATGCAATCTTGAATATTTATTATGGCTAAGGACTGCCTTTTAACACAGGACAGATTGGTTTAGGTAAGAAAAAACTGCATAAGGGTTAAGTGAACTAATATGGAAATGTAATTGTGGTTGCTTTGATTTTACCATCTGGGAAGTCCATCACAAATTACATACAACTTTTAAGTAGACTTGGGAAGCTTTCTTTCCGTAAGGTGGGGCTGTCTGTTAGAACTTCGTGATTCAGTATAAAATGGGAGACTTTTTTTTTTAAATGAGTATATTTCTATCCTTCAGGACAGTTTGGTAAGGCCTAGTAAACTTGAAAGTATGCGTACTACTAGAGAAAATTTCACATAAATTTTCATGTATATACAAGGAGATGTATTCCTAAAGTGTTTATAGCAGCCTTATCTGTAATAGGGGGAAATGGGAAGTCTAAATACTATTGAAAGGGGAATGGATAGATAAATTGTGGTATGTTTATAAATTGAATATTATATAGTAGCAACATGTCTCTTCTAGTGCTACATTTCTTCACTGTGTCAGTCTTACATATTGGATGTCAAGTGAGAAAGAAAAAGGGATACTATTTAGATAACATGTGTAGAATGGTACTGGAGGGATTGTGGGAGGGGGGATGAGCTAAATGGGTAAGGAGCACTAAGGAATGTACTCCTGAAATCATTTTTGCACTACATGCTAACTAACTTGGGATGTAAATTAAAAAAAATAAATTAAAAAAAAAAAGAACATTGATAACTGGGGAAAAAAAAGAATTGATAGATTGACTATGTCAGGTCTATTGTCATATTATAGTAGGGATTAACATTTCTGAATTCTATACCATGAAATGAACATAGAGGAAAGTACTAAATGCACTTTTATAGAACATGTTTCATAATATAAAGATTTTGCAAAGTGTATGCATTCATAGATGAGACTTTAAGATTTGCAAATTAAATTGTAGTTTAGACAGATTTTAAGTATAGAGTTGAACAGTTTTTGTAATCTGTGTGTCAACTGATTTTATCAGTTACTGATTTTTTGAGTACTTTCCATTTTTATCATTAAACAGGAATAGTAATTTTTTAGAGTACATTTGGAAATATTTTTGTGGTTATTAGCATACTATGACTAAAAAGCTGCTATGATAGATGATTTTGGTAATATTGTGCTATACTTTATAATGTACTGTTTATCATCTTTTAGGTATAAAAGTCTGTATTATTAATGGTTATTTTCATAGTAAAACCACTTTACAGAAGTGACCATTTTTATTAGTATAATAATGTTCTTTCAATTTAAAATATACACCATGGTAGTTCTGTATTTAATGATCTTACTGGTTTACTTCCTTTTTATCCCAAAATTGAAATAGCATTCATTTATCAGTACCATTGACTGATCTTTTGAGCTTCAAAAAGCTCAAATTGCTTGCTTGTTTTTTATTCCCTTCTTTTTACTCCAACCCCTCCCTCAGGCCAGTCACCTTTTCCTTGTTTTCTCCACTCTTTAATATTCTGGCTGGCAACTGCATTATTCCACTTTCTTCCCTGCTGTTCTGTCATCCCCAAACTGTATTATGTATGGCATTCTTTCCTTTTGCCTTTTCTGTCAGCATCCATCCCCATTGCCTAAATCTGTGTGGTACTCATGGAGTCTGTGTAAACTTCAGGTCAACTAAATTTCTCTCTTTAAAGCACTATTTGACATCTGTCTTCACCTTAAAACTACATGGAAGAATACAGACTTACATAGATAAAAATATTTTTATTGTAATTGCTTTAGATTTTTTGATTAACTGTGAGATATCTCCCTAATTTATAATTATCTGGAAACTTCTCGTGTTTTAATGTGGTTCTAGTTGGGGTGGGGGTGGAGGAAACCTGGCTGTCACCTTCCTAGACTTGAATTTGTGTTCTCTATATGTGAAAGAGATCTTTATTTCCAGATTGTCTAGATCCTTATTACTCAAAGTGTGGTCTGTGGGCCTCATATTACCTTTGTGTTAGAACTGCAGAATTTCAGGCCCCATTCTAGACCTTATGCTGCTGCTTTTTTTTTTTAAGTGCTTATTTTTGAGAGAGAGAGTACAAGCAGGGGTGGGGCAGAGAGAGAGAGAGGGAGATAGACAATCCAAAGCAGGCTCCAGGCTCCAGGCTCCAAGCTATCAACCAGAGCCCGATGCAGGGCTCGCAGGGCTCGAACTCACAGATTGTGAGATAATGACCTGAGACAAGGTCAGTTGCTTAACTGACTGAGCCACCCAGTCACCCCTAGACTTTATGCTTCTTAATCTCTATTTTAACACCATCTCCAGACAGTTGATAGGAATATTGAAGTTTGCAAAACACTGTTCTAAGTATCATCCGGCTAGTTGACATATTAATAGGCTGACAGATAACTGTGTACTTTTCTAGAACTGATCTTAAAAATGTGACCTATAGTGATCTTATTTAAATGTTTATAAATTACTTTTTAACTATGCATCTTGGTTCATGAAAAGTTCGGTTCTGGTGGATATCACGATGACTATGTGGAAACAATGCAGAATAATCTAGAAACAGTAACTAATTCATCTTTCAAGTGAGGTTTTGGGATATATTAGATCCAAAACTATGACTGTCGTTTATAAGTCCGTTTTCTTTGTTCTGTCCTCGAGCATCAGTTTGCATCTGTGGATGAGGTACTGTTTCTTTTTGCCTCTTGGGCTGTAACTTTTCAAGAAAATTGTATACATGAAGATGAACTTTTGAGGTGTAGGGAAAAATATTCAAATTTCTATTAAATTTTGAATCTTACATGAGCAAAATTATGCCGTACTGAAATTTGATCTGTTGGTTAATAGTATATATATAAACATATAATATATATAAATTGTATACATGTATTCAACTTATGAATGTAATATTCATAATATGTTCATAATATATAATTCATATATATTGGATATATATTCATATATACTATATATAAATTGTATACATATATATAATGTATAAATAAACAGGTATTAAGGGCCCATATGCAAATCTTGCTTGTTTGTGTTAAAAAAAAGTTTATAGACTCGTTCTCTGTCATGCAATATGACAATCTCAGAATTTATGAGTAGACTGGAAAATAATCTTGAAGTAAATTCTGTACTGTGTCCTGCAGTATGTGGATGCCCATGGGTAAGGATAGTAATTATTATTTATGTATGGTTGGTAGTAAAATAATTTGTGTTCTCTGAGAACATATTAATGGAAGCCTAGGGATAACTCACCTCTGTGTTAATCTATTACATGTAATCTGTGAAGTTAATCCACTATGTATGTATAATCATTTGATTGTTACCCTAAAACTTAGATCTGGTTGTATTCTTGTGCTTTAGAAATAGTTTCTAAAAACTTGAATATTTTTATATTCATGGTCAGAATGGAAAAAAGTTCATTTTTGGTACTTCAAAATTGAAAAGTTCTGAGAGCATACAAAATTAATCTTTTACTGTTCTTTTGCATTTAAGTGAAGTGTGAACAATGTGGCTCACCTACAAACACATTTCTGTTGGCGTTTTTCTGGAGTAATATCATTGTGTCATGACTTTAAACACTGATTCAGTGAGTGTTTTGTAGGCTTCAGTGCCTTGTTTTGACTTACATACCTAAAAGTGGCAAAGGGAGGAAGTGGCAGAAATACCCAGATGTCTGTGAGATAGTGACATGTCACTTAGCACCTCAAGAGTGTTAAGTTTTAAATAACAAAAGTAAACTCCAAGAAGTGACCTTAGCTAGGAGCCATTCTGTATTGTATAAGCCTCTGCTGCATGTGGCTGTGACAGATGAGACTTTTCCTTGTGGTTACCAGAGGACATCCTTGTGGTCATAACAAGTTATAAATGTCACCAAGATTCTTCTCGAATGTCTATCACATGTGTATCAGTAATTCTAAAGTAGATAAAAATGAAACAAAGATTCATTTGGGAGTTAGCACTCCCAGAAGATTAGTTTTAAAACAGAACAGCAGAAGGAGTTGTGACATGCATCCATAAGTAATTGTAATGATTTGACACTTATTTAGCCCTCAGTTCCTAGCCCTTTGGTTGAACTGACAGCACGCCTGCAAAGATAGTAAGGCCTGTTTCAGCTCCATTAATGTCTTCTTGAATGTTAGCCTGCGGTCTGGGTAATGATAAATGTTCAGTGATTGATGATTTTATAGTCCCAGGAGATTCTGGGTGATTTCTGGTTTCTGGGAGCCAAGGCAGTTTGCATTCTTGTTTGGGCCTCTGGGAAGTTTTTCAGATTTTTACTAAAACCATTGTAAGTTAGCAGAAGAGTAGATACCAACCTGAGGTTTAATTGACCAGGATTCAAAGCCGTGTTTAAGAACAGTATGATTTTGTACTTGGTTTGTGTAAGAGTGAGAACCAGAAGAGTTTTTAATCCACAGAGCTTTTGTAACATTTATTTGTAAATTTTAGTATCTTTTTTCTTCCTTTGCTTTTTGAAAACATGTTTTAAGTTATAAGGAGAAATTTAATAACTATTGTGAGATAATAACATTAGTTTTATTGTTTTCATGGTGTGCAATTTCATTTTTAAAACTCTTGTGAGAGTTTAAATCAGCTCTTTTTAATAAATTTTTCCTTTTTACATGGTTCAGTTTCTCTAGCGGTATATGTTGTTATACTAGTATCAGAAGAGTACAAACAGATCTTTTTTGGTAAATATTTGTTTGACATTTAGGAAAGGATTCATTTCTAGAAGAAACTACTTTAAAACCTTAAAAGGAATAAAAGAAGCATTTCTGTTTAGTTTTTCAAGTAACAAACAAGGAACTTGGTTAGGAATGACCATTTGTAAGTCTGTATATTAATTAGATGAGTGTCATTATGCTCAATTAGCAGGACTGCCAAATAATCTCTTTAATACTCCTATCTTTTTTTTCCCCCTAGGGTTTTACAGACAGCCCTCATTACAGTGATCACTTGAATGACAGTCGATTAGGGGCCCATGAAGGCTTGTCCCCAACACCTTTCATGAACTCAAATCTGATGGGTAAGTTGGTAATTCTCTGCAAGTAGTCTTCAGAAAGCCTCTTTGGTCAGAGACGTTTTTTATCCCCTTGTCCAGGAAGTACACATCTGTGTCTAGAAGAAAGTTCCTGTGTTTCTAGGGGCATCAGGCTTTCCTTATTTGGCTCATCCTGAGGAGCAAGCATTCAGAAAAATCATTAGTATCAAAAAGGAAGTAGCAGTGTTTTAACTGTCAGTTTTGGCAGTGTCTTTGTGACATCAGACATTATATGTTTTCTGCTTTCTGGGCAGAAATGTCTTTCAGAGACATTTGTAATTGACTATCTTAACAGTCGTTTATGTGTGGCAATTAAAAATATGACAAAGTAGTGATTTTAAGCAGATTTTACCTATGTTGGACAATATGTCTTTTGGCACTATATAATTAAAACTTAATAGTACACTTAGATGTTGGCAGCATTTGTTTTAAGTACTTGGGTTCATATCGGGGATTTTGAAAGTTGTGTTCTGCAATAGGGAAGTTGTACTTTGAAGGATATTACTTGCCACCCAAATCTGATTATTATATTTTGTTAAAACCTTTAGGGTTAGCTTTTCTTTTTTATTTCTTCCTCCTCCCTGCAAAACACCACTCTCTCCCTCCTTTCTTTCTTCCTCATATCAAAGTTAATAGCTGTTTAGTCTAAAATGATAAGCCCAAGTTTTTTTTTCCCCTCCTAGTTTGGATGCCACTCTTTTTTTCTTTAAAAGTAGTAATTTTACCTTTTTTGCAGAACCTGATTAAAAAGAATTTCAGCTTTATGACATTATTTTTCCTTCTTGCTTCTGCTTGGACTGAGCACATTAGAAAGCTTTGTTTAATCTGTTTTAGCTGTTGTCAGTGGCGTCATGTAAATATGGAAGTTTGTGTAATTGACATTGATTTCGTTACTTTATTTGTTAAGGACATGACCTATATTATAATCTTGGAATTGTCCTTTTAAGACACAGCCATGCTAATCTAAATGGATTACCCAAATCCAAAATCCTGGTGGTCTGCAATTTCTTTATAAATGTTTTGCTTTGCAAAGTCTTTGTTTAATTACCTTATCTTCTGTGAAGTGTTGGGAGAGTCTGATATTCTAGTGTGGATTTTGCCTAAAGTAGTTACCAGTTTATTTTATTTTTTTATTTTTTTAAATTTTTGTTTATTTTTGAGACAGAGACAGAGCACGAGCACGGTAGGGGTGGAGAAAGAGGGAGATACAGAATCTGAAACAGGCCCCAGGCTCTGAGCTGTCAGCACAGAGCCTGATGCGGGGCTTGAACCCACAAACTGTGAGATCATGACCTGAGCCGAAGTTGGACGCTTAACCGACTGAGCCACCCAGGTGCCCCAGCAGTTACCAGTTTAAAGCCAGATCATGGACAATGACACAAAAGTAAAAAAATCTAGTGAGCAATAAAACTTGTGTTTAAAATGACAGTTTGTTTTAACGTAAATAAAAATGCAAACTACATCATTCCAGGTAAAAATCAGTATTAAATTGAGAACAAAATAATTATCCTTGCATTTAGCCAGGGAAAACTTTCCAATTTATCTTTTTACTTTTCTGTTGAACTTACCATCTAAGTAAAATAGATGTGACATTCCAAATATTTCCTTTTGTAGTGTATCTTTTTTCCCAAGTAGCATTTATTATAAATATGGTAGAGCAAGCTCTAGTCTGTGCTGTTGTAATTTCAGATTGAACTAAGCTTTCTTAATTGAGGCTATACTTCTTAGAAGTGAAAAATCAGAATTTACTCCTTTTTATATTTATGCATTTACCTTTATTCTTAGCTCACATAAACGATTTTTTAAGCCCAGTAGAATTGCATCGTTAGCATAGCTTTGAGCCAAGGTGGCTGTTAAAGTTGTGGGAGGTGAATGAATTCTAAGAAGTGTGCATGTCAGTCACTTGCTCTGAGCAACTGTTGACTAAAAATATATCTGTAGTTCAGTTTGAGGTAACATTTTCTTAGTTGGGGCAATTATGAGAATGTGCTTCTTGGTTTCTTCAGTTTACAGATAATTACTAGAAATCTATTAATAGTCATATATACCCTGTATATAAAATCAGCATCTAAAATAAGTTTGGAAACATAAAGAGTCAAATTTAGGGGCGCCTGGGTGGCTCAGTCAGCTGAGCGTCTGGCTTTGGCTCAGGTCATGATCTCACAGTTCGTGAGTTCGAGCCCCATTTTGGGCTCTGTGCTGACCGCTCGGAGCCTGGACCTTGCTTTGAATTCTGTGTCTTACTCTCTCTCTGCCCCTCCCCTGCTCACACTCTGTTTCTCTCTCAAAAATAAGCATTAAAAAAAAAAAACACCCTCAAATTTATAAACAAATTGATCCCTTCACACTTTAAGTGAAAAAATCTGGATTCATCTGAACTACACTGTACAGTTAATATGCAGCTATACATTTTCATTGTAAGTTTTAACTATATAATCTTAAAAATGTTAATTTGCCTATAAGGACAGAAAAAATAACTCTGAAAAGATTAGGCAGATATTTTTAAAACGATTTCACTGGTCATTGGCAATACCTAATTTACTACACTTCTTCCCTTATTTTCAATAAAATGATCACATGAGGTATCTAATCGTTTAGTCTAAGCAATCTGCCTGACAGTAGCTTTGGAAATGAAGGTCTCCTAAATGGTAGAGCAGTTCTGTATAGCAACAGGCAATCCTACTTGATGTGAGCTGAAGTAAATGAACTGTTAGATACTCAAATATGTAGGTTTATAGTGCTCGGTATAGTGGATGGATAGATTCACTCTTCTAGCCATTTGATAATTTAGAGGAATTTCAGACTAAAAGCCTATGTTGTTAAAGCATGTCTAAGACATGCATGGCAGTATGAGAAGCATTCAGAACTATAGATACCTAGTCATCATCACATGTAACACTTAAGAGTGATGCCGTAAATGATGAATGCTCAGAAACAGGGCTAATAGGAAAGCAGTAACATATTTCATCATTGCTGTCAACATATAAAAATAGCATTAAGAGGGGGGATAGAATCATATGCTAGGGAATGTTGTTATTTTTCGTATTATGTTCAACCATAAGCACATTTGCCTGAAGAAATAATGGATTATAAAGTGCCACTGTCTTTCATGATGGAGCTCTCAAACACTTTAATGATTTTGCACATAGCAAAAATGAGAAGTTTTGTCAACAAGGTTGATAATGATACAATAGTAAACAATTTACCACAGAAAAATGCATTTCTATATTCATTTAGATATTTTGAAGTGTTTTACATAGAAAGTCAAGCTATTATGTTGGATCAGTTAGTGTTTCTTTGTAATGAATTCCAGAATTATCCCATTGATTTGTCAGTATGGAAAAAAGGGCTTTCTTAACGTTTCAAGTGAAATAAATACGTCCTTTTGGCACATCACTAAGTAATTAGCATCAAATAGTCCTTTGCAGGAAAGCTGCAAAGCTTTGACAGTAGCCGTGAATTGTAGCAGTGTCACCAAATAATCTTAGGTATTTCTAGCCGCTGCCAGCTTTAGTGTATTTCTCTACCCTTGGTTCTCTCATTGGTTTTAGTAAGATTTGCTTTCCTTTACCTGTTGATTAGATACATTTTTGGTGATGGTAGGACCAGTTTATTAATTGGATATAGAAATGAATTATTTAAAATTTCATACCTTCAATTTCCAAGTGATTATGGAATGAGCTACTGTTATCTTTCTACCTCTCAATGTTTATCAAAGCCTTACTTATTTTGGACTATATGTGTATATGTTGTCAATGGGAATTTTAAGATGAGACTATATTACTTCAATGTTACTTTTTTTCTGAGACCTTCAATTGTATTCCTTTCTGAGACTTACTCTGCCTCTAGAGATGCTTTCTTAGTATTTAATCTTTTAAAGAGTGAAAACAACATGTGAAGGGTATAGGGGAAAATGTGGGGCTGAGAAGAGATGTGGGTTTTAGTCTAGATCCTTAAAATTACCTTTCTGATAGGGTATTGCTGAGTAGCCTGAAAAGTCTTCTACAAGTCTAGAATTTTTTAGTTCTATAATCTCATGTATCTAATATATTTTGTCGAACCCTGAAAAAGACTTCAACTGGGATTAGAATTGCCATTTTGCAAATGATAAAACTAAGGCACAGGAAAATTAAGTGTTTTTCCTCCCCTGAAGACACGGAGCCAATAAATGGCAAAACTGAATGTAGAACCCATGTCTTCTGACTCCCAAATATTGTTTCCATTAGGCATGCCAGGTATTTGTTCTTTATATAATGCTCCCAGGTTCTTACCAACTCATCATTTTCCTACACTCTAATTATGGAGACCCTGTCTTCAGAAATTATCGGGAAAAAATTGTTCTACAGCTATGTAACTTTGGGATACATTGTACATCATGTGCCCCTTCTTAAGAGATTCATATTGTACTTTGGGATATTTAAGTCTCTGAAAAAAACTGGAGGAAGAGCTTATTTAACTTTGTTCAGCTCATCACATTCTAGTTCAGATGACACATAGAAGTCTTTATGTATAAAGAATCATTAGCCTTTGAGGAACTAGTTTTCCATGAGGCACAGACTGGGCAATGCTTGTATGTTGTTTTAAGGGAAAAATAAATGATAATACATGAAAGTTGTCTGAAATGTAAAATAGCACGATGTTAATGATATCGCTATATGTATTTTATGACTTATTTTAGACATCTTAGCTAATATTATAGGTTGGGTTCAGTTCAAGTACAGTATTGTTAAGTCTCTTAAACAGACTTACTTGAATTATAAATAAACCATCCTTCCTTTCATGTTGGAGTCTATTTGATCAGGTCTATCTACCCTTCTTTTTTTTTTTTTTTTCCAAAAAAAATTGTTTGCTTATTTATTATGAGAGAGAGAATCCCATGAGTTGCAGAGAGAGAGGGAGAGAGAGTGCAGACCCCGGAGTGGGGCTTGAGCTCACCTGATGTAGGGCTTAAGCTCATAAACCATTGTATCATGACCTGAGCTAAAGTAGGATGCTTAACCCAACTGAGCCACCCAGGCGCCCATCAGCCCTACCCTTCTTTACCTCAGAGATTAAGGGCTCCCCTCTAATAGCAGCTGCTATGTTATTTTCATTTCATCATGGATTCAGTAGGTTTCTGTGGGCTTGTCTGGGAATGTAAACCCAAATACACTTTTTCGTATATATTTGCTATTTCAAACACCCAGTTTCAAAGAAAACTCTTCTGTATATTTGACCTTGCCTGTAGTATAATTTCTTACTAATCCAGAATTCTCCTAGAATTACAAAAAAAATGTAGAATCACCATTTTCAGAATATCAAAGCACAGTAAGTAGAACTCTGCCCTCAAAAGATTTCTAACTTTGGGGTGTCTGGGTGGTTCCGTTGGTTAAGCGTCTGACTCTTCGTTTTGGCTCAGGTCATGCTCTTGCAGTTCGTGGGTTCAAGCCCTACATTGGGCTCTGCGCTGACAGTGCAGAGCCTGCTTGGGATTCATTCTCTTTCTCTCTCTCTCTCTCTCTCTCTCTCTCCCCCCCACCCTTCCCCCTCCCCCCCTCAAAATAAATAAACTTAAAAAAATATTTCTAACTTAGATGTACATGAAATTCCTTCACTAGATGAGTTAATGAAAATGATTATAATTGTGCTTAGGGGAAACAGTGTAGTATCTGGTTTGACAGTATTTCATAAGGATGAAGCCTTCATACTTTCTCCAGTGTTTTAGTAACCTCAAGTCTCGGGAAAGGATATGGGTTACATATTCATTGATTATCATTCTCTGATATTTGGCTGCTTACAAACACAAAATGTTGGCACAGAGTAACTTGAATAAAAGAAACCTAGTTACCATTGAAGAAACCAAAGCCAAGAAAAATGAAATGAGTAGTTAATTAAGAAACCTGGACCCAACCCTCTTCATTCTAATTTAGCTCATATCCCCTTTCTCCTACACTGCTTTTTTTCTTTTTTTACCTCTCATAAGCATTTTTTCCACATTCTAGCTCTTAACATCTTTTTCTTTCTCGTGTGGCTGCTTAGACCCTCATTAACCAGTCTGAATTGTTGAATACCTCCCTCTTTCTCCTTCATGTACCCATTCATGCCTTTTTTTTTCTGCTCTTTAATGTGTGAAAATAACACATGGCAGAATATAAAAGTAAGATTCAGTCTGTCTTTACAAAATTTACTTTTTTAATGTAGGGGAAATAATTTTGATAATTGTTACACATGGTAGAATGAGAGTGATACAAAGAAGTTCTTACAAAAATTCAGAAGACATTAAAGTAAGACAGAGCCAGAAGTGATCAGGAAAAGTTTTATTGTGGAGTAGCATAATCCAGTGTATTAGTCAGGACTCTTCCTTACAAATGACAGAAATGAACTTAAACTATATTCAATAAAAAGTGGTATTGAGTCACATATTGCAGACAGCTGAAAGTAGATTGATTTTAGACATGGCAGATCCAACTGTTCAACAATTTAATCAGATCCCTTACTTTCCCCTTAAAAGTTTTTGTTGGGAGAATAGGATAAAATTGGAGAGGCAAAATGGGCCAAGAGGAAATTTGAGAAGTGGAACAGGAAAGCAGGTGCAGAGATACTGTCTCTTTCTGTCTACTTCTAGTTCTCTCACTCCATTCTTTCCAGATTGTTGTAAATTGTCCCTTCTGGCTTCCATCTTACAGGATACCTTATTCTTTAGTGGTTTGGAATGTTTTCTTCCAATGCAGTTATGTATTTTTTTTTTTTAATAATACTCTGCTCCTGGCAACATTGTCTCTTTCCGTGTCCCTACTTTGCCTTCACAACCTGAAAAGCAGCCTCTTTTCCATAGTTAAAATGACCGGATATACCGTTCTTTCAGAAATCATTCTTATGAACCAGAGATAAACTAATGTTTTTGTTTGTTTGTTTTTTAGCCTACCCAGTCTGGGAAAGACCAAGCTAGTTAGTACTCATGCCTCATTTTGAAAGAGGTTCCAGAGTTTCAGGAGAACTCCTGTTTAGACTCAGATCTCTTTTATCTAAGCATAATTAATCCTGGAATGAATTACTTAGAAGAATTAGTTAGAATTGCATTAAAGAGATGCTGAGATTTCAGAAGATAGAGGAAAAAATGTTTGATGGGGGCTTTATTTTGAAAAGTAAAACTAATATTAACAAAACAAATAGTAATTTATATAATACCCTGGCTTAAATGAACAAAGAATGAATTGATTATTGAGTTTTTTGGTATAGTTTTTTTCTTCAGAAAATTGTTTGGTATTACAGAAATGTCTTGTACCTTACATTTGAACCTTCTTGATTTTCTCTTTAGTTATTAACTGACTCTAACTCAGTTACATTCCAATCTGTCAGTGGCTTTTGTGTTTAATGAAGTGGTTCTTTGACTTCATTTTCAAGGACTTCATGCAATTTTGAATCTCTAGTGTGATATCTAACTTTTGATGGATTTCTTTTGTATAGCTTGGTATAGTGGTATATTTACTAAAAGACTGACCAATGACACCGTTGACTCTAGCCTGAGAGAGCCACACCATCTGTGAGGGCTCTTTCACTGGGAACACTTATTCATTTAAGTTTTGTGGTTATTAGTGAATATTTTCATGAGGTCATAATATTGGCTTAACTCTGCATCCTTGCAAACTGGTAACTCTAGGGACTCCTATAAGGAGGACCTTTATTTTTATTTGTTCACCCAGTTCCTTTGCTTGTCATCACTTGTGTATGTTCTGTGATCAGTAGTTGCTAGTTCTGCTCTGCACAGCATTATAGGAAGCCAGTGGCATAGATCTGATAAATGGTTCTTCCTTGAATCTTCCCATTGTTTGTGTCTAATCGCACCCAAGCAAAAGTGAAGTCTGCCTCTAGTGGAATACATCACAGTGTGGCTACTTGGTTACTAGAGAACAAAAGACTAATTTTTTAAAGGAACTTTTGTAAACTTTACAGTAGTTTTCCTAGATGCATATAATCTGAGATCCACACCATGGCACATAGTTAAGAATTTGGGGTACTATTTCATTAAGGGAAAATCCTAGAGCAGCATTATTAGATCATGCCTCCTACGTGGTAATATTTCAGATTTCATTGCTTATGGTTATAATGATCCCTTTATCATTTACTATTGGTTTTCTGAGTGTTAAAAATAAATACTTAAATACTAAAATTCTCACAGAATGGTTAAACTGGAATGGATCTTAGAGGTCATCTAGCTCAGTAGTTCTCAATTGAGAGAATTGAAAAATATATGGTTATCATGAAGACTGGAAGCAGGAGGAGGTGCAGCTGTTATTTCCCATACGCTGAAACCTCTGGAGGTTCTTTGAAAGTGAAGAGTTAGTACTAGCTTGGTTAGTGTCACACTGTTTATGCAAGTTTTAATTAACCACCAGATGAAGGTGATTTTTTAAAAAAATTGAAATCATATCCTGAATTGGTTTGTTTTAAATTGTGGAAATGTTATTGTTTGAAGGTATTTGTGGCATTCAGATCCTTCACTTATA
This sequence comes from Cryptoprocta ferox, assembly GCA_028646485.1. Lineage (NCBI taxonomy): Eukaryota > Metazoa > Chordata > Mammalia > Carnivora > Eupleridae > Cryptoprocta > Cryptoprocta ferox. The sequence continues at coordinate 93,577,054 of CM053560.1, forward strand.
TAGGTTTTGTACTGTATTGCTGTTACTTAATAAGCCTTGTGTTTTAAGTGAAGCTCCTCAAAAGATTGTTGCTTGAGTGTCAATCCGCCATTTATGTAATCTTTGCATCTCAGCTTTTTTCTTACAAAATTGACCCTTTGCTTTTATAGCTTGCATTTTCTGTGGCTTCCATGTTGGCTTTGTTTTGTTTTTGTCATTTGAGATTTTAGGTTTTTGTGAATAATAGAACGTGCCTTTCTACTATATTTTAGGGCTTTCTGATATATATATCAGGCTGAATTTTAATTCTTTCTTCTTGAGAATTTTTTTTTTTTTTTTTTTTTTTTGCTAGTGAAGTATGTAACAATCATCCTTATATTACATACTTGTTTTTCACTTTGAGAATATCTCTGGAGGATTGTCAGACTCTTCAGATGGCATGAAATTTCTAGGGAGTCACAATTAATGGGAGTAGGGCACAAGGCCACTTTACTGCAAGTTAAATCAATTAGTTTATAGTCATAAATTTTATTAATTTATCTTACACACTTCTTTACACTGATCCCTGAGATCAGGGGCCAGCAGACCTTTTTGCAAAAAGCCAGATAGTAAATACTTTAGGGTTTGCAGGGAGGCAAAATCAATATTATGTAGGTACTTCTATAACCATTTAAAAACATAAAAAATAAAAACTTCTCTTAGCTCCTGGGCTATAAAAGGAACTGTTGGTGGCCTGGATTTGTTCTCCAGGCCTTAGTGTGTTAATCTTATTTTAGATAATGTAACAAAAATACTTTAAAAAGTAGCAACACTGTCAATTTTTTTAAGAGGTAACAAATGATATATATGTGTGTGTGTGTGTGAAATTCTGTGAAACATGACAGGGTTGTTGTGCATGTGGGTGTGTGTTTTGAATATCCAGACATGGTGATTCGTGATTGTGGTGGTGGTGAATGATTTCTAAAATTTCTAGGGCTTTATTACCTCTATACAGAATAGTAAGTTGCTTACCAGGTGAGTTATTTTTCTGTTGTTTTTGTCTTTAGATAGGATACTGATAATTGGCTTTTTAGGCACATGTCAGATTTCCTTCATCTGAAATCTTGATGTTCCCTTAGTTTTCTATAATCTGAAATTTTTTTAAAAACTCCTTCTCAAAACAGCAGTATAAAATCATAGCTGTACCGAGTTGAACTGCCACATTAGGAGAGGAAAAGGTGAGACTTAGGCAACTCGGAGTTGTGGCATTGGGGCAGCACTACAGAGAGAGAAATCTGCAGATAATAGCTGTGAAGAGTCCAGAGGAAGAATCTGTGACTAGAGGATAGTGTGATAATGACATAGTCATCAGAAAAGTATATTGTTGCTTTCTTGAGAATCTGCAGTCCCAATTTGGAAATCTCTCCAAAGGGTGTGTTTAGAGAAAATATTAAAATGTATCTGAACAGTTTGTGTAAGATAAATGTAAATTATGGATTTTTGTTGCAGTTCATATAATTTTCATTAAAATACCTTATTGGTATTTTACCTATAAGGTATTTCATTAAAATACCTTAATGGCTTGTGTTTGGGAAGTTTTCTGGTTTGAAATAGTATTCATCTTCAATTTCACGCTCTTTTCTGTCAGAAAGATTTAAGAGAAAATGTAGTGCTTATATTTGCTGTATGATGATTTTTGTAATTTTTGCTCAGGTTCACATACACTGAAATATGCTCCCACCAAAGAATTCTCATCTGCTTTTTTATTTTTCTTTCATATAGGTTAAGGAAATCATGCAAAGCATTTAGTGACAATATTAAATGCAGAGAGCATTTTTACTCTTGTTATGTGTGTGAATGTGCATGCACACATACACATCTGTATGTTTATACCAGATAGGAGCACATTAAGTATAGGCTTTTGTTTTATTTCATTTTACAGTAAGATTTCAGCCAGGTGTCTTTTTAAAATTGTAAGTATTATCTTTAGGTTTTCTTTTTTTGTATAAATGTACTTTATTTTTAATGTTTAGTTTTGAGAGAGAGAGAGAGAGCGAGAGAGAGAACAAGCAGGGAAGGAGCAGAGGGAGAGGGAGACACAGAATCTGAAGCAGGCTCCAGGCTCCACGCTATCAGCACAGAGCCTGTTGCGGGCCTCGAACCTGCGCACTGTGAGATCATGACCTGAGCCGAAGTTGTACACAACTGACTAAACCACCTATCTTTAGGTTTTCATAAAAAAATTTTTTTAAGTTTATTTTTTAGCAATCTCTACACACAAAATGGGGCTCAAACCCAAGACCCTGAGATCAAGAGTTTCACACTCTTTTGACTGAGCCAGCCAGGTGCCCCTATCTTTAGGTGTCTTACAAAGATCCTAGAAAACATCTTCGGGTACTAGCATAATAGAAGATGTCTGCTTATAATTTACTTTTTCCCAAGAGATACAGAAGGGATATATGTGTATATCCATTCATAATTTTTATGTTGTTATGTGTATTCTCTACATCTGTTTACATTTTTCTTGTAATCTGTCCATGATTCTTTTGGTCAGCTTGCTACACTGAACAGTTTTAGGACATTGCAGCTCATCTGAATTTCCCCACTGTTTTCTTTACACCATGTGCTTTACCTTTCCAGTTTGCCATGATACACTTGGAAAGAAAAACAATGTCCCACTTATGAAGAAGAATTTGTATACCCATTAAAAAAAGGCATTGTGTCTCAACTTCACCAGTAAGGAATCTAAGGAAGTAACTGAAAATTTAAATCAAGAATGTAAAATGGTACAGCCATTATAGAAAACATTTTGGCTGTTTGTTATAAAACTATGCAATTACCATACAACTTAGCAATTGCACTCTTGAACATTTATCCCAAAGAAATGAAAATTTACACGAATGTTAATAGCACCTTGTTTGATAATAGCCAACAACTGGAAATGGTCCAGATATCCTTCACTGGGTGAATGGTTAAACTGATACACTTATACCTTAGAATATTATTCAGCAATAAAAAGGAGTCAATTATTAACCAGTGTAAAAATTTAAATTGATCTTGAGTGAATTAGGCTGAGCAGAGGAAAAAAAAGCCACTTTTCAAAAGCTTACATATTTTATGATTCCATCTGTACACTACTCTTGAAATGGTAAAACTGTAGAATTAAGAACAGATAGTTGGTTACCAGGAATTAAGGAGACAGGTTGATGTAGTTGTAAAAGATGAACAGAAGAGATCCTTACAGGCTGACGGAACTGTTCTGTATCATGATTTGCAATGGTGAATACATAAACCTACACAGGTGATAAAACTGTATACAATTAAATGTACACATGTGCATTTACACGAACGAAAAAAAACCTGGAGAAATCTGAATAAGAGAAGTAGATTGTGTCAGTGTTGATAGCATAGTTGTGATATGGCAAGATGAGAGAAATATGTAAAGGGTACGCAGGATCTCTCCATTATTTCTTTACAACTTCATGTAAATCTACAGTTACCTCAAAAGAAAAGTTTAACTAAAAATACATATACAAATAGATAACTGAATATATAAATAAATTAATTGAAGGAAATTTAAAAGATGTAGGAGTGTGTAGGTTAGGGAATACAGGGGGGAAGGGAAGGGTCATAGTGTGCAGAGATTACTTTTCTAGAAACATTTCTAATGGAAATCTACACCAAAATAGTCGCCCTTGGGGCCTATTAAATCACTGAAAATCCATACATTTCTAAAGGAAGAATGTCTCTTGAATTTTAATTTTGGGTAACTGTATAACTCTAATGGTGATACTGGCAAGTGAGAAGAATCTTTTTGTCAACATTTGTCCTTTGCTTTGTGTGCACTGCACGCAGTATTGTACCTTTGGGCAAAGAGAGTGGGATACATCAAAGGCCAAAAAGCTGTATGTGTATTCTTGAGGATATCTCAAAAGCAAGGTAATCTGCATTTTAGAATCAAATATTTACTTTGAAAAATACTGGCAAGAGGGCAGCAGGTAACGCTCAGTGGCTGGGATAAGGGAAAGAGAGTAAGCATGTCAGAGAAAAATATTGGAAGGTCCCAAAATTAATTTTTAAGTGGTTAAACTTTACCTGGGGCTGATCCTTGCCCCCCACCCCACCCCACCTCCAAGGCAAAGTAGAAACTTGCAACAACAAATTTTGTCTGGGTCTATCCCCACTTTTACTCGAATGAGAAATGATTTAAGGATCAGGTTGACTGCTATTTATAATTTCAATTAGATGCTTCCTTTCACTTAAAATGCTATTCCTACTTAGGAAACTCTTCTGCAGTTTTCAGATTTTCACTAGTCACAGGAAGCTGGTTGCACAGGAAGAGTTTGAGAATCTAGGTGAGGCTATTCTGGTGGTCCTTGGGGTTATGTATTTTAGGCAAACAACTCCTTAGTGAAAGTTCTGGCTTGGAGTCTTTTGAGGTAATTGGGTAGAGAAAGGAAAAGGGTTCTTGGAAATGGAGTTGAGAAAAAACATCAGTAGGCTAATTTATAACTTCCCCTTGTATTTTTAAAGATGCTAAATAATTTATCAAATTTTCCTAAGCTTTTAAAAAAAGTCCTGCTTTTAAATATGTGTGCAAAGAGCTAATAATAAATAAAAACATACTTTCCTCTGTGTTAAAAAGTTTGTATCATTTGTGAAAGGGAAAGACTATAAATATGAATCCGTTAAAATCATAACTGGTGTATTAGAAATTTAAAGTTTTTAGAAACATTTTTTAAATGATTAGCATTAGATATGTGGATGAGTCCTTAGGGGCAGATTTTTTGGTATAGTGAAAGCTGAAGTAAAAACAAACCACCTCTTACTTAAAAAGAGGTTTGAGATGAAGTGGCTAAATCTCAAATTTCCCTTTTTGCTTCAATGTGTCAGTTAATCTGGCTGTAGGGTATATTTATCTACTATGAAGCCCACTGATGCATGCAAAGCTGAGTGAATACAATTTTCCCTAGTGGATCTTCTTTCTTTGGGCATTTGTAACTGTGCTTCAGTGTATGGGGTCAGCTGGAGAAAGCTAGAAGGGCTAAGATGTCAGCTATTATAAAGGTACTAAAATCTTGTCTTAGGGAGGTTATGGGGCATGTGATCTTCTAAAAATATATATTTCTTATTTCCTATGAAGCAGTTAGTTGGAAGCATGCATCATGATCATAATTATTAATATCATAAATAGGACAGTCTGCTAAGTTCTGTGGCATTTAATGAGTGATTCTGTAATTCTTTGTACTTGGTTTACGCTTTTCTGTAAGAATATTGGAACTTTTATTTCTCTTAACATAAAGTATTTTAACTTATTCTTTTTTTTAACTTATTCTTATATTTAGTTAATTTGAACCTGTGGCCTAGGTTAACTATTAACTAATTAAACTAGTTCAGATTATTTATTTTAGCCTATTGTCATCAGTAGTGTTTTAGGTTTTTTTGAGATAAACACTGAATGCTATTGTATGTCACAAATGAATAGAAATTCTTGAAGGCAGCTTACTTGGCTTTCTATCTTCCTTCATAAAAACTGCTAGTTTAAGGTCATGAGATTTATTTAAGTCATTAAATATTCTTATGTAAATAATTTACACATTACCAGAAATCACAGTTGTACTTAAGCCAACCATAAGGAATTTCCTATTGAGTGTAGATACATTTAGGGTATCTAGGAAACATTAATTGGTGAAGGAGCAAAATTAAAGAAGTTAGAATGGCCATCAAGCTGTATATATTTGTAATATATATGTAATATTTTAAAAATCAAGATCCACATGGTCCTGATAGTTCTAATGAGAAAATATATAGATAATTCAGTGTTGTAGGAAACTGGACTGTGGAAATTCAGAAAAAATAAAAATGACTCGTAAATTACCCAGCAAGTTGTAAAGAAAGAGCTTTCTCAACATGCATACTCATGTTAACATAACAGTGTATAATGTATTTCATTAGTGTCATAATGGATTGCCTTGAAAGATAATGTCTCTAAGAGTCAGTAAAGCACACAGTAGGAAAGAATTAACATGGTCAGTCTGGGTTCCAAAAAACCCCAAGATTTTGTGTTCATCTGCTTATTAAGATTTTTTTGGGAAGAATTCTGTTTTAAAACGTTTTAAGCATACCATAACAAGGAAAAATAGGAGCTTTCATTTGCCTTTGAAAGCCCTAGCAGGATAGTGTCATATATAATGTGAAACTCTAAGACACTATAAGAATCTTCTTGGCTAGTGCTAATAGTCTCCAATGCGTGTAATATTCTTATTTTTAATACAGAATCTAAACAAATACTTAGACACCTGAGAAACTGGAATCATCTTTCCATAGTGCCCATTACTTAGTTTCTCTAAGACCAGGCTCTTAGGAATTAATTCTTAGGAATTTGATTGAAAGTTTGTTTTTAATTGGGGAAAGTGAGATCTTTGTGTATAGGAAAGAAAAGAATACAAGAGTAGTAATGTAGCCTGTTGCCTTCTGTCCAGTTCCACAAAATCCTTTAATTTAAGAGATTCAGTCTGTCTTTATAGGTTATTTGAACTGAACTTAGATAGAATGGATGCATTGGCTGTTGAAAGCTAAAAATGGCCTTGGTATGTCTCGTACAAATGAGGAAACTGAGATGTTAAAATTGAGGTAGGTACCTGGAAGCCTCACCTACAGAATATTCCCAACATTTATTGGGTTGTTAGTGGAAAAGGAAAAAAGAGTTGATGTGATAATAGGAGATTCAAATTGCAGTTTGTGGGTTACTGGGCTAAAATTGTCAACAGAAATACAGAGTTTCACTGAGTGAAGAACACATTTATATCCTGTCCCAGGTGCAGTGTCCCTGGTGTTAGACCCATGTATGGGATCTTGAGGTGAAGTCATATTTGAATTCTTCCCTTTTCTGGCTTGCTCTATTTCCATTCTAGTTTTTTTTTTTTTTTTTTTTTTTTTTTTTAAGATGAAGCTCACCTGTGGCAGAACTGGCTAGGACTGAACTGACTTGCTTCTGGTTGGCTTCTTGGAATGTCTTGTTATTTTTACCCTGGACATAAGCATGGAGTAGCTGAATCCCATTGAGTTTCAGGCCAAACTCAATGAAAACATAGTGCAAACAGCCTTTCTTAGGGACTTGTTGCAGCCATAAAAAGGGATTTTTGGATTCACTGGGGGATAGTAGAAATTGCTTCTCCTTCCCTAACACCTAACAGAGGGAGATAATTTAAACTGAGGGCCTTGGTATATGCTCACTGAGGGAAGATGACACAGAACTGATCAGCAGACCTTGGGAAGATTTCATAGTTTGCCTGTGTGATAGAAATGAAGAGTTGTACTAGAAATGTTTCAGTCCCAAGTCTTCTGGCAACTGAGGTCTCTAGCTCTGTAGGTGTGAGTAGGAAGCCTGGGGACTGGGAATAACCTCCATGCCAAACTAGCCCTGTGGCCTGACCTCACTTGAGTTTCCAGGTGATCTGACTGTCCAGTGATCTGACATCATAGTGCAAAGGAGCCAAGCTTCTGGTAGGTTTTTCAGGGATTGGCCCTGGATTAGCCCTGTGCCTGAAGGAGGATGACTACTTTGTCAGATAACTTGGAGCAAAGAACATACCACTTGGAATGCCCTCAGACGTCTGCTAACTCTTTGTGCCTGTGCATGGCCAAGCTGCAGTTTGATCTCTACAACTGTTCAAATACAGAGGCACTGCCCTTAGAGCAGCTTAGATTGCTGTGTGCTGGGAGTGTAGCAGTTGGTATTCCATCCTTTCAGCAAGGCCTGGGTGGCCTTGATGTTCTGTGGAAAACCAGTGGACAGGCAGTTCATTTTGTGAAATTGTATTGGTATAGAGCAAATTCTAATAGTTTTTGTTTTCTGTAAGAGTTTTAATATACCACCTGTCTCTTCATACTTTATTGAGTGCCTTCTATGTGTTAAACGCTGTGCTTGAAGGGCCCTGGGTGGCTCAGTCGGTTAAGCATCTGACTTCAGCTCAGGTCATGATCTTGCGGTCTGGGAGTTTGAGCCCCGCATTGGACTCTGTGCTGACATCTCAGAGCCTGGAGCCTGCTTTGGATTCTGTGTCTCCCTCCCTCTCTTCCCCTGCTCCGTTTACACTCTGTCTCTTTCTCTCTCTCAAAATAATAAACATTAAAAAAATATTTTTAATTAAAAAAAAAAAACATTGTGCTTGAGAGAGTGGAAAATACCAAGATGAAAAAGACTATGTTATCTTCAGAAGAACTATTAAGGACTCAGACTTTGTACTTAATAAGTTTATAATGTATATAAAGATAGAATATTGTGTAGAAATTAAGTTCCAGATTAAGCTGTAGGAACCCAGTACATTTGATTTAAGTGGGAAAAGAAAAATACATTTTAAATTCATTTAACTTAAACATGATTTTCAGTTTGAATGCTTTTTAAGTTTTTTGTTAGGAATTTTAATTTTTCATGACAAATCTATTATAGATCTCTCTACGTCATTGTTCTTTGTGCCCTGCCTACACGGACAAGTTTAGGTTCTTAAAGCATCTTAAAGCATCTTCGTTTTCTAGCTCTCACTTTTTTTCATCCCCATCTCTGTCAAGTACTTTTCACTCCAGACGTATCTCAGCGACTCCTTATTTCTAGAACTATCATTCACTTTGCAGTGTTTGCCTTTGCTTAATCCATTGACTTTCTTCCTATCAAGAATCAGTTCATATTTGATATCTCTGACTGCAGATAGAGGCAATATCACTGCCTCTTTTGTACTTCCTTAATACTTTGTGCAACTTGCTGAGTTTTTTTTTAAATCATCTTTTATCAGAGAGAGTTGTGTATACTTCTTTTTCAACTGAACTATAAATTCCTTGAGCATTTATTATTCCTGTATCCGTATCTTTTATTATGTGCCTGAAACATAGTACTGGTACTTAGTAAGTAGATAAAGAACTTATCTTGAGTGCCTTTCCCTTACCTTTCAAGAAAGGACATAGTAGAGAGTCTTGTCTGCCAGGAGATACAGAACAACCTTTGAAAAAAGTAGATTTAGAGGTGAGCCTGGCTATGGTCCCAACCATGAAATTGAGTCTTGGGCTTTGGTCATGACCTTCTCAATAGGGATAGGAGACTTCAGTGAGTGGGGCTGAAATTTGGAGAACCATATTGAAGCCTACCAACGGAATTTATTTTTGTGATCCCTTTTTGAAAGTATGTAACATAAGTATTACTTTCTGTTCTTTAACATATGAACGTATTACATGATTTATTTATTGTTCCATCAGAAGCTTGGTACTTGCGGGGGGAACTGGTAATGACTGGCAGTTATCCTAAGGTGCTTTTCAGCCAGTGAAAAAAATATAGGCTGTTTAACCGACTGTAATGTTTACATAAACAATTATGATTTTAAGTGGAGGTCATGGTGGGATCGGTGGGGTAGAAAGACTTAGCTTTTGTAAGCATTTTTAGGATGTATGAATTTCTCACTGAATAGGTTCTAGTTTGACAAAATCTCAGTGTTGACCCTTCCCGCTCTTCTTCCCAAATAGACAGTGTTCTTGGTTTCATAATCTAGTTGGTTGACTTTTAAATTGTTTTATGTCTTTTGGAACCTTTATGCCTATGCTAATAAGTATATATTGAATAAATGAATGAGTAAAAGCTGATCCTTATCAGATTCAGAACTAAAATAAGGGCTTACCTAATTCAAAGAAGAACAAAAACACAAATTAACCTGAAGCATCTTCATTTTGCTTTGTTTACATTGCATGACAGTTAAAAATAAAACAATTCTCAAACAGAATTAAATGTCTGATTAAGCTTTGGTTTAGACTGAGAATACTTTCAGCTTTGCTCTATTCCTGTGATTTTAGAAGATTCTTTTGGGATCCATTTACTTCACAGTGTGTGTAATAGTTTTCCACCCTTCTTTAATTGGAAAAATTGAAGAAAGTCAATGGTTCAAAGTTCCATTAAAAATTACAGTTTGGTCCCTATTGATACTCACCAGCTTTAATGCATTTCATTGAGATAGCTAAGAAATGAATTACATAAATGAAACATATTTTATTCTAGATGTTAGCATCTGATCAAATAAGTTAAAAATTCTATAATTTCTAAGGTTTTAACATCAAAATATATGTTTTTGTAGTTACTGTGAAATTGGCAGTGACATTTGTGACATTGGCAGCTCATAAGCAACTGACTCTCTAAATCTACACACTGCTATGGAATCTATTTTGAAAATATTAAGAACCTGGTGGAGATGTGGGTTATATTGGCAGAAGCTATAACTAACAGAAATGATTTAAAGAAGCAGGTCTATAGGCAAATTCTTAGGAAAGGCTGGTCTGGCTGTTTTTGTCTAAATTTTAATTTTGTTTCAGTGCCTTATATTTTACTTGTGATTGGTTTGGGTTAATAAGCATAATCTGTCTGAATGTTAATGTATTTTAAAAACTTAGTCAAGTTGGATTTCTTAGTTCCTAGGAGAGAAGTTTTAATTGAGGGAGAAGGGAGTTCATTTATTTTGGAGTGTGATACATGATGGGTGACAAATCACTGTAGGGATCTACAGTAAAAAGTTGTACACCCTGGGTATCAGGTGAGCAGAGTGATGCTACATGACACACCTCCCACCTGTACCCAGAAAAGAAGGGGAGAATGCCATTTTCCTTCTCACTTCTGTCCAGTTGCCAGGCTACTATTTACGTAGGACCTTACTGTGTTGGATTCAGTTCTAATTGTTTCTATAATCCTCAAGAAAAACATGTGAGGTATAGGTATTGTTATGTTCATTTTACAGATGAGGAAACTGAGGCATACTAAGGTTAAGTATTTTCTTAATACTGTTAGTAGTGATAGGAATATATTGGTCTTCTTGACTCCAGGGCTTATTAACTGTAATTCTGTACTAACCCTAGATTCCACACATGAACCTTTCCTCATATACAAATAAATTCTAGGTTCCTAATATAGCTGATGTATAAATAAGATTGTGGGACCCAGTGGTTCACAAGTTACGTATTTTTTTTATTGTGGTAGATATTGTTGCATAATATTTTCTAAGTATGGACTTTCTTTTAGTAAGTGTTTATTTAGATGATTTATGAGAGCTATACAGTCTCATCCTTTGAGTGGTTATACTTTGGTATAGTTTATATAAATAATACTTGCCATTCTCCGGGCGCCTGGGTGGCTCAGTCTGTTAGCGTCTGACTTCGCCTCAGGTCATGATCTCACGGTTCGTGGGTTTGAGCCCCGCGTCGGGCTCTGGACTGACAGTTCACAGCCTGGAGCCTGCTTCGGATTCTGTGTCTCCCTCTCTCTCTCTGCCCCTCCCCTGCTCACTCTCTGTTTCTCTCAAAATACAAAAAAAATAAATAAATAAAGACTTAAAAAAATTAAAAAAAAATAGTTACCATTCTCATTTCATTTAGAGTGCTGCATTATTTTGGTTTTCCTGTACAACTTAATGGCTGAGAAATAGGTATTTTATTTAGTCGTGATCAAGTTATTGAGAAGAAGCCTAATATCATTGAGAAGAATGATAAAGTAATTTAGTAAGAACTTTTATTGACTTCCTTTCCCAGGTGTAAGTTGAGTACCACGTTTCCAAATTTCATCATTCTTTGGCATCAGCATCAAACTGCTAGCCATGCAAGTTCATTCTTCTTAATGGCAGTTTTGTTTATGAAGAAAAAATAACTAAAGAAAAAAGTGCTGTATGTTGAGATTCAACTGCCAGCATCTTTAAAATCCAGTAAAATAAAAGATAGAAAGAAAGTATGTTAACTCCTTCTTTATAGTAAAAATCAGGGGTATAATCAGATATTATTCACTCTGATAGAAAATGGTCTATCATGGAGCACCTGGGTGGTCAAGTCAGTTAAGCATCAGACTTGGGCTCATGTCATGATCCCACTGTTAGTGAGTTCGAGCCCCACATCAGGCTCTATGATGTCAGCATGGAGCCTGCTTTGGATCCTCCCCCCCCCCCCCGCCCTGCCACTACCCCACTTGCATTTTCTTTCTTCTCTCTTTCTCTCTCTCTCAAAAATAAATAAACATTTAAAAGAAAAAGAAAATGGCCTATCAGTACTATAATTTTAAGATCTGTCTTAAATGAGCAAAACTTTTTCATTACTGTAAGTGTAAAAGCTACTTTCCTGAAGCATTACTGATGTCAGACTATGTGGTTTAAATTCTCTTTTTTTTTTTTTTTAATTTATTTTTAGAGACAGAGAGAGACAGCACGAGCAGGGTAGGGTCAGAGAGATAGGGAGACACAGAATCTGAAGCAGGCTCCAGGCTCTGAGCTAGCTGTCAGCACAGAGCCTGATGCGGGGCTCGAACCCACCAACCGCGAGATCATGACCTGAGCCGAAGCCAGACGCTTAACCGACTGAGCTGCCCAGGCGCCCCTAAATTTTGGCTCTTGAGGCTCCTGGGTGGGTCAGTCAGGTAAGCATCCGACTTTGGCTCAGGTCATGAGCCAAGTTCAAGCCCTGGGTCAGGCTCTGTGCTGACAGCTCAGAGCCTGGAGCCTGCTTCAGATTCTGTGTCTCCCTCTCTGTCTCTGCCCCTCCCCGCTCATGCACGCTCTCTCACTCTTTTTCTTAAAAATAAACATTAAAAATTTTTTTTAATTAAAAAAATGTTTTTAAAAATTCTGACTCTGGTTTCTTTAGTTTCTTTATAACTGAGGATAGTAATTTTACTTAAGTCACGGGATTGGTTTGAGAATTAAGGGACATATTCAATGCAAAGAGCTTAATTAACACAGTACCTGGCACACTGATAATACTCAATAAACATTCTCTGTTATTGATGTATTAAAATTTGTAATAATATTTCCCTTAATTTTGAATGAAGATAATTTTATTTCAGTTAGAATCCTGCTCCTCTTAATATGAGAACTATTGTTAAAACAGTTATATAATTTTAAAAGTGGGTTTATGGATCATAAAAGGCATAGGAAAGCTTGCAGATGTTTTAAAAACTTGTTTTTAATTTGTGAAGGTATCGTATTCAACTAAATAATCTGTCCACTGAAAAACAACAGGGAAGGCATATTAAATTTTTGTTGTTGATAGTTTTATTGAGTTATTTTTGTCTTTGTTCTATCAATTCTTGCAGTGCAGAAGGCTTGTCTTCTCTTCAGTACAGTGATCAATTTAGTTGGCTCTACAGTATTTAGGATGGGACTGCTAGGCCAGGATGTGTTTGGCAGTCTGAGGAAGGCAAGCTTCAGTGTTGATTCTAACTCCACCTCCTCTCCATTGTGTTCTTTCTAAGTACAGACACAGCTTGGTCCCCTGGCAGTGACATACAGCAGACGTCAATAACAACCTTTGTAAATGTTAAATAAAAGAGCAAATTGAAGGGCAGTGATTCATTAGGAAAGAATATTGTCTGAGCAAATTAACTCTTATTTCTGTTAACCCATGTTAAAGAATCACTGACTGTCTCTCGAATCTTTGGATGCATTTGAACTAAAAAGTACCCAGATGAAGGGCCTCTCTTCATTTTAATGGTGCTTTGGATCTGGGATTTGTGCTGTTCATTTGAAATCTTTTTTTCTTTCTTTTTTAATTATACTTTGATATCTGGCCAATTTGATCAGCATCAGACCTGATGTTAACCTGAATTTGCAGAGCAGTTATCAAAAACCTTCCAAACTTTAGATCTTCATTATTGATTTTTTCAGTCACTAGTTGCATTGTGCCTGTGTCTCTTACTTCCTAGACCCACCTGTCTGGATCAATTCACTAGTCATTCTACCTCAACAGCCTTGCCAGGCAGACAGCCAAGCAGGCAATGTATTTTTAGATTTTTGTGTCCAATGTGTTTTCCATTTCCTTGCCAGTTTTTCTTCTCTTGCTTAACTAGTGCAAATGCAGCGTATGTGTCTTTAAAGTTGTTAGCTTTCAAAAAATTCATTTTAAATGCTTCTTTAGCCAAAATTTGAATTTGTATGCCTGTGTGTGTACATACTACTTATTGAAAATATTTTATCCTCTCTTTAAAGTTCTCTTAAAAGGAAATTCTTTGGTTTTTCTAAGCTAGCAATTTTTCTTTTAATACAGATGTGACTGTATTGCCTGCCTACCACTTTTTCGCAATAACTCATTTGTTTGTTCTGTCATGTACTATGATGGATTAATCATGAATTTGCAGTTAATGAGAGGCTGTTTCTTGCATACCGTCTCAGATTTTCTTAGTATCTTTTCAACGTATTAGAGGCTGTGCTATATGTAATTTTTGAGACCCTGTAGTCTAATAATTGTAAACCAGCTAATATAAGTTCCTTATTTGTATTTTTTGGACACAAAATCCGAAAATAGATTTTCTTTTCTTTTTTCCACTTTATCCAACAGCCCTCACTCCATGTGGAAACTTTATACTTTGGATCTTGAATATTGTAACTCAAATGAATGGGCAGTGTTATCACAATGTCATTGAGTTAGCAGACATTTACTAAATCCTCACCATGTGCTTCTTGAGCAATCCTAAATAGGAATTAATCTCTTTCACTTCTTCTTGGTGATACTTTGTATATCTTAAAAATAAAGTAAATGAATTGTTCAAGTTGCTACATTAAACATTTTTATCACCAACCTTGTTTCTGTTTCAGAACCTCAGTGAAATCCAGAGTATTAAAATATCTTATCCCTATTTCCAGTTTCTTTTTGCCTGAGCCTTAGGTTCTAATACTACTTACCTGCTTATAGTTACTGCTTAGTTTGAACTATTTCATGTTTGCATGCTTTTTCTCACATGAAATACTCTCTACACCTCTCTTTGATTGATTAATTCTACCACTTCATTTCAAAACTTATTTTCATTTCTATCATGTGCTAAGTACTATGTTAGCTACTTAGATATACATTGGTTTAAAAAAAAAAAGTTATGACCCTGACCTTCTGGAATTTTCAACTGATACTGTAGTTTTTCCAAGAAGCCTTGCCTAAATCCCCATCTTGGACTCATTCTCCTCTTCTCTGTGTCTGTGGCATCTTGTACCTGTTATCCTGAAATTTGCTATTTGTGTGCACTTACTTTACTTTAGACTGGAAGTTTCTTAAGGATGGATATCTTGATTCATGTCTCCCCCCTTCCCCAACTCAGTACCTGGTATACATCAGATGCTCAATAGTTATTTTTAAACTGTAGATAAAGTAAATGATCCCTGCCATTATGAATTCTCAAGACTTAAAGCTCTTTGTGTGTTTTAGCTTGTGTTATGATTACTTACATGCATATCTTATCTCCCCCAAAGCTCAGCCAGTATCTTGAAGAATATAGTGCTAACACATTTACGTCGGTGTGCCCCACCATGCTGTATGCCTACACACAGAAGCTGTGAGAGTCTTCCTTAAGAATGTTTTTGCTAAATACTACTCCTGTGAGATCTACTTTGAGTGAGCAGTCAGATAGTAATCTGTGAAAATTAGGTAACTTCTTTAATGATAGCCTCAGAGAGCTTAATTGTTAAGTGGGCTCAAAAAATGCCATCGCTTTTGTCTTTGCTCTGCAGATGAGCTGATACCGAAAGGTAATCTGGACCAGGAGTTTTATGGATGTCAGTTTTTGAAACCAGAAGAAGTAGAATTCCTTAAAGTGTGATCAGGAGCTTACATAACCTCCAGAGGCTGTTTATAAATGATGATGTTTACTAGTGAGATTGCATGACTGACAGAGAAACTGAGTTCCCTCTGCTAATGGAGGGCAAAGATAAAGCATGACTTCATTGATAGGTAGAGCCACTTTGTCACTACTTACAGAATAAATGCATTTCTGGTAACTAGCTAAGTATGAATTTACTTCATTCCAAAATTAACTCACTTCCATGACTTACCAAATTCGTTTGAATAATAGTGTTCTTCTTTAAAAGGAGTAATGCTCAAGGATACAGCTCCATTGTTCTGGATTATTTGGGAGGGACTCTTTGAAGTTTTGTGGAGTTGTATATAACTAATTTGGTTGTTAGCAGCATATTCATATTATGCTTAATGAACACATTATGTCCATAGGTAAGATCAGAATAAAATAGAGATTTTTCTTCATACATTATATTTTTAGCCAGCATTTACTAATTGCCTACTATTTAGGCTGTGCAGTCGGAAAGGTTTTGGTTTTTTTGTTTGTTTGTCTTTAAATGTTTTATTTTCAAGAGAGCACTAGCAGGGGAGGGGCAGAGAGAGGGAGACAGAGGATGTGAAGCAGGCTCTGTGCTGACAGCAGCAAGCCTGATGTTGGGCTTCACCTCACAAACCGTGAGATGATGACCTGAGCCAAAGTCGGATGCTCAACTGACGGAGCCACCCAGGCGCCCCTATACAGTCTAAAAGGGTTTCACTTTTTCTGCTTCTTATTTCCCGGTTTCCTTTTACAGAACACTTGCGCGTGCTTTATACTGCTCAAATATCATTTCCTTTAAAAAGCATTACTTGTTTTTTTCCTCATTTTTATCTTTCCCATAGCACCTTTAAGGAAATGTGAAATTTGCCTTATAACTTCAAGTCTCCTCCATCATGCCATAAGCATTCTGAGGAGAGGGACATGTTTGGTTTTCTGAAGCACCGTCATAGAGCTTTGATTATATTTGGATCAAAACCAAAAACCAAGAAAATAGAAAGAGTATACTTCTCCTAGTATTAATTATATATCAGTAACTATAGTTTGTTCAGCACATAGCTATAGGCCCAGATATTGTGAGAAGTGTTTATGTCAATCATTTCATTCATTTCCTACAACAATGTTGTTTTATGAGTGAAGGAGCAAACTTGAGAAGTCAGCTAGCAAACTTGTCTCAACAGCTATTAAGTTATGAATCAGGAGGTAGAACTCTACTCTCTTGACTCCAAAGTCTACACTCTAAAAACACAGCACTATACTACTGCTCTTGGTTTTCACCTTCACATAAAACTACCCAAAGAACCAGTGTACCCTATCATTTTCTTTCCTGGTTTTTCATTAAGACCTTTGGATTATATCATTTAAATACAATTAAATTTGGAGTGTAGTTTTCAAGAAAGTGTATAGTCAGTACACGTCTTTTTTTTGTTTTTTTTTTACATTTATTTATTTTTGAGAGACAGGGAGAGAGCATGAATAGGGTAGGGGCAGAGAGAGAAGGAGACACAGAATCCGAAGCAAGCTCCAGGCTCTGAGCAAGCTGTCAGCACAGAGCCCATTGCTGGGCCCAATCCCGTGAACCGCGAGATCATGACTTGAGCCGAAGTTGGTCACTCAACCCAGGTGCCCCAGTCAGTACACGTCTCTTAACTGATCATAAACTAAGCCTTGTGAATATGAGGCTCATAAATTTGAGGATGTATTTATTAGATATAGGAAAAAAACTAGAAATTTTGAAGAGATTCTATGTACATAAAATCATTGTTTTCAAGAAATTCAGGTGAAGAACAGTAGTTTTTTTTATATTGTGTAAATTAACGCAAGACATTAAAAATAGCTGTTTAAAATGATGAATCTTAAGGACTCATGGAATGGAAAGAAATCTTAAGACATTGCAGAGATGAGGTTGAGTGGCTAAGAAAATCAAACACTTAAACACTAAAATCGCAACAGATTAAAGCAAAAATAGATGTGATTTGCAACTATGAAAGATAAATTTATTACTAAAACTTACCTTTATGTTAAATTTCTTTCTTGTTAAATTTCAGCTTGAGATCTTTGCTACGTCAGAATTTTTTATTTACATGGCTTGGCAATATAAATGAATGGACATGAATGAAAGTCTGAGGCTTTTGCAATAAAGTACACAACTAGTGTAATGTTTTTAGTAATGAGCTTTATTTTGAAGTTGAAAACACTGCTAGAAACTGTTAAAGATTTTTTTTAATTTCTGAAATTATTTCTTTGAGTTACCATTACAGAGTTAAATAACTTTAAATCCCATAACTTTGAATTCCTTTCCAATGCTTTTTCATTTTTCCCACTAGGTAGACTGTCTCCTTTTGCTGCTAACATATCTCTACTTCCTTTCTAATTCTTATGTGTCCTTTTAAAGGAAGAGAAGCAGACCTCATGCTTAGACTCTGGGGCAGGAAGAGTTTCTGTTTATGGCCAGTGCTGTTGATTTTCCCCTATGTTCTATTGGAGCTTCTCACATACTTCAGTTTCCATGTTTCTGCTTTCACTCTGTTCCACAAGTATCATTTTCTTTTTCAATGACTTGATTTGAGCAAAAAAAAAAAAAAAAGATGTGAAGAAACAGTTAGTATAACTATGGCAAATAATGCTGAAGGTCATCTGAGACTGGCTGGGGACTTTGGGAACCAGTGTGCTTGGGTGTTTTTGGTTGTGTTCTTGTCCTACCTAGAATTCAGGGCAGTCACTCAAACTTCCTCTTGGCCAGCTTGATCGGTGCCTTCTTTATGTAGCAGATCAGAATGATTCTGTGAGTGTTTCCAGACTTCGCAGGTATTGTAGGTGACAGCTGCATTTCCTCCACAAAAATGAAAACACATGTAGCCATGTCCCAGGAAGTCCCTTGTACTGGCCTCCCACTGCTAATATCATGTCAGTGCACTGGCATTTCACCAGAGACAATGTCTTGAGTTTCAGACTATTCATTTTTCCTTAGATTGGCCACATCCTAGTTATAGTTCTCACCCCCACCCCGCTTTGGCTAAGCAGTGTCTCAGTGGAAGAAATCACCAATAGGATAGGAAAATCGAATGGGGTAATGATGCAGATCCCCAAAGGACAGATGAGTGAGCTTGCATGCCAAGGTTCAGCTGCCACTCCAAGATCTGGCAGTATTGCCTGGATCCATTATCCTTCCAAATAATGGAAAATTATTTGGGGACTTTGTATGCATGTAAACCTGAGGTTATATGATTTGAAGGCTGAAGCATAACTGGCCCTGTTCTTCTTTCTCCCTTGGAAGAACCTAAAGTAAAACAGAACCTACAGACTTTCTGATATTTAAAGAACTTTTTATCGTAGTGGATCCAACTGATAAGCCTGAGTAAAATCATGTAACTACTGCTATAAATGGTAATATGATGTACCCAGTTAACTTAAGACAAGCCACAGATGGAGTGATTCATATTTTACCGTTAACCCTGGACAAACCTATAGTTAGAATGAGCAGTGATATTCATGAAATAAGTGAGTAGAAAATTATTAAGCATTTGCCTTTAGACTGTAAAATGCTAGATTAACAGTAAATTACTGAGTAGCTGTGGTTCTACAACTAGGTAAGTAAAACTAGTTAAATTTTACTTTATTTTAACTTCTTTTGTAGAAAGCAACAAGTTCTTCCTTTACATTGATTAATTCAATGCTTGTGATGTTTTTGATAAGTGTGGAATGTATTATACTTTAAAAATTGTTTATTTTTATCTATTGTTAAATTATTTTATAACCCTTGAACTAAAGGGTACATGTCTTTGTAGCATGGCTATATAGAAACCATTCTTAGCTTGTTTTCTTCACATACAGAAAACTAGAATTGGAGAAAAGATATGAAGGCCACTAATAATTCCAGTTAATACATGTTTTATAACTTTTAGGTTTATCACACTTACATTTTGTGATTAAGAATCTGGTGTTTTATTTGTTTTAATGTTTATTTATTTATTGGGTGGGGGGCACGGAGAGAGAACCCCAAGCAGGCTCCATGCTGTGAGATCATGACCTGGGCCAAAACCAAGAATCAGATGCTTAACTGATCAAGCCACCCAGGTGCCCCAATAATCTGATGTTTTAAATTGACAGTTAATAAACTGATCTATTATAATTTATCTTTAGTCCACTGTTTTTCCAACGATGACTATTTGTGGTATCATCGTTATATTCTTAGCAAAAATTTGGTTGGGCTTTCCGTTCTGCTGATCTGTAAAATCAAGAAGGTATACTGAAATATTTTTTTCTAATTTTATAATCACTACTCCCCTTCCTCTTCAATATAATATACTCTCTCATTCCTGTTGGAGAATCATTATTCATGTATATTGCTATAAGGAACAAAGCCCAAACTCCCTCCCCTTGATCTGCATATTGGAAAAACCATGGTTGCTTGAAATAAAATATGCTTCTCTGATAATGTTGACCCTTGCCTGCTTGGTCAAATCCCATCTTCCTTCATTAAGGTGCCCCAAATTAGACTGCATCTACCAGTTTGCTTTATTTTCTGATCATCTAGTCTCCACAATGTATCCAAAAAGGTCACAGTAGGGATCTCTGTGCTACATATTGTTAATGTTTAATGGAAATTTCCTGTGATAAGGCAGCACAGGATAACTTCAAATCATTATGATTCTTTGTGATTGGCTATAATTATATCAGTTCAGTGTGGCAGTCTATTCTGTGTGTTAGTAGGGGAAAAAGCAGAGTGAGGAGTTAGGGTCCTTTTTTAATGAAAACAAAACAATAAATTTATTCTTTCTTATTCTTTCCTCTATTCTTCTTTCTTCTCTTTTTTCATTCATGCATTCTGTAAACATTTATAAAATACCTTTGTTTAAAAAGTTCTACTAAACTTGGAGGAGACAAAGATGGTTAAGGAACATTTTAACTGTTAAGTTTTTGGTCATCCATAGGTCTCACAAGTAAAAGGCTGTATTGGGGAGAGTTGCTTTTATCATATAAATTCCATCACAATTTGTGTAGAGAATTGTTGGATTCCTTATGTAGGGCTCCTTAAAGGATATCTTTCCAGTGCTTCCCACACTGATTTAAACAAAGCAGTAACTCTTACAGAGTTTGAGAAGTATTTATGAAATGCTGAATAAATGAATATGAGAATATAGTAATCAGTAGGAAAATTATTTGCCAAGTAATTCATTGGTCACTTACAGTGAGGTATAACAACAATTAGAGCTCTTCCTACAGGTAGTGTACCCCATGGGGAGAGGTCTCCCTGTCTATTCTTCACTATCATTGGGGTGAAAAATTAATTGGCATATGAGGACCTTCCTGTTACATTGTTCTAATCAGTGTTACCAGTTTTCAGGAGAGCCATCTGATCACAGGTGACACAAATTTTTGCTTGTTTGTTTTAAGATTTAAAAAATATGTGCTCTCCTGAACATCAGAATATCTAATTCTGAAATTAGAGCAATTTAAATTAGAGCTTACCAAATTCACTTGAACAATAGTATTCTTTTTTAAAAAGGAATTGATGTTTGTGGCTTCAGTTCCATTGTTCCTGAGATAACCAGATGAACAGATCTGGGAGGAATTCTTTGAGATTGTATATAACTAAATTGGTTGTCTACAGTATATTTTCTTTTTTAAATCTTATTTCAATTCTAGTATAGTTAACATACAGTGTTGTATTAGTTCAGGTCAGCAGTTCTGTACTATTACTCAGTGCTCATCACAATAAGTGTACTCTTAATCCCCTTCACCAGGTCAGCTTTAGATGTGGTCTGGTTAGTCCATTTTCTTTCATACTAATAATGGATGTGTACTAGTTTTCCTAACTGTACTGTATACCTATAAATGTAGTTCTCCTTTTTTGCTAATCAGATGATAAGAACTGGGTAAGTTTATTGAACTATTAGGTTTGAATCAAAATTATATTTAACTTCTATTGTTCCTGCATTTGACAGAGGGAAAAAGGAGGTCACATTTCATTAAGAACCTTCAGTGTCCCACAGGCACCATGCAGAGTGCTTAAGCTTTAGTTCATTTACTATTCATAACCCTCTGGGAGTGGCTTTGTTGTTATTCTTAAATTTTGAAACTCAGTATTTTTTTTTATAACAGCCTTGTGGAGATATAATTCATGTACCATAAAATTCACCCTTTTAAAATGTACAATGCAGTGGTTTTTAGTATATTCCCACAGTTGTACAGCCATTGCCACTAATTCCATGAAGAAACCTTGTACCTTTTAGAAGTCATTTCTCATTGCCTCTGTCACCCACCCCCTCGCAAACCACTAATCTACTTTCTATCAGCATGGATTTGCCTATTCTGGACATTGCATATAAACAGAATCATACAATATATGGTCTTTTGAGACTGGGTTTTTTCACTTAGCATATTTTCAAGGTTCACCCATCTTGCAGCAGGTATCAGTAATACTTCTTATACTGACTGTTCCATTGTATGGATGTACTACATTTTATTTATCCATTCATCAATTGAATGATACTTGTTTCTACTTTTTGGCCATTATGAATAATGTTGCTACGAACATTGGCATACAAGTGTTTGTATGGACCTGTTTTAAGTTCAGAAAGGATTTGCTGAGTAATGTAGCTATGTATTTAACCATTTAAGGAACTGCCTGACTGCTTTCTAAAGGGGCTGTTCACTATTTTACAATTCTACAAGCAGTTTATGAGGGTTTCAGTTTCTTCACATCCCTGTCAACATTTGTCTGTATTTTTTTAAATTTAGCCACCTTGGTGGGTGTGAAAACCTCACTGAGGTTTTGATTTTCATTTCCCTAATGACTAATGATATTGAGCATCATTTTATGTGCTTATTGACTACTTGTATATTTTCTTTGGAGAAATGTCTCTTCGAGACTTGGTACTTTAATCTCTGAAACAGAGATAGTAATTCTGGCTCTGTTGTATCCTTGAGGATGCTGTAATGGAAGGATGTATGTAATGCCTAGCACAGGGCCTAACACTAAAAAAATATTTATTAAATAATTTGTTTTTTCTTTTCCATTTTACCTCCAATTTCACAGATGAAAAAATTGAGGCTTAGAGACAGGGTGGAAATAATTCGCCAGAGTTCATTTGGCATTTCGTTGGCCAATGAATGGTAGATTCAAGTCCAGATCTTTCTTATTCCTACTAGATTTAACACTGTACTCTTACCAACAGTTCCTCATTTTTGCCCCTGCTGGAAACCTACCTCCACTGTGAAATGACTGCAGTGAGTAGGTAAACTTAATAATATGGTATAGTCTTTTATATCCTTGCTTTTACAAAAGCAAATGTAACTGATTTTTAAAAAAACTTTTCAAGGAATTTAATTTAATTGACGCTCTATTTGGATCAATTTAAAATGTGCCATACCTAAGTAGATATAAGGCTCTCTTATACTTCCACCTCTAACAGATTTCCATTTCTAACAGTTCATGAAATTCTGTTAGTTCAGTTCACTTTTGGATCAGTGTCTATATGTAACTACCAAATTATATTTCAACTAAAATAGCTGAGGGACTCTGGTTTCCAGATCATGGTGTTTTCTTAAAACCAGTCTGTTTTTAAGTGTAGTTTAGAATGAACAGGACAGATGACATTTCATTAAACATTTTTGGTTTTTATAGATTGTTGAGAAGCAGTATCTGTCGATTGTGTACAGATTGACCAACCTTTTTTTTTTTTTTTTTTTACTTTGCACAACTAACTCTAGAGAAAGAAAAGTATGAGATCTTTCTAGACAAAAGCAGAAACCTCTACTTTTTGGGTAGATTTTCTGAATTCAAGTTCTCTGGCGTGTATTATCAAGGGGCCAATTGAGTACATTGACCAACACCTGCAATTAATTGTTGGCTACCATGAAGAAACTCTCAGTTTTCTTGTGAAGTATTATTTTTTTAAGCAACAGAATTGGGATCAGTACTGTTTATGTACTGAAACTTGAACATTAAAGAGATTACTCCTGATTTTGGTACTCTTCAAGTTAATGTTTTTATTAATATTAAATGATACAAAAAATAGATTATGTTCTGTGTGTTAGACATTGCTGAGCACTACATGCAGTAGTTCAATTAATCTTCACAACAACTCCTTGGGTATAGGTATTGCCTGTATTATTATTCATCTTTCTCAAATCAAGAATTTGAGGTTTAGAGAGTTGATGTTAACTAGTCCAAAAGTCACGAAATTAGCAAGTTGTGGAAATGGCATTTAAACCAAGTACTGCGACCCCAGAGCTCTCTTAACCTTGCTCTGCATTGTTTCTAAATATCATTTTGTACTCACAATGGTTAAAAAGTGAAAGTATAGTTTATTACTTTGCTTTTCAAAGCATTATTGTCAGGCATGTTTTTAATAATATATTTCCTGTGTCTTTGAGGGAAAAGGTTCAAACATAGGTGCTTTCACTAAGGATTGAATTTGGAGTCAAGAAAGAGAAAAATGTGTTTGGGGTGGTCACTCAAGATACGCCTCATGGTAACAGTTTTGAATGCTCTTCAGTCCCTCCTGCTGAGGCCAGTTACCACTCTTCATGTTTTTCTTTTTCTGTAAAATGGGTGATTTAATCCACATCATCTTTAGATTCAACAGAGCTACTGCAAAGAAAGTTCAGCCTCTATGTGAGTCATTTCAGAAGAGTTTAGCTCAAAGATTGTTTGGAAAGGTTTTATGCTCCTTTTTAGTTTTATTGTTTAGCGAAGGGAGTGGTAACATACAATTTTGGTATTGTTCTGTTTGGGAAACAAGCGAACTTCAACTCAAATATTGACTTTTTTACTCATACTCCATAAACCAAAGGGATGGTTGTCTTTTATATCTTAATAGGAAGGACCTCACATCATCCATTTAAATGACTGCTTGCCCATTATAACTATAAGCACAATTTATTATGCTTCCCTGTTAGACTTTTGGAACTGGTATACCTGATCTCTTTTCATCCCTACCTGGTACTATGAAAACTACTAGACAGAGCCTTTAAAGATGTAAGGCTACAAAGGGAGATCATAAATTAGGAGAATCTTCAAGGTCATCTCTAATCCAGTCAGTTTTAAGATTAATAAATTGAAGGCATCGTTATATCTGATCTGATGAGGGATACACAACTAATTAGTAAGAACCTGAGGTAGAGTGATAGTCTACTGACTTGAATCTTGTATCCTCTTCATTTGGAAAGAGATTAGGCAATCTCTTTCTTTTTAAGAAAAGAGATTCTTAAAAATTATCTTAAGTTTATTTATTTATTTTGAGAGAGAGATTGAGAGCACAAGCAGGGGAGAGGCAGAGAAAAGGAGAGACAGAATGCCAGCAGGCTCCACGCCATCAGTGCAGAACCCAATGTGGGGCTTGAACTCACGAACTGTGAGATCATGACCAGAGCTGAGATCGAGTCGGATGCTTAACCAACTGCACCACCCACTTTTTAAAGAAAGTGATATGTAGGGACACCTAGGTGGCTGAGTCAGTTTAGCATCCCAACTCTTGGCTTCATCACAGGTCATGATCTCAAAATTCGTGGGTTCAAGCCCCACATCGGGCTCTGTGCTGACAGTGCAGAATCCACTTGGGATTTTCTCTCTCCCTGTCTTTCTCTGCCTCTCCCTGCTTATGCACCCTTTCCCCTTCTAAAATAAATAAACATTTAAGAAAATTTTTTCAGGGGCACCTGGGTGGCCCAGTCGGTTAAGTGTCCGAATTTGGCTCAGGTCATGATCTCACAGTTCGTGGGTTCAAGCCCCGCATCAGGCTCTGTGCTGACAGCTCAGAGCCCGGAGCCTGCTTCCAATTCTATGTATCCCTCTCTCTCTGCCCCTCCCCATGCTCTGTTTCTCTCTGTGTCAATAATAAATGAACATTAAAAAATTAAAAAAAAATTTTTTTTTGAGCGATAAGTAGTAAACCACCAGTGAGATTATCTTACCACTTATCTCTTTTGTGGAATAACAGTATCTTTTTTTTTTTTTACTAATCACTAGATATCTTTCTCATAGGGACTTCATTATAGCAAGTATATTTTCATAGAATGTATACATTCTTTCTTTTAGACTATAGAAGATATAATCACTATTAGCCTTAAGTGGACAAAGCATATTTATATCTACACATAAATAAGCTTCTATATATCTAGAATCCAAATCTGAAATGTAGTTAGATTTTCTGTATGTTGTCTTTGTGAGGGTCAAAATGATAAGAACACAGCATCAAAATTTAATCACCTAAGCCAACTTTTAGTATTGTCAAGGGGTCAGTTTAGATTCTGCTATATGTCTTGCACTGGTTTCCACCGGAACCTGGGTCTGATGATTAATATTCCTAATGGGATGTAAGGACTCGCCAGGTCCCAAACTGTGCTCTGAATTATCAAAGAAATCTGCTGTTTAAAAAAACAGATGTATGCCTAGCCTTGTTCTACCAAAGATTTGAGTTGACAGGTTTGCTTTTTTAGGATGAAACCTATTTTTCCTGGTGTTTCTATTTAAAATAGATCATCTCTATATTGTTTATAGTGAATCAGTTATTCAAAATACTGTTACCCAGGATAACCCTGTCCACAGCCTCTCTGAAGAGGAGCCAACAGGAGCTCTGTGAATGCTACCTAACAGAATTATTGCAGTGTTTGCTGGAAATTGTTCTATGTATCATCTCCTGTAATTATGCACTGTATAGAATCACCTCTCAAACACTGGGAAAATGTGAGGAAAACAAAGCCAAAGAATATGCATTTAAGTTTTTTATTCATGGTCACTTAATTTTTATTTTCAGGTCAATTTCACTTAGGTCATTTTAGAAAGATGTAGAATCTTTTTGTCTTTCATACACGATTACCAACTTCTCTTTTTATTTTCATCTTCCTCTGTCTTTTATCTCTTCAAACATACTATTGTTTAACAGTTGCTTTGTATAAGATACGAGCCTTGCATGCCAACTTTGATGTGGCAGAATGAATCATGTTGCCATTGGTCTCAGCCTGAACAAAACAGCCATCTTCAAATAGGAAGTTTCTAGCTTCAGGTTGTTTCAGCCCTGCATGCCTTGCCTAGCCTGCCGTGTAAAGTCAGTTGCTTCACTCCAAACAGCACTGTATTAATATGCACAACATGACCATTTTCAGTAGAAGGTTATTAGAATGCTAGTTTGTATCCTCTAGTGAATGAAATGATGTGTGATTATGAAGTCATCAGGCATGGACCAGTAAGACTCCAGAGAGCCTGCCCCCTCTGAGGTCCTCGGGGTGCCATTGATTGGTGGCCATGTGTTTGTGCCCGATAGACTGTGAAATGGTGTGTTGCTACACGGCTGTGTTGCACCTGCGCCCCACCGAGGTGATTGATTGGTTTGGTCATGTGGAATGTTCCCATCTGGTCTGCAGTAATGTGGTTGGTTTTTTTTTTTTTGTTTTTTTTTTTTTTTTCCAATCTGTGAATAGCAAGTACTGGCTGGATAGTTACAGCAAACGGTTTCAGAGGCTAAATAATCCTTTTCCTCTAAGAACAAACTGGAATTTGAAGGAGTTTGTTTTTGCTTGCCTTGTTTTTATGAAGGTAGTCGTTCTCCATGAGGGTCCTACCCCTTCTTTCTGGGATGTTATACTCCTTTCTCTTTTGACCTGTTTCCACCTCACCCTCCTCATACCAGATTAAAATGTATTTTATGTATTTCTAATTAGTGCAAATCTAAAGCAAAATTTTTTTTGTGGTTTATCGTTTGACAGGCCACTTGAGTTTGCTTGCAATTTTTTAAAAGATGGTTTCTGTGATCATAATTGGATTATCAAAGTACTGATGTATTTTAAGCCTTCATTTAACCTCACAAAAGTAGTGGTTTATTTATTGAAAACTACTGATGTTGCAGTTTAAATGTCAAGAAATTATTTATTAGGTTCTTTTTAAAAAAGATTCTATAGTTATATTGGGCGGTCTTGTTTGATATTTCTTAATCTTAGTCCTTTTTCATAATTGATCTATTCATTCCACCTAATGACTAATTACATATCAGAGCACATCATCAGCCACATTCATCATAGTAGAATGTAATAATCAATGACATTTCAACAAAGGAAAAAATAAATATGCAAATAAGGCCTCATTAACATTTGCATGAGTTGTTTGAATAATCACGTTGCTGACAAGGCTGTAATTAACAGAAATTGATGCTGAGTTCAGTATTTGATAGTGTGTTTTCTCAGCGTTTTATTGTTGTCACTGCGGGGGCTGAAATGAAGTTCTGCTCTACTTGTACCTTGACTAGAGTTTGATGTGCTGGGCTGTGCCAGGTACCAGAGGCTTCTGGGAGCCCTCGTTCATCTGTGACCTACACTTAATGCATATAAAGGCACTTTATTTAAATTGCCTTATTTTTTAATGAAGCACTGTTAGATTTTAGCAATTATGAGACAACTGTAGAAAGAAAACAAACATGAAAATTTAAATCATTCATGATTTTGCCAGAACTGCTTTAAATGAATCAGATACTACAAGACTTTTAAGATTTAGGTTTGTTCATACCATGGAAAATTGAAGTCATTAAATTTAGTTTTTTATTAAATATGGCCCAGTGGATCACTGTCAAGAAGTTGGAGCTTATTGTAATTGAAAATTACTTGCTTAGGAAAAAAAATCTAATTATAAAATGTACAGTTTTTTTTTTTTTAATAACTCTGCTCCCCCACATTCCTCCTCCTTTTCCTGTACTGTTTCCTGTTTTTGTCATGGATATTAACTGAAATGCACTAAACACAATAAAGCTGTTTATGTCAGTTTTTTGGATGACTGCAAGTGCTGATTATAACAAGTTTAAGGAATTTCCTTTGTTGAATGTGTACCCGTGCCATATGGCTCAACATGGAACATTAACTTGACAGGGATAATGGATTGTGGTATATGGAGACAATTTTGCCTGCAGCTTTACTATAACTCATTCTGGTTGGGGATCACAGGTTTATAGTATGGGATGCAGCAAACATCCAGATGGATTTACTTTACATAAAAGAGTTGCATTTCTTTTTATTTCCTCCCTGTAATTGGAAAAAGAACATTTTTTTAAAGAAGCAAAATATAAAGTAAACAAAGAAGGAAAAACTGTTCACAAAAAAAATGGATTCTGTGCAGTCTTTTTGTAAAATGCTATGGAAACTATTTCTGTATATATAGCACATTAAAATCATAGTTTACATAAGCTTATTTATTCTGTTTAAATGTCTAAAATGAATTTTCCTTTAAGACTGGAAAATTATCTCTATCAGCTTTTTTGTATTCCCACTGTTTCAGGTTTGAAGACCTGAAGGAGCAAGCAGTGTCATTTCTGAAATAATTTTAGTAATGTTGCCTTCCCTGAGGTGAATTGGATTTGTAAGATTTAAGTTAGAAAAATGTTTTTTTTTAATGTATCCTGTTTTTGATCTGAAATCTATTACATATAGTAGAGGATAAGGTTTCTAGTTGTGTTAAACAGTAATAAAATTATTAACTACAGGCTCCTTGGTTTTATATGTATCTTGTGATACTTAACTGTTATTTATCTGGTAAGAATAGGAAAACCTAGTCACTTTGGCAAAATGATCAGTGTAACCAAAGGTTAGTTATCTATAGACAATGTTTAAATGCATTGTTGTTAAGAACTAACATCTATTTCAGCTCAGGTAAAGGGGGAGAAATTTAGAACATTTTTTCTTGAAACAGCCTTGTACTAAGAAAGTGGCTTGCTTGACTGTGTTCTGTTTCTTTTGAAATCATTTAGATCTTTTTTCTTAATTTACTTTCCACTCTTTGTTTAGGTAAAATATAGAATTGTGTCATTAATTAAATTTTGTAGAGTTCTACATTTTTCTAACTAAAGTCATTGAAATGTAATTTTGAGCTAGAATCTCTTTGATACATTAGCTCTAATGTGCCCTCCCTCCCT
This sequence comes from Cryptoprocta ferox, assembly GCA_028646485.1. Lineage (NCBI taxonomy): Eukaryota > Metazoa > Chordata > Mammalia > Carnivora > Eupleridae > Cryptoprocta > Cryptoprocta ferox. The sequence continues at coordinate 93,606,517 of CM053560.1, forward strand.
GAGCACCAGGGGTAAAGAAATGTGTTTCTTGCACCTACTACACTCTAGCCCTCAAATTACTGACATCTTTGAAAGTTTACTTGGAATATTTGAGACACATACAGAAGTCAAAGGCTGAGCTTTTTAATCATCTTTGGTCTCTCAGAAAACACTGCAGGTTGGAAGAGAGCTAAGCTGTGAGGCCATGCAGAATACCATGGTGGTTTTTTGTTTGTTTATTTGCTTGCTTCCTTGCTTGCTTGCTTTGGTAAAAGATTTTCTCTTTTATGAAGTTACAGTGCTCTGTCAGCACCATGAAGATTTAAACATAAAACAGTAATATCCTCCTGACATAATTAAGTCACATCTCTTAATAAATCAATAGGTATTTATTATCTCTACATTCTAAACTATTAAAAAATGGTTCTCAGTTTCTGGTATATTATCTCACACCATTACATATATAGAGAAGAAATATATAAACTTTCCCTTAAAAGATAGTAAGGGACACCTGGGTGGCTCAGTCCGTTGAGTGTCTAATTCTTGATTTTGGCTCAGGTCATGATCTTGCAGTTTAGGGGATCGATCCCCATATTGGGCTCTGCACTGACAGCAAGGAGTCAGCTTGGGATTCTCTCTCTCCCTTTCTCTATGCCCATCCCTTGCTCATTTCTCTCTCTCTCTCTCTCTCTCTCTCTCATATAACGTGTGTGTGTGTGTGTGTGTGTGTGTGTGTGTGTGTATAAATTATATAAATGAAGTTTTAAAAAATTCAGGGACATGAAAATAATTTATTGTAGATTTGAGGGATTGCCTTCTTCCATTTTATAGTGTTTTTGTAAACAATGTGGTACTTAGCATATGTTTATACATATTTATTAAATGTCATAATTTACTAAGGCTATGTGAATGAATAATGAAACATTGTTCTTTTTTTCCACTTTGGTAAAAGTTTGATGCTTAGATATGAAGGCCTTTTTTTTTATGAAGGGCTTTTATCATATTATTTTGAAAAATAATCTGTAATCAAAGAAAAGATTTTTTTAAGTTGCTAATCTGTGTGTCCTTTTTTTTTTTTAATGTATTTATTTTTGAGAGAGAGACAGAGCACGAGCAGGGGTGGGGCAGAGAGAGAAGGAGACACAAAATCCGAAGCAGGCTCCAGGCTCAGAGCTGTCAGCGCAGAGCCCAATGCAGAGCTTGAACTCACAAACCGTGAGATCATGACTTGAGCCAAAGCCATATGCTCAACTGACTGAGCCACCCAGGTGCCCCTAAGTTGTGTGTCTTAAAATGCTATTTCTAAAAATATTTTTTTAACTAACTGGGAATATTGGAACAGTTACAGAATTTATACATTCCAATCATTGATATTTAGTGGTGATAGCATTGCTTCTATATAATATAGAGGTACTGTGGCTATTGTCTAGATTTAACTTGCAGAGTGCAGTAATTTTGCAAAAGGTTTTTTTGTTTTATATTGGCAGAAGTTACAGTTCTGAGGTATGGTGCTTTTCTTCAGTGACAGTTAAGTGTTTATCATTTAAAAGATTTTATTTAAAGACTGTTACCACCAATTCTACTTTTTCTTCTCTTTTCAGCAGCCTATCCTTGGTAGTTCACTCCTTGGTAGCACTTCATCAGAAAGAGCAGAGACAGAAAAGAAAAGGAGTTCCAATTTTTCCATTTTCTTTTTGCTTGTTATCATCACTGAATGGCTAAGTATTTCATAAGATTGGACTTTGATGCTTTTGTCTAAATATTTCAGCACTGTCAGCATTGCTATTTTTCATGGTTTTTCTTTTAACATTGTTTCTCTGCAGTTGTAACTGGCTCTTACCACTTAAATCACATTTTGGAAGAGTCTTAATTTTGGAATGGGCCTAAATTTAAGTCCTCTTCCCCTTACTATTAACCACTCCTGGCTTAAGAAAATTGTTTGGGAAGTCAGTGCACCTAGGGATTGCTTGGGAAGTCTGCTGCCTCCAGTGGAAGTTGAGGCAACTACATCTGCTACCCCAGACAGCAAGAAACAGCACAGAAGCACAGACAACCAGATCTATTTCATGTCTAAACCATACTGTAAAATAGTAAAACTTTGTGGGAGTTATTCACATGTGACTCCCCAGAAGCCATTCTATAAACTAGTTCTAAGAAAAGGCAGCTGTTTATTTAAGAAATGACTTCTTATCAAAGGAATTCTTTTGGATTCAGTTAGGGAAGTAGGCAAAAAGAAATGGGATTACAAGAGATCTAACCATATTTATTGGAGTTAAAAGATTTTAAAAAGTAACCAAGAATTATTATTATGTGTAAATAAATTACAAGCCATTAAAATAGTTACTTTTAGATACAGGCTACTAGTTGATGTATTAAATTACTAAGACTTCTACCATTATTTAATGATCAAAATTTTAGATTTAGAATATTGTAACTAATATTTTTTAAATTGGGAAGGTTTTTTTTTTAATTTTAGTTTTTAGAGAGAGAGAGCGTGTGAGCAAGGGAGAGGGCCACAGGGAAAGAGCGAGAGAGAAAGAGAGAGAAAGTACCAAGCAGATTCCATGCTGCGCATGGGGCCCAGTGCAGGGCTCAACCCCCTGAGGCTGGAATCATGACCTGAGCTGAAATCAAGAGTCGGACACTCAACTGACTAATCCACCTAAGCCCCCTTAATTGGGAAGTTGTAAATAAGTGAATTTATGATTATATTAACCAATAGCTGAAATTATTTGCCCTAATTCAGCTGAGAACTTGAATTCATATCTAAACTTTATAAAGAATTCCAGTTGCAAAAAGGACCTTGAAAGTTCCTTTAGCTAAGATCATATTTAGACTGTCCCAAACACATGAAAATTAGTCTTGGACTGTCTCAGTCTTTCTTTCTGTACCTTCCCTCTTCTCCCTGTTCCTTTCTGGCTCCCCTCACTGACAGTATCCTTTTCTTTTTGCTTTGATATTCTCCTTTCTTTGATATTTACTTACCTTTTGCTCTCAAATTTCTTACTCATATGTCCCACAAAGATAATGATCTTTGATAACCTATTTTATGGCTATTAATTGCATATACTCCATTTCAAAAGCCAAGGTCTAGGTCCTATCATATGGATATCTTTGGAAATATTAATAAATATAACTAGATTTATACTGCCTGTCTTTATCTGCCCCCCCCCCCCCCCCAGAGTTTAAGAGTATTAGCAGTAACTCTCATAATCAGGGGCAGAGGAAAGATTCTCAAACCTAGGCACACTGTAGTGAATCTTAGTACTTTTCCCTGGAAAAGTTAGTAGTGTCACTCATGCTAAAGCACTAGACAAATTTTCCACATACCTAGCCATCGTCGTTGTTTGCCACTATTTAAAAAATCTCTATGTTTTTATCTTTAAATTAAAACAAACAAAAAAAATTAGTGGGCCTGTATTCATACAGGAAAATATACATCGTGTCTTAGTTCATGGGAGGTGCTGTAACAAAATACACAGACTAGATGAGTTATAAACAATGAACATTTATTTCTCACACTTCTGGAGGAGGCCAGGATATCAGGGTTACCAGCTTGGTTGGGTGAATACCTCTTACTAGATTACAGGTTTATCATATTTTTACATGGTGGAAGGGGGCTAGGAGCTATGTTGGACCTCTTCAAAAGGGTGTTAATCCCATTCATGAAGGCTCTGTCCTTAGGACCTAATCACCTCCCAAAGTCTCCACCTTCTAATATTATCACTTTGGGGATTAGGTTTCAATGTATGAATTTTGGGGAGACATGGCATTCAGACCATAGGGCTTTCCCTAATACTTAGGGGCCAGGAATATTCAAGCCTTTGTGGTAATATACTCACAAGAAAAAGTAACAGCAAAAAAGCTTTATATATGTTTTTGTTGCTTGGGTACCCTAGTAATGCTTACTTCAGGAAATTTAGAAATTATAGTGAGCCAAAGAGAGACCGTAAACTTCATCCATAATCCCGTCATCCCATCAGTCAGTGTCAACATTTGGAGAAGTGTAGAAGTACTCTTGCCCACAGAAATGTGACAGTAGTTTGTCATTTAATTAAAAACAGTTTATTTCTCAAAAAATTAAAAACAAAATTACCATATGATCCAGTAATTCCACTTTTGTGAATATATCTCCCAAAATTAAAAAGAGTCTCAGATATTCGTACACCCATGCTCATAGCAATATTGTTCACTTAGTCAAAAGATGAAAGCAATCCAAGTGTCCATCAATGGATGAATGGATAAACAAAGTGTAATATATACATACAATGAGTAGCCTTAAAAAGGAGGAAATTTGGACACATGCTACAACATAGATGAACCCTGAGGGTAAAAGACATATACTATATAATCCCACTTATATGATAAGTACCTTGTGTAGTAAAATCCATAGGGACAGAAAATAAATGGTAGTTGCTGGAGAATGGAGAATTATTTAATGATTATAAAATTTTAGTTTTGCAAGATGAAAAAACTTCTGGAGATTGGTTAAAACACAGGATTGACAATTACTTACCACTCCTGAATAGTACACTTAAAATGGTTAAGATGGTAAATACTATGTTGTATGTATTTTACCACAACTTAAAATGCAATTTTACTGAAACAGGTAAAACATATAAAGATACATTCAGTCACCATTCTTTTGAAGTAGAAACAAGGCCTGACATTAGTGGATAGGGCAATTTGGGTTTTAGATTACCTTTCTTGCTTAAACCACACCTTTCACCATCTGAAAATCACAGATCGTGAATTACAAATTATATTCAAAGGTATGGGAAAACTTAAATTTTTTTTGGAGCAGTTATGTGCATTCCTTTAGACTTTTTTGTTACCTGCTCCAATATTTTGTAGTTGTCTGGCTACCACATAAATTAGATGACAGTTTGGGGCCAACTTCTTCACACATTCAACTTAGTTTTATAGAAATGACTACCTTTCTTTTTGGCATTCATATTTCTTAGTTTGTAGATTTCATTTAGTTACATAATCACAACAAAAAGTACAATTGGCATAAAACACATATAGGAGTAACTAGAACTAGCTCTTGGTAAGCATATAATTCACTTGGTGGGAGTAGAAATATTGAGGATATTAAGAGAACAGCCTATAAGCCATGAGCACTCACTGTGTTTTAGAGATCAATCACTATGTTTTCTAGAGCAAATGGAAGGGCATTGGTTTAATTTGGAGGATTAATTTAGTGTATTTCTAATATTTTTCATAGATGAGAATAAAGTTAAATCAATCTTGTTTTTGAAGTACTAACTGTAAATATGACTTTGAAGGACTCTAGGATAATCTGTCATGTAGTGTATCATATAGTATAATTTACCCCTCACCTATTATCAGCCATTTAAAGTGTTTATAAACAATTCTGTATGGAACATCTTTTATGTGTAAAGTTTGTCCTAACTTGGTTATATCCTTAGAATACATTTCTAATAATTAAGAAGTTGCCTAGTGAAAAGTTGTGAGTTTTTTGGATGGTTCTCTGAGGCACATAAAATTGTTCATTATTTTCTCCCCAAACCCAGTACTGGGGACAACCCAGTGCTCGACAATATGCATTGAGTCCTAAGTAGATATGTATTGAATACACACAATTCTGTTTTCCATTAGATCCTAGCATTTCATCTTTATTTTAGATAGGTACATCCGCTCACACACTCTGTTCATTTCCTCTTTTATAATTGCTTTGGATGGTCTCTTATTTATGCAGTGCTATTTGCTTCTCTCAGCTCCTCTCCTTTCTCGTTCTTTCCAACTTTTATCTATGTGTTCTATGAAATGTTGAGTAACAGTTCTCATCTACCCAGCTTTCTCTTTTCCAACTCCTTTTTTGAAATTGAGTTAATGAGCAGTGCTAAGTGCCAAGAAAATAACAGTGAGCATAACTCTCTGGCCCCACCTTCATGGAACGTACACTCTCATGTTAAATGTATTGTGCCATGCATTTGTCTTGTTTCATCACCTAGTCTGTAGGTAAATGTGTTTGGCTCATAAAAGGTATTTGCCAATTGTTCAACCATTCTAGATGGACTAAAGAGAAGATCGTGCCAAGGAATATGGATATTAATACAAGGATGTTCTTTTACTAATATAACGTGACTGGTTTATGGATTATCAGCATTAGAAGGGACCTTAAAAGGTTCATAATCCAACAAGCCATCGGTATTTTAATACTTAAAGATTGTGATAAATGCCAGGCATTGTGCCAAGGACTAGGGGAACGGAGCAAGATTGATAAAGTCTCTGTGTTAATAGAGCTAATGCTTAATAATAAAGCCTTCCATAACTCAGGGTTTGTCGATTACAGAGTGCCACGTAATTATAATAGAAAACCTATATTAAGCATTTATTTTTGACAGACACTAAGCCTTTTGTGTTTATCAGTACATTAAGGTCACACTACAATTCTGTGCAGTAGACACAACTGTTTTTGTTTTACAAGGAAATGGGGTAGCTAACACAGGATTGACAATTTACATTGCAAACCCAGGTCTACCTGATTGCACAGCCTGTGCTTTCATTTTTTTTTTTTTAAGTTTATTTATTTTGAGAGAGAGAGAAAGCAGGAGTGGGGGAGAGGCAGAGAGAAATTGGGAGAGAGAAAATCCCAAGCAGACTCTGCACTGTCAACACGGAGCCCAATGTGGGGCTTGATCTCATGAACCGTGAGATCATGACCTGAGCCAAAGTCAGATTCTTAACCAACTGATCCACCCAGGTGCCCCTACCTGTGCTTTTAACCAGTATATCATGACTTCTGACTCCAAGTCCAGTGCCTTTTTTTTTTTTTTTTTTTTTTTTTACTTTTTTGCCTGCCTTTACATCTCCATCAAAGTGTTGTCTAAACTGTGCTTTCAATATCTTCAATCATGTAGCACTTACTTTCCCCTTAAAGTGTTGTCTAATCCTTAGATATGTATGTTAGAAAGATCTGCTTTGGGGCGCTTGGTTGGCTCAGTCGGTTGAGTTTCTGACTTTGGCTCAGGTCATGATCTAATGGTTTGTGTGTTTGAGCCCGGTGTCTGGCTCTGTGCTGACAGCTCAGAGCCTGGAGCCTCCTTCAGATTCTATGTCTTCCTCTTTCTCTGCCTCTCTCCAGCTCGCGCTGTCTCTCTCTCTCAAAAAAAATAAATAGATAAACATTTTAAAAAATTAAAAAAAAAAGATCTACTTTATGGTATACTTAAAAAACAAAATCCCTCTCTCTAGAATTGTCATTTTGGCCCTAGATAGGTTCTTCAGATCACACTACATCAACCCTTCAGATATTTAGAGCAAGCTATCACCTTTTCTTCTCCCAAAACGTTTTCTCCACTCATATCCCATTATTTCAAAAGTCTTTACTGTCCAGTCAGTGTGCACAAGTTTTAGATTGCTTGGAGTTTTCTTACTGTGGATTCAGCAATTGCTGCATTATCTCCAAATAAAGTGATAGAAGCAGGCTCACCATTTCCCACTCCCTTTTTCGTAGAGACCCTCCATTTATTTAGCAATTGTTTTATTAGGAACATTTGGTATAACATCCTTTGATACTGTACATGCCTTATAATTCTGGACTCAAATGTCAGAAATCAATTCATATAGGTATCTCTCTTCTAATTTGTAGGGGATTCAGAGGGTAGGTAGGGATAGGAAGATTGATAGGTTATGGAAAGGTTGGGAAAAGATTTAGTAACTTTTGGCAGAGAATCCTAAAGGGAAGAACTACAAACCCAAGAGATAGTTGAAGTGCTTAGTAGCTTGAAGGAGGGAGGACATAGGCCTCATCTGGCTTGGTTTTGTGCAACAGCCCTTTTGGAAGCCAGTGGTGACAACAAATGGAGAAGTAAGAGCTTCTGTGGAAGAGGACAGCCATATAGCTGTCCTGGAAATTGGTTGTATACAGGGGAATTGATTAAATAATAAATTAGGGATAAGGAGATTTCTCACTGCTGGTGAAGGAAGTTACAAATAAAGAAAGAAAGAAAACAAGGAATCCTGTGGTATTGGATGGGAATTGGAGATATTTGTGTGAACTCATAGTTTTTAGTATATATAGTAAGAGAAATATAGCTATAAATGTATGTTGTATATGTGTACATAATGCATATATATATATATACCCTAAGCTCTGTCTGCTAAGAGGATCTGGAAGTAGGAAAACCCAGTGACTATCTCTAAAATCCAGAATTTGTTTTCTAAATACTGTTCTCTAATAAAGAAACCAGGACTCCTTCGAGAAATGACTGATTCTAAAACCAGAGCAGGGGGAGTACAAGATGAGCCTAGAACATCTTGTTATGCTGAAAAGTAAGGACATACTAAAAAAATGATGAGATCTTGTCAGAAGGTTATGGAAGCCAGTTTGAAATCTGGGACAATTTGAGCAACATAAATAACGATAGTAATGGATTATAGCCCACTGAATAAAATAGGAAACCATGAGTCCATGTGATATGAATAATGAAAGTTTTGTGAAGAACAGGATTTTTACCTAGTCTCAAAGAATCTTCCCACAAAATACGTATTAATTACAATGGGAAAAAGTAACTTTTCATTTGAGAAGCTTTGGCTCACACCACCTTAATGAAATGATCAAAGTGGACATCATCAGTAATGGGATAATTCATTTCATGTGCCACCTGATAGGATGCATTGGTGAAGAACACAGCATCACTTCTGTCATATTGCTGCCAAAGATGCATGACCTGAAACTAATCCTGAGGAAATATCAGACAAAACAAATTCAGAACAAGTTTGTATGCATCAGGAAACTTTTATCAGTCTTGAACAGTGGAATGTAATGATGAAAGTGCTCTTGGTATAGCAGTTTATCATCAATCTGTGGGTAGATGGGAGCAAAGAGAGACAGAGGCAGGGATGTCAGTTGGGAAATAATTGCTTATGTGTTCAGCCATAGGAGCCTGAACTGAGAATGGTGGTGGTTGAGGGTGGGAAGAAAGTGATGGATCTGAGGCACATCCTAAGGTTATCTTTTGGAATTTGTTCACTCTTAAAATGGAAGTGACAGAAAGGGAATAGATGTTACTTAGTACAAATAGGCTCAAATTCTGGACCAGAATGGGCAATGTTCTTGAACTTATTTGAAAATAACTTGATGAAACATTACTGTTTTAATATAATACTTATTATGTAAATAAGTAGCACTAGTAACTACATGAATTATTGAGAGTTTTTATATTTTTTATCCTTTGCTCTCCTATATTTGTGTTCACAGTGACTATTTCATAGTGATGATCGGGTAAATAACCTAGGTTCTTCATGCACATGTTAAGTACTTTACATCCATGAATTCTTTTAAAGGTCAGAGTTTATAAGGAATATATTATGTACATTTAAAAAATGTCTTCCTCCTTCATCAAATATAATATTTATTGTAGAGGGGCACCTGGGTGGCTCAATCGGTTAAGCTGCCGACTTCAGCTCAGCTCATGATCTCATGGTCTGTGGGTTCGAGCCCCGCATCAGGGTCTGTGCTGACAGCTCAGAGCCTGGAGCCTGTTTCAGATTCTGTGTCTCCCTCTCTCTCTCTGCCACTCTCCCACTCGTGCTCTCTCTCTCTCTCAAAAATAAATAAACTATAAAAAAATTTTTTTAAATATTTATTGTAGAAATCGAAATATAAGTGAGCTAAAAGAAAATACCATTTTAATACTGTTACCAATAAATCATTCTTTACTCCTTAGCATTCAAAAATATGGAAACTAAAAATCAGAGATTAACTTGATCCAGCATCCCAGCACTAAGTAGTGAAGCAAAACTGGAACCCAAATCTGTTTGATTTTAAATCCACCACTTGTTCCATTTTGGTTATCTGCCTCAATTGTGTAACTAGGTATTTACTAAGTATCTCCTGATTGGCTAGAAGGATAATGATTTTTTATTGACACATGAATGTGTTGTATATTCTAAAAGCTAGTATGCCGGTCGTTTGAAACTTGTGCATCTTTTCCCATAAATACAGTGTTAGAAGTAATACGAATAGTTATTCAGACTGGTCTATAAGAAAGTGACACAAGAGGTAGCTGAACTTGTATCCAGAAAGAGGATTATTGCATAGGACAAAGAACAAAAAGGGTACCTAGAAGAAAGTTCTCTTTCAAAATAGGCTTTACTGGGTCAGGCAGAAATATATGCCTATTTCCTCAGTATAATATATCTTTGGAATCTTTCCACCTTCATATCTGCAAAATCCCCTTTCCTTTCAGAGTCCTTTACTCTAAGTTTCCATAAGCCCAGTGCTACTATGCTGCTTTAGTCTTCAGCTATAAGGTTCTTCTCCTAGAGCACTCTGTCCAGAGTTATCTCTTTCCTCCAGTGGCTTACTAGATCTTCAACATACTGACTTCAGCTACTATTAAAAGAAAAACAATCTAATTAAGCTCATTCGTATTAATGAATAGTGGTAGCCAGTACAAAGAACCTAGGATTTGGATTTAGGACCTGTATCTTAGTCTGCTTAACGTTTACTAGTTGGGTGACCTTGGGTAATTTAGTTGATCTCAGTGATTTTGAGTTACTCATTTATAAAATGGGAGAAGTAACACTAGCTTATCAGGGCTGTGGTGTCAAAGGAGATAATGTATAGTGAATGTAGGTTGTAGTATGTAAAACTATACATGAACTAGGCATCATTGATAGTGATGGACCTAAAATTCTCAAAGAATTATTTGCATTTTGAAAAGTTTTTTGATCACCCAAATTAAACTCTTGATTGGCAGAGTTCTAGTTTTTACTTTAAAAAAAAGTCATTTCAGAGAATGGGAAAACAGTTTCAATAGAGGAGTTACTTAGGTAAGCAGGCCAACCTCATTTGGGTTATATACTCCACGTTGCCTTTTAAAGTTGTTTCTGATTGAATCCACCTGGTCTCTAGTCAGTCACCCTCTCCTTCCCCTGCCTCTTCCTCTGCCCTCTTTCTCCCCAACCCACCCCCAGCCCCCATGGTAGTTAGAGATGGAAGGGCAAGGACTTTAGAGTGGTGTCTCTCGAGGTTTTATGCTCATAAGAATCATCTGGGGATCTTGCTACAATGCAAGTTCTAATTCAGATCATCTGGGACAGGAACGGAGATTCTGATTTTTTACGAAACTTAAAATATCCAGGCCGCAAGCCTGGGCATTATGTTTTGAGTGGAGTTAAAACATGGATGATAGGGCACCTGGGTGGCTCAGTCGGTTGAGTACCAACTTCGGCTTAGGTCATGATCTCACAGTCCGTGAGTTCAAGCCCCACGTCGGGCTCTGTGCTGACAGCTCAGAGCCTGGAGCTTGCTTCAGATTCTGTGTCTCCCTCTCTCTCTTTGCTCCTCTCCCGCTCGCACTCTGTCTCTCTCTGTCTCTCAAAAATAAATAAACATTAAAAAAAAATTTTTTTAAACATGGATGATGTTTTTCTGTATGTAACTTACAGAATTGCTCAACTTGTTATTACAAATACCTTTTAAAATTTCATACTAGTTTTCTCCATTTAGGACAGACCGTTTGCTACATGAGTAAGACTCACTAGTTATTCCAAGGTGATAAGGAAGATAATCATTACTAGTACAGAGTGGTTATAGATGAGAACCACTCCTAGAGGAAAATGTAGTTGATGGTGGTAAGTTTTTTCAATTTTATAACTTTGTCAACCTTTCTTACTAATAGTAAATTAAATATAAATTTAAAATAAAAACTGAGCCTTCCCAGGTTCATTACATTTTCCTCATTGCAGATTTTGCATGTTGAAGTGACTGATATTGAATAGCCAGTGTAGTTTTATATTTTAATAAAAGAATTTTTGTCTTCAAAGAACTGCTAATTATCAAGACTTGTTTATTTCTATCATATAAAAATTCAAATCCATACTGTAGAACTTTAAGAAAATTAATATTGGATTTAGTCAAAGCAGAAATACCAAGACACAAGGGGGCACTGTTTTACCATAATCCAATTGAATTTAACAGTTTTTTGTTTACTGTGAATGTCTCAAAATTCTGTCTTCTTTGTAGTTACCATGAAAGCTTAAATGCTGTATGTTTAACTATATGTTACATCTAAAGCTATAATACTTAAACCAGCTAAGCTTTCAGAGTTCACAAATCAGATGTGTTCTTAGCAAAATTCAGGAACTTTTCATCATGTTTGGCATGAGTTTGGGAAGACTGGATGATTTGAAGATTAGAGATTATGTAACATGTTTAGTTGTTAGTGTTTAGGTCTCTGGTAAGGGGGAAATCACTGTAAAAACAGTTCAGTTGCTTTGGAGAAATATAGTGTCTCTGTTCTGCAGAAAGCGTTGGGATAAAGATTGAACTGTTAAAAGCTGCAGCTGCATTTGCCATCAAATACCAAGTTGGTGCTGATGAATGTTTTGTTTTTATTGTCATGGAAACCTGGAGCCAGAGAATGGATATTCTATTCATCTGGGAAAATAGTAGTTCCTTGCATAAAACATAAGGACCTTCCAAAGCAGTTCCTAAAATAGATATAGGCTGAATATAATTCAAAAAAGTTGAGGAAGTAAACGTGGAATAAATGCAATCATTCTGGATCATTTCTGTTCTTAATACTGAGAGTGTAACTGTATATTCAGTTATTAAGCTATCCTCTGCTAGGAAGTTGAATTCTAGCGAACGTGGTATTTGTTTAGCATCAGTATTATAGTTACCCAACCCTTTACAAGCTGTCTTGATACTTCTTCCTTGATCTTAAGATATTTACTGGGAACTGTAAATTTATATTCTATTAAACAATTGCTTCTGATCCCTGAATTTTTATTTTCATGCATGCTACTTACCTGTTATAATCTTCCATTCAGAACATTTTAAGGCATTCTAATGACAGAGGTGGAGTGGTGGGAGCTTTACCCAGTATACACTCTGACTGAAACACAAAGATGATTATATGGTCTGGAAAAAAAAAGAAAATATAAAATATTTTAAACTTAGACATTTAAGTAAATCCTTATGAATATTTTTTAAAGTCATGAATGGAAAGAGACATTATAAAAACAAAATACAAAGGAATTTTGGGTTCAATTATAGCAAATGTGGTATAGCAAAATAAAATATGGGAAATGATAGTAAAAACTGGATAAAGTGGCAATACAAATTAAGATAGAATTTCTTTTTTTTTTTAAATGTTTATTTATTTTTGAGAGAGAGGGAGACAGAACGTGAGTAGGAGATGGGCAAAGAGAGAAAGGGAGACACAGAATCTGAAGCAGGCTCCAGGCTGTCAGCATAGAGCCCCATTCAGGGCTCCAACTCAGGAGCCTTGAGATCATGACCTGAGCTGAAGTTGGATGCTCAACCGACTGAGCCACCCAGGTACCCCTAAGATAGAATTTCTAGGGCACCCCTAAGATAGAATTTCTAAAGTTTATATGAAGAAAAGGGAAATTTTTGAGTTATGATGGTTATACTAAAGGTTACCCAGCTAAGTGATATCTGGAAGGGAAATAAGACAAGTTTTTATGACTTCATAAAAGATGAGAGAGAAGAAGGGATTAGAGTGGTCCATTTTAGATAGTATGGTTAGAGAAGGCTTCTCTGAGGAAGTAACATTTGAGCAAAGACCTGAATGCTCTGGTGTAAGAACTTTTCATGTAGAGAGGCTAGCAAGCCTGGCAGCCTTCAGTGAGATTAAACTTGGAATGTTTAAAGACAATAATAAAATTTCAAGTTTATGAACAAAGTTGAAGAAAACAAGAGTGTTGTAATAGACTTTTAAAGCAATACAGTTAACTAGAACATGACCAGTTTTCTCACGTTAGACAGTTCCAGGATCAGAGCCTAAATCAAAGTTTAGGTTGTCAGGACATAGGAGTCTCTCAGAGGAAGAATAGTATTGTTTCAAAATAAAAATTTTAAGTGTGAGTTTTACTGTTATTTAGTATTGTTTTTCAGAATATTTTAATAAAATCATTGGTTTTTGTTCAATATAGTCTGATGTAAGCAAGAAGAAGTAATTCAGAAAAAAGTGTCAAAAAAAACCTGTAAATGTGATTTACAGAGAAAATACTCTTAATTAGTGGCCTCTAAGAGAATATAGTTTAATAAAAGCAATTTTCATAAATACATTTAATGTTATATGGTATCTAGAGCATATTTTATGTATTTATGTGTGTATTTATCATATCATGTACAATAGGACCAAAAACCAAAGACTTGCACAACAAAAATACCTGATACTGAATTTAGAGAACTAGTCAAGATGCCAAAGGAAAATAGAGGAGAAATGGCAAACTGGACATTGTATTCCATTACTGAAATGATGAGAAAGAACTGGAAAATTGCCAGGTTTTTAACCTTTTAGAAATAACAGTGTGTGTAGTTAGAGCAGGAGATCATATTCTTAGAGCAGCTTGTTCCAAATTCAAATATGTCAGCAAACATAATGGAATTCAAAGTATTTTAGAAATAAAACATCAAAGGTTTACATATAAGAGAACCTCTTTACAATGTCATAAAAACAAAAATAGTTTGAGAAAGTTTTTTAGATTTTCCGAAAGTTTGTCAAACCCATTTTCTATTATGGTAAAGTTTAGTTGAGCAAGGTGTATTTAATTTGGGAGACTCCCAGTATGTAAAGAGAGTAACAAATTTGGAATCTGTTTTGTTATTTATCTTCTACCATATGCCCTTCTCCAAGCAGGTTAATAATAGGAAAGTCTGATTATTTATTGGAGTCAAGGTTTGCTGTGTTCTAGCTTTCTCATTTTTAAAAATGCGTTTGCAAGAGAAGGACTGGGAAATGTTTTGTTGTTGTTTTTCTGTTTTTGTGGGCAGGGGCTGGTGGAAGAATTTTCAAGAGGAATTTTCATATTAGTCCTGATTAAACCATTAGTTCTCAAACATTGGACAGTAGATGGTACATGAAATAAAGGAAATAAATAAGGTGAATTCCACAATTCTCCAACTGGCTGCTAGCCACAGCAATGGGGAGTAGAAATCAAACAATTCAGGGAAGCCTCAGTGGGTCAAAATTGCAGGGCAAAAAGGAGGGATCATAGAGAAAGAACTCAAGATCTGCAGAAGAACTTCTTCAAGTCTTTGGCTAAATACTGATTTGTGTATGCTTGAGAGGAAACTTAATTTGAGACCAGGAATCACTTGAAAGGAAAATGCTGAACAAATTCCCGAAACTCACACAAAGCTAGGAATAGTTCTTCTTCCAGCCAAAGAAAGTGGAAAGATCTCATAATAAATGGCATTGTGTAGAGTCCTCAGAAGGGTATTATGTTGGTGAGGCTACATTAGCTCTGGGCTGAAGGCTGTTCTGGACCTGCCTTAACAAAGCTCAAAGACAACCTTGAAAAACAACTAAACTTTATTCGAAGTAACTTAACTGCTTATCAGAACAAAGTGCAATATTCTTTAAAGGAATACAACAAAATCTAGCACCCCACAAATGTGAACTTCATAACGTCAAATTACTAAACATGAAAAAAAAGCAGGAAACTATATAACCAAGAGTAAAATCCATCAGTAGAAACAATAGAGCAGGAAATTACAGAGATGATGGAATTAGCAAACGGGCATTAAAATGGCTGATACAAATACACTCCATAGCTCAGAAATATAGAGGAAAACATGAATATGGAAATTGGAATTACTAGAGTTAAAAAATACAATACCTGAAATGAAAAATACACTGAATGGGATTAACAGAAGATTATTCACCACCAAAGAAAAGATCAGTGAATTTGCAGACATGGAAACAAACTATCCTAAATGAAGATCACAGGACATGTAGCTTCTACATAGGGTGTGGAGAGCTGCAAAAAAAAAAAAAAAAAAAAAAAAAAGTCATTTCCATGTTTAATGATGAGAAAGGAAAAGCCTGAAAGCTATAAAATTCTCTTTTGAATTCATCAGAGAACTGAAATTGCAAGGCAGTTATGTGACCTGAATTCTAAGCAGAAGTGAGACATGTAAACTGTATTACCTATGGCAGAGCATGGGAGAATAAGGTGTTGTACCAGTCACAGCCCAAGCAGGTAAGAGGAATCACCTAAAATTTTAAAGTTAAACAGAAGGCCAGCTGTGGACTAGCAGCCTATCAGTTTGAAATAGCTAGAGGAAGCTAACAAAAGAACAGTTCAAAGGGGATTTCACACTCACCTCAGGCTTTTTCACTCAAATCTGTACTGCATGCAGGAGCTGATCAGCTGTCATTGTGGGAAGGGCAGAAAAGCTATCAACATCCCCGAACCCTAAGCACTTGAGAGACCTAAGCTGCTTTAGGAGAGGCAGCAAAAAGCCTCTTGCCCAAAGGACACAGGCTGAGACACACTGACTGGGGGAGGAGAGGAAGCTCGTCTTAGACCTAAGATCTTATGCTCATACCAAGTACAGGTCTCCTGCCTGTCACAGAGGGGTGAAAACTCCAACCCAAGGTCATCTTTAGATGTAAAGCAGAGTTTCACTCTTACAGGGAAAAAGAGATGAGGGATAGGAAAGCAACAGCAGTCTACCACTGTGGGAGGGGCAAAAGCATGGAGAGACACCCATTCTGGGGCACAGGTTTTATAGGTTCTGTTGAAAACTGAGGATGAAATATTAACTGAGAAAAGTCCTACAGCACCCCAACTATGTGCTAAGCAGTAGGCAAAAGCAGCCAGTCATTAGAGGGAGTTGAAGCCTCTGATCAGCTGATGGTAACCACAGCAACAGTAACATTCAGCTAGACTCCTGATAAGTCTGACTCATTTTTCCACACCAAAGGCCTTAAACAAGAGGAGGCATGCTTATTTCCAGACCTAAATACTGTTTAGCTCATTCTCTGCTCTTCTATACACAGGGGTCTTGCATTCAGTCAAAATTACAAGATTGCATATAAGCAAAGTGAAAAGAGGTCAAGAGGCAAAATAATCAGCAAAACCAGACTGAAAGGTGATGCACATTGGAACTGTCAGACAAGGATTTTGAAGTAACTCTGGTTAACATATTAAAGGATCTATGGGGCACCTGGGTGGCTCAGTCGGTTGAGCATCCAACTTCAGCTCAGGTCACGATCTCACAGTTGGTGGGTTCAGGCCCCACACCAGGGTCTGTGCTAACAGCTCAGAGCCTGGAGCCTGCTTCCGATTCTGTCTGTCCCTCTCTCTCTGCCCCTCCCCTGCTCATGATCTGTCTCTCTCTGTCTCTCAAAAATAAATGTTAAAAAATAAAAATAAAAACATATTAAAGAATCTGGTGGAAAAGGTATACAACATGCACAAACAGGGCTTTTTAGCAGATAAATGGAAATATTAAGCGTTTAATTGAAATACTAGAAATAAAAGACATTAAGGTGAAGAATTCCTTTAGGATCATCAGTAGACAACATAGTTGCAGAAGAAATCAGTAAACCCAGCTGAAACACAGAGTGATAAAAGACAGAAGTATAGAACAATGACAGTCTAATATACATGTGATTGAAGTCTCAAATATAGAGGGAGAGAGAAAAATTAATAGATCAGGATTTCAAAAACAAAACACACATCTAGAATTATCATATTAAACGTGCTGAAAACCAGCAATAAAGAGAAAATCTTGAAAGCTGCCAAAGGCAGAAAAACACATATATAGTGAGCAATAAAAATAAACTACAGCAGACACCTCATTAAAAACTGCAAGCAAGAAGAGGATAGAGTCACATCGCTAAAGTATTATTTATTAAAATTTTAAGAACTGGGGCACCTGGCTGGCTCAATCACTGTAGAGTATCCAACTCTTGATCCTTGGGGTCATGTTGGGTGTAGAGATTACTTTAAAACAAGAAAAAACTGTCAACCAAGAATTATATATTCATTGAAAATCCTTTTTTAAATAAGGGCAAAGTCTTTTTCAGATACACAAAAAGCTGAGAAAATCCATCCCCAGCAGTCTTTGAGGTACAGTAACTAAAATAGAATTCTTTAGGCAGAGGGAATGCGACACTATACATAAACTTGGATGTGCATCAGGACTCAGCAGAATTTTTCTATAAAGGACCAGAAACTCTGTAGGTCAGACAATCTCTGTAACAACTACTCAACTCCACCACTATAGCCCCAAAGCAGCCATAGACGATACATAAATAAATGGATGTAGTTATGTTCCAATAAAACATTATTTACAAAAACAGGAAACAGGACAGTTTTGGTTGGTAGTATCCCAACTATAAAAAGAGATGAGAGCTTCAGAATTTGTAAAATGAGAGTAAGTAGAAAAGACACATTTCCTTATTTTTAAAATTTATTTATTTTTTATTTTTGAGAGAGAGAGAGAGAGAAAGAATGATAGGAGGAGGGGCAGAGAGAGAGGGAGACACAGAATCTGAAGCAGGCTCCAGGTTCTGAGCTGTCAGCATAGAGCCCAATGTGGGGCTCGATCTCACAAACCATGAGATCATGACCTGAGCTGAAGTCAGACGCTCAACCAACTGAGCCACCCAGGCCCCCTATTTTTACTTTTTTTTTTTTAAGAGAGAAAGTAAGCAGAGGGGAGAGAGAGAAAGGGAGAATATCTTAGGCAGGCTCCATGCTCAGCACAGAGCCTGCTGCAGGGCTCAGTCCCATGACCCTGAGATCATGACCTGAGCCACCCAGGAGGCCCATGCTTCCTTACTTTTAATCACACTATAAAATAATTAGATTTTAAGCAAAAATAGTAACACTGTATGTGGGGTATATAAATATGTAAAAGTAAACTGTGTGACAACATTAAGCCAAAGGATGGAGGGGAAGATATTGGAAATATACTATTGAAAGATTCTTACACTATTACATAATTACTTAAAGGTAGATCATATTAATTAAAGACAGATTTTGTAAATTGAGGGCAAACACTACTAATAAAAGCCAGTAGGAAAGACTAAATGGAATACTCGATTCAAAAGCAGGCTGAAAAAGAAATAACAGATGAGACAAATAGAAAACATCTAACAAAATGGTAGATTTAAATTCAATGATACCAATAATTGCATTATGTAAATTGTCAAAATGAAGCACACAGAGTAACAAGAGATTGAAAAAAGCTTTTTAGTTTTATTTTCTATATTTTCCAGTGGTTTTTGTACTTAAGATTCTTCCCTAGATGAAAACATTTAAATAGTGAACATCACAACCTGTTTACACACTAATGCTGTGTAACACCTTTTAATCTAATAAAGATGGTCTCCTCCTACTTCCCCCATGAGCTTCATACAACAGCCAAGCTATATTGAACCCAGTAGCTTAGAACCATCAGACCCAAAGTAGCCTCCTATAAAGAGAATAAGCAGGTTAAGGATTACACCAAGCCTCTCTATTCTGTTCCCACTTTGTTAAAGAATCTATAACTCTGTTAAAGTTCATTTTACATTATCTTTTATACCTTCAAATCTCTTCAGATCCCTTACAACCTTTTCCATATCATGCATGCTTTCTTTGATAAATTTTTCTTTTTATTTCAATTGTGAACATAATTGTTTGTGGCTAAGTGTACAAATACTGGTAGAGATAGACCCACTTATTTGCTAAAGGAAAAGTGAGGCCATCACCCTTTAATGAAATTTAATGAAAGGAAAAGCATAAAGAATTCTCAAACCTTTTAAAGTATCCAAAACTTCCTTTAAATTATTTCCCTGGAATCTGCCTTTCTTTTTTTTCCTCTATTTAAGCCTTTTTCATCAACCACTGATATTCAAGATACACATATATAGAAACTTTTAGTCAATATACTTCGTTTAAAAATAATAACATCTAATTAGGCCTTATCTTGTGTTTTTCATTTTTTTCTAAGCACTTTATTTGTCAATACATTTTATCTTCACAGAAAACCACTGAAGTGAAACTGTTACTATCCCATTTCACACTTTGGGCAACTAAAGGACAGTGATGTCAGAGAAAAATCTATTTCAATGACTTCATTAAAATACAAAATAAAGTACTATTTGTCTGAAAGCCAGTATTACTTCAGAGTGGGAATTTAAACCCACTGAGTCTACATCCAGAGTCTCTGTTCATAATCACTTCCCCATGCCTCCTCACTAATTTTATTATTACAGTTTTTTTCTTACTTTAGTCTTTAGTTTCTTCCTTCATTCCTCCCTTTTACAGATATTTCACACAGATGTACTGTGACTCAAAATTGACTTGTAGAGCCATTTATAGTGAGTTGGTATGTAAAACATTTATTTTGATTTATACCTGAATCACAAATGAATTTTGGATTAAAACTCATTGAGCGCTTGAGGCCAGCCTTTACCTGTTTTCAAATTGCAAAGGTAGGATGGCAGTAAATTGCATGCAATACTGGAGGCCACTCAATGAAAACTGAATGTTCTGGGGCACCTGGGTGGCTCTGTTGGTTAAGCATCCAGCTCTTGATTCTAGCTGAGGTCATGATCTCATGAGTCATGAGATCAAGCCCTGCATCAGATCCCCTACTTGGAATATTCTCTCTCTGTTTCTGTCTTAAAATAAATAAATAAACATTTTCAAAAAAGAAGAAAGGAAAACTGAATGTCCCATATTTTGCCCTCAGTACCTATTATGTAGCAAGAATCATATTTAAATCTTAGCAGACCACAGAGGGGATTTAAGACTCTCTTTTGGGCATTCTCATCTGTTACAACAAAATAGAATCATCTCCTTTCAGTTGCTCTCTATCTGTATATTTTCTGTGGTGTGCAAAGGGCTTACCTTTCTGCATTATATAGGTGGAGGGTGTTGAGCTCCAGTGAGAAATTTTATTAACATTTAGAGCTTTTCTTAATCTAAATAAAATAAAGTCTTAGTAACCCTAAGTATACTGACCTCAGTGTGTCATATCCAACATACCATATTCACAGTAAAATATCTCAGTGTATTAAACAAATGTATGATAAACTGTTTATACACTTCATTTTTGTAACCGCACATCATCATCATTCCAAAAATCCCTTTTTAAAGTTTTTTTTTAATTCCAGTTAACATACAGTGTAATACTAGTTTCAGGTGTACAATATAGTGATTAAAACTTGCATACATCACCTGGAGCTCATCACAAGTGCACTCCTTTATTCCCATAGCTGTTTAACCCATTCCCCCCCTTCTGGTAACCATCGATCAGTTTGTCCTCTATAGTTTAGAGTCTGTTTCTTGGTTTGCCTTTCTCCTTTATCACCTTTGCTCATTTGTTTTGTTTCTTAAATTCCACATATGAGTGAAATCCTATGATATTTGTCTTTCTCTGACTGACTTATTTTGCGTAGCATAATACTCTTTAGCTCCATCCCTGTTGTCACAGATGACAAGATTTCATGCTTCTTTAATGGCTGAGTAGGATTCCATTGTATGTATACACCACATCTTCTTTGTCCATTCATCAACCGATGGACACTTGGACTGTTTCCATATTTTGCCACTGTAGATAGTGCTGCTATAAACATTGGTGTGAACATATCCCTTTGAATTAGTACTTTTGTATTCTTTGGGTAAATACCCAGTAATGCAATTGCTGGATTGTAGGGTAGTTCTATTTTTAACTTTTTGAGGAACCTCCATACTGTTTTCCACAGTGGCTGTACCAGTTTGCATTTTCACGAACAGTGCAAGAGGGTTTCCCTTTTTCCACATCCTCGCCAACACCTGTTGTTTCTTGTGTTGTTGAATTTATCCACTCTGCAAAACTCTGTATATTTTTTAGCAGTTTATCTTCTTCCTCCTCCTACTGATAGTGCACAGATCTACATTCTGTCAGAAGCAGAGTACTTGATTAATAGCAAAATAGATGGACATGCCAATTTCATGGGATATTAAAACAGAAAGAGATCACCCAAACCAGATTTCTGTACTCCACCCCATTCTCCAGGTGAAGAAACTGAGGCCTGGGGAGGGTTAACAACTTCTCTGTTTCAGACCGCTACTTCATAGAAGAGACAGGAATAGACCCTTCTGACTCTTCATTTCCATGCTTGTTTCATTTTACTACTCTGTTTCTGACCAGATAGTTGGTGAATGGTAGCCATTGATTAGTTCCTTTCTTTCTATTCCAGTTCTTGCTGTCAGGGGAAACTAGCTAATTAACAATCATTTATTATCCACTGTTTTGGAGCACAGTTTTCTTATACCGTCTCTGTCTCCATGTGGCTGTATGCCATAGATAGAGCCTTCGAGTAGAATCTGTCCCTGGCATGCAAACAAAACATGTCTAGAATTCCAGACCAGTATTCCCTGAACAAGTGGCATCTGCCTTCTGATCCCCAAGTGCCATAAAAAACAGACTTAGACATTGACCATGCCTGGTAAGGTCATGATTTAAATTAAACAGCCAAAATACAGAAAGTTGTGAGAAAATCACAGGAATTAACAATAAGCTTAATGTTCTGTTTATCATGATATGATACAAGAAATATCTGAGAGAGGCGTCTATACAAGGATTTGGTGGAAACAGTATGTCAGTAAGAAGTGTGATTACCAAGACAATTTGAAAATATGCCCCCCTTTCTTTCCCTAGCCAAATTATTTGTTGATATGAGTTTTACCTGATTTTCTTTCTTTATTTTGGGGAAAGAGGAGTAGACTAAAATTAAGATGTTGAAAAATTGGCTCAGTGTAGTCCTCAGAAAGTTGTAAAACCTCAAGTGAATAATTTCAAATCCTTTTTTATTTAAGAATGGGGTAAAAATTAAGATACAAAAGTTGCTTGATTATTTTTAAAGAATATGCATTCATGATGTTTTATCCTGAAATGCAACCAAAGATGAAGAGATAATTCCTAGTTCTGTAATATTTTGGCTTGCTATAAAAATGAAATGTCTTTGTTTTCTAAGTTCTAAACAACATGTGGTTAGGGAAGTATGGAGACATTAAGTGAGAAAACACTTAAATTCTGAACCTAAGGAAAAGCAACGATGCAATACAGATGTAAATATGTGTTCAGGCACAATTTAGAAAATGTAATTATTAACTAAAATGTCTCAGAGAAGGGGAGTTTAGATCTTGAGCTACCTATAACAAATACCTTGTTATGTATTCCATATGTGTATTCCATATGTGGCAAAAGTGAACCATAAAATGGTCCGGAAAGTTTTGATAAATGACTAAACTTGATCACAATCTTTTTCTACTCTGTTCATTCATTCCTAATATCTAATCTACCTATCAGCCACACTTCCTCATATTGAATTATGCATTATAATGTTCTCTCTGGGCATTCTTATGGCTGAAAGGCAAACAAACTGTTTTATGTAAACCTTCTCATCCTTGTCTATTTGTTTATATTTAATGTGTGAATCTGATTTTAGGGAGGGAGTGGAGAACTTGGGGGGAAAAATAGCTGGACTGGTGAATGTTTGTATCCTGGTCTACTTCATCTCAGGTTTTAGTCTCAAGAAGTTTTTTCTAAAGCCTATTCAAATTACCCAGGTCTGACTGCATGCTCTTATCAAGGCTGATCAGATACTTTATTGGTACCTTAGCAGTTCTGCAGGAATTACTGATTGGGAAGCTGCACAGTACAGTTCTGTGCAGTCACAGGAAGTTGGTGCAGAGTTAAGATGAAATAAGTGATGAGATAGAGGCTGGGTTAGAAAAGTGATTACAACTGGGAACTTGGTAATCACTGACCTCTATAGGGATCCTCTGGTTTATCACTAATCTCACTCACACTTGGCACTTTCCTGTGCTGCTGCCTCATCATTCATAGCTGTGTGAGTAATTTGGCATGGAGTGAACAAGAGGAGGGCAGAGACAGTCCGGCAGCTGTGCTTGTTGGCACTAGATATTTAAGTATCTTCAATGTAGTCAGCAGTGTGCTTGGCACAAATGTTAGCCAATAATACTTAAACAAATGGTTGTGAAGAAAATAGGCATTTATGTTAAAAACCTCTCTCTCTCTCTCTCTCTCTCTCTCTCTCTCTCTCTCTCTCTTCTTTTCTTTTCTTTAAAAAAATAATCTGTTAGTTTGAAATCCTTTCTAGATTTTTTGTGTCTAAGTTTCAGACGATTGCTACCCAGATGAAATCACTAATACCAATAGTTAGCATTGGCCTAGGTTCTTTCAGACAAGAATATCCAAGTACTTTATAAGCATTAATTAAACTGTGCAGGCCTGTGTGAGGTACACGTTACTGAGTTGATTTTCCTAAAAGAGTGAGTGGGGGCATTGATGTTAAATGACTTGTAACTTGCTTAGTTCACTCAGTGCGAGAGAAGCAAGAGCCAAGAGATGAATCCAGTAACCAGAATCCTAGGTCTCTGCTCGGCTGTATACCAAATGGCATTACAGATTTCCCCACCTTGTAGAATAGTGTGTTTTTATGTTTCTCCAAGTGGTTGGTGTGATTGAAATTGTGTGAAACTTGTGGTAGTGTTCATCCACAAAAGAAGAGGAAAAGCTTCTCCATTAGCAAAAAGGTTAGGTAAATAATGGTATTTGCGGGGAGGAAGACAGTCTGCTCACAAAACTGTGATCATATTTAGATTTACACCCAAATATTTAGATTCGCCTAAGAAGGGATTTCACATTGTTCCTCTGAAAAGTAAATCTGGAAAAGTTCTCATGATTTATATGTATTAGAATATTTCGGTTTGAAACATCCAAGGATTCTTTTTCTAGGTTAAGCCTTTATCTTTTAAGAAAAACCAGTTTAATACTGCCCACTTAAAATATAGGTCATGGGGTGAGTTTGAATTTCTGAGTGCAATTCAGTATGCCTTTCAAAAATGAACCTTGAAATAATATTGGCTTTCAGACAAATAGGAAAACTGTTCTGATTTGTTCTGTTAACTCATGAAGTCGGTAATTGTTTCTTAAATAGTATCTATTCATTAAAATTACTGAACGTCACTTAGCTGTCAGTTTTCAGGTATTCACTAGACTGCCTCAGAAATCAATGCTGAGCCAGCTGTATCTTCCATAATATCTTTGTCTCTGGCCATTTCTTCATAAAAACGTTATTTTGAATTCGTAGGAATAGAGCATATAGGCCAGGAGGGTATTACAGGGAAGGTTTCTACAGCCAGTAGATTGAGATCTACAGGAGATCTTGCAGTTTTACTGTCATATCTCATACCTGTTACCACCTTCCTTCAATCACTCCTTGGTATTAGGAGGATTTCTAGTAGGAAGAAGAATACAACTAGCAGTGGTGCCAGCAATGTAAGTAAAGCATCTTTCACAGTGCCTTGCACATAATAGCTAGTCAGCAAATGGTGGTTCCTGTCACCTTGCCTACAATAATCTGAAGACTTTGGGAGTGAAGGAGAGTGGAAGAGTTCTCGACTGCTGAGCACCCTAAGGAGAGTTCAGCAAAGCAGCCAGGGAGTTCTTGAGCCGAAATTGGTCAATATAGGAATGTATGTCCCCTGGGAAAAACTGTGCTCTCTCTCTCTCTCTCTCTCTCTCTCTCTCTCTCTCTCTCTCTCTCTCTCTCTCTCCCCCCCCACCCCCACATTCTCTGTCAAAGCATGTTGGTGGAAGCAAATGGGCCTCAGTGCAGAAGCAGTCATTTCAGAGCATAGCAGCTGTATCCCTCAGTCAGTTACATTCCCTGAAGTAGGAGTTTTGCAAGGTGCATTTTCATGGCTACCACAGCAATTAAGTTTTTTTTAATTGTTTTAAATATATACACAAAAACAAATCCCTACATTGGCCCCAGCCTCTCAGGATGCTGTTACACAGCCTCTAATCTTGTCCAACTTGTTCATTTTACAGACTAGGAAACTGAGACCCAGAAAAATGAAATGATATCAGAATATGGGGCGCCTGGGTGGCTCAGTTGGTTTAGCGTCCGACTTCAGCTCAGGTCATGATCTCGTGGTTTGTGAGTGGTTTGTGAGTTCGAGCCCCACGTTGGGCTCTGTGCTGATAGCTCAGAGCATGGAGCCTGCTTCGGATTCTGTGTCTCCCCCTCTCTCTGCCCCTCCCCAGCTCATCCTGTGTCTTTCTCTATCTCTCAATAATATATAAATGTTTTAAAAAAATTTTTTAATGAGATCAGAATAGATATTTTTCTAACAGGTATTTCAAGTAAGGAAAACATAAAACATGTGCCCTTTGCGAGAACTGAAAAGAATAGCAGTTATTTGTGAGTTAAACCAGCATAAGTGACCATGTTCTATATCCAAAACCAATCATTGGAGTAGTTGGATTTTGCTGCCAATCGTTTTGGGGATGATTTGTCATCCATCTCTCTTTTAGCATGAATTGATAGTGCCAAATCATTTTATTGGTAGAGGCTGCCTAGAAGGCTAAATAGAGAAAAATTCCTATACTATATTTGGGCCCCACCAAATATGTATGTATATGAGCTGAATCTGGGAATCGTGTCCTGAACCTCCACTGGAAAACAGTGCAGTATAGTATGCTGTTAAGAGTTTGGGGTCAGATAGCCCTATATTCTGGTTCTTTAGACTACTTAGTAATTCTGTGACCTTGGGCAGATTATTTCTCCTCATTAATAAAATAGGGACTTAATAGTACCTATCTCAGTGAGTTGGAAGAACTAAAGCCACCATTAGCCTTCATCTGGATTATTTCAGTAGTCTTCTAATTGGTTTCCCTGCTCCCACTTGTTCCCCTACAAGCAGCCATGATGATACTTTAAGATGTAAATCATCTTTTCAGTAAATAGTTCTGAAGCCACTTGGATATGTCTGTGGAAAAAACATGTATCTTGACAGCCCCCCAACTCCATCAACGTACACAAAAACCAAATTCAGGTTTAAATGTGAAAGATAAACAGTAAAGCTTTTAGAAGAAAGCATAAAAAAATAAAAATAGATTTGTGACCTTGTAATAACAAGCAGAGATTTTTCAACAGTACATACAAAAAATGGACAAATTAGCCAATATTAAAATGAATGTTTGTTTATACGAAGATACCATTAAAAGAATGAAAAGACAGTCTACGGGAAATATTTACATACCACCTCACACTGGTCCAAAGAGGACATCTAGATGGCCAACAGACACATGAAATGATGCTCAGCGTCACTCATCATCAGGGAAATACAAATCAAAACCACACTGAGATACCACCTCACACCGGTCAGAGTGGCTAAAATGAACAAATCAGGAGACTATAGATGCTGGCGAGGATGTGGAGAAACGGGCACCCTCCTACACTGTTGGTGGGAATGTAAACTGGTACTGTCGCTCTGGAAAACAGTGTGGAGGTTCCTCAAAATATTAACAGTAGAACTCCCCTGTGACCCAGCAATAGCACTGCTAGGAATTCACCCAAGGGATACAGGAGTGCTGATGCATAGGGGCACATGTACCCCAATGTTCATAGCAGCACTTTCAACAATAGCCAAATCATGGACAGAGCCTAAATGTCCATCAACTGATGAATGGATCAAGAAGATGTGGCTTATCTATACAATGGAATACTACGTGGCAATGAGAAAGAATGAAATCTGGCCATTTGTAGCAACATGGATGGAACTTGAGGGTATTATGCTAAGTGAAATAAGTCAGGCAGAGAAAGACAGACACCATATGTTTTCACTCATATGTGGGTCAGGAGAAACTTAACAGAGGATCATAGGGGAGGGGACGTGGAAAAAAATAGTTATGGAAGAGGGAGGCAAACCATAAGAGACTCTTAAATACTGAGAACAAATTGAAGGTTGATGGGGGGTGGGGGGAGAGGGGAAAATGAGTGATGGACATTGAGGATGGCACTTGTTGGGATGATCACTGGGTGTTATATGGAAACCAACTTGACAATAAACTATATTTAAAAAAAAAGAAAATATTTACATAGAGACCATAAACGGTCTTGTATCAAAAATATGTGAGAAACTCCTACACATCAACAAGTAAATGAAAAACCAATAGGAAAAAGTAAACAATATATTTGAATGGCTGTTTCATTATAAAATACCCAAATGTCCAATAAACATAAACTCACTGTGATTTACTAGTAGTAACTCGGTTGCCAAAAGTGTCTCTTAAAATATTCCACTGCATTAATAAATAAACCCACAATAAAAGAGCTAATTGTTCCATAAATTGCTTTACTAGTAAGAACATCAGGAATATTATATAACTTTCTGCACAGTAGTAATTTTACTATTGGAAATTCTGTTTTCTGAGAGTTCTTCCTTATAACAAGGTAAAATAATGCATGTTTTTACTTTTACCCTTTGTTCTGGTCTCTTCACTGGGACCAGATAGTGTAATTTTGATTCAATCTTAGCATGATAGTCCTACAAATATAAAAAGTACAGAAACTGTACTTCTTTCAGATCCTCTCCTCTCTAGGCTAACATCTCGGGTTTTTTAGCTGATCTGATGTACGGATCCCTCACCATTCAAGGGAAATTAGATACATGTTCAGTTACTAACAGTTCTTCATCTGTGTTCAGTTGACATATATTAAAATTATATACATACAGCTTTCATATATATTATTTAGCAGAAAACTATAAAATAGTAGCCAAAAGTTATTTTTCACACATCTGAGATAAAATAGACTTAGAGATTAATTTTAATTCATGAAAGTAGTTCTTATAAAAAGTAATTTTGAAAGAATTAAAGATGAATGTCTTCTAAATCATAGGCTGAGAGTATGCATTATTCTGTTTCAAGCGTAACCAAATTTCTAAGCCCCTCAGAAATAATTAGTTCCTAATAAATGAAAGGTGAAATAAAAATGTATTTACATTTCAAAATCTCATTTGAATTGGTTAAGTATCATTTTAAAAACAAGCTATAAGCTGGGGCACGTAGATGGCAAAGTCGGTTAAGCATCCGACTTCAGCTCAGGTCATGATCTCACAGTTTGTGAGTTCAAGCCCTGCATCAGGCTCTGTGCTGACAGCTCAGAGCCTAGAGCCTGCTTCAGATTCTGTGTCTCCCTCTCTCTCTCTGCTCCTCCCCTGCTTGTGCTCTGTCTCTCAAAAATAAATAAATGTCAAAAAATAAAAATAAAAAAAACAAGCTATCAGCTTTCCGTCTCAGAAGAAACTTTTACTCTGTAATGTTTTTAGCTTATGTTAAATTAGTTTTCATTCTCTCTGATTTTAATATCCTTGTGAAAGGAAGAAGCTTAGGAATTTTAATAGGCACAAGAAAGTAGATTTAAAAACTTACATATTCTTAAATAATAAAACAGGTAGCCTCCGTGTCACAGATAATTGAAATTATACTTGGAAAACTGTACTTTATTAAAAACAGAGCTAATACTGATCTCTTACTTTGTTTCCTTTTCTTCCCAACCAGTGGGGGAAGATCTAGTACCTTTGAAAGTAAAAGCATAACAGACCTAAACTTGTTGTTTAGCTTTAAGTCTTTATTAGTTGTTTAAATAGTATTTCAGGAAGAGGAATTTGCAAGGTAGAAAAGGCCTATTGAGTATTACAGCCAATAATCAGTTGGTGGTATATTGTGGTAAAAGACAAGCACAGTCTTTTATTTATTTTTAACTCTATGGTATTTGTTTAAAATGTTAATATAGTCAGGTCACCTGGGTGGCTCAGTCCTTTGAGCTTCGGCTCAGGTCCTGATCTCACATGGGTTCATGAGTTCATATTGGGCTCACTGCTGTCAGCAGAGCCTACTTCAGATCCCCTCTCTCTGCCCCTACCCCACTTGCACTCTCTCAAAAATAAACATTAAAAAATAAATAAATATAATGTTAATATAGTCTCTCTGTTCTGCCAAGTATATGGTACATGATTTGTTTTTAAAAGCAGTATTTTCTTGGGGTGCCTGGGTGGCTCAGTTGGTTTCGGCTCAGGTCATGATCTTGCAGTTTGTGGGTTCAAGCCCTGCGTTGGACTCCTTGCTGACAGTGTGGAGCCTGCTTGGGATTCTCTCTCTCTGTGTGTGCCTCCCCTGACCATGCTCTCTCTCTTTCTCTCTCTCAAAATAAATAAATAAACTTTTTAAAAAATGGTATGTACTGAGAATGATTTTTATTACCTCATAAATGCTTATTTGATTAATAAAGCAGTACCTCCAAACCAAAATTGTGTGCTGTTCTTTATTTGACCTCAGTAATCTCTCTGCCAGTCATTCTGAGTTGGCATTTCCCTTCAATCTCTGCCGTGTTCTTGGTCCAGCAGGGTTTCTGATCCGTTTTGATGAGGCACAGGAATGATGTGTGTGTCACAATTGCAAAAGTACAATCTTTTTGTGGTTTCGTAAGGTCAGATTCCAAGAGTAGAAGAGTAGAGTCCAAAACTCCCATGTACCGTCTGGACTCTTACAAGCAGTCTTGCTTGTAAAGGATAGATCCTCAGAGAGTTCACAGTTTTTTTCCTGTTTATTCCATATGTATATTTTGTAAATTAAAGCACTTTATGTAGAACATATTGCTTTACAGTGAGACTGTGAGGCAAATAGACCACATTAATTAACCTTTTCTCATAAATCTGCATTTTTATGTGTTAGCATTACTTCACCTGAGATATGTGCTTCATCACTAATAGCCAGTAAGTGCTTTTTAAGACATGTGCTACAGTGTCCTAATGGGCTCTGAAATTATACTCCAAGTTATTACAGTTTTCTAATAACTAGCTTTGTTATTACAAGGATTATTTTCTATATCTAACAGGTCAATACATACCAAATTTAGAGTTGTATGATTTTACATTATTTCGCCAGTGGCATTTATATGGCAATGAAAATAATCAAAAATTAGTACATATGTCTTAAAGGTTTTTTTTGATTATGTGCACCATATCAGTAAATAATTTTGAGCATCCCATCTATGGAGTTTTTAAAATTAATAAGCTATACATTTTTATATAATGACAAGCTAATAACTCTATAGTATACAATTATGGGGAAATTCATATAGCCTCAGTAATTTAATTTATTTTTGAGAAAGAGGGTACAAGTGGGGGAGGGGCAGAGAGAGAAGGAGGATCCCAACCAGGCTCTGCCCACTGACAACAGAGAGCCTAATGTGGGGCTCGAACTCATGAACCGTGAGATTATGACCTGAGCCAAAATTAGATGCTTAACTGACTGAGCCACCCAGGCATCCCTAGCCTCAGTAATTTAAAAAAAAATTTGGAAAACCGGTCAGATTTAGTTATATTGTTACTATTTTTATTTTGGAATGGATAAAAAGAATTAGCTCTGCTATTGTCATTGTTTATTTGTGTCTCCGTCTTTGATATTAACATCAAACTGTGATCCTTACAGAAACCTTTTAAGATTTTTATTTTTTAAAGTTTATTTATTTTTGAGAGAGAGAGAGAGAGAAAGTGCACACATGTTGGGGAGAGGCAGAGAGCGAGGGGGAGAGAGAGAGAATCCCAGGCAGGCTTGTTGCTGCTAGTGCAGACCCCAATGCAAGGCTTGAACACACAAACCGCTAGATCATGTCCTGAGCCAAAGTCAAATGCTTAATTGACTGAGCCACCCAGGCTCCCCTTTACAGAAATCTATTTAAGCAACATGTCTGTGAGAGACTGTTTAGTTAAAATCTATATTTGTAAATTTACTTAACATAAACTCTGGCGTATTGAGAAGTGCATAAATAAGAACTTCTGACAGTATCAGTACTGTCTGTTCTCCCTCTAGAACCAGCCCATACCATTCCTAACACTTAACCATCCAACTTTTGAAGTATAGATCGAATCCCAAAAGGAATTCTTAACATATTTCTAGGAAGAGTATAAATTGGCATGATGATGTCAGAGAATAGTAAGGTAATACCTGTAAATTTGAAAGTGTGCATTCTTTAAGCCAGCAGCTCCACTTCTCTATGTCTATCCTAGAGAAATTCATGTGTATGTATGCTTATGTGCGAGGCTATTTGTTTCACCATTTGTCCTGATAACAAAAAAAAAAAAAAACAAAAAAAAAAACACTAAATCTCTTTCTCGGTAGGGGAATAGATCAACTGTGGTTCTGTTTGTATAATATAGGACATTTTATAGCAGTAAAAATGAATAAACTAGGTGTCTATTATCCACGTGTATCTTAAAAGCATAATATTGGCATGGAAAGGCAAGTTTCAAAAGGAACAGATACTATATAATCCTATCTATTTAAATGTATTAAGTATATACAACACACAAAATAAATGTTAAATACAAACAGTAACACATATTGTTTTACTACATAAATATAAACAGTTTCAAAATATGCATGGGAATCATATATACTAACCTTTTGCTGATGACCTTGGGGTCTAACTTAAGATGTGAACTGTATCTACACTGTTATAATTTCTGAGAAAGAGAGAAGAGAAGGGGAAATGTTCACTGTGAAACGAATATGGGAAAACGTTATTCTCTCTACCGAGTGCATGGATCACACTGTTGGCTATATATATGTCTATTCTTTTCCATTCTTTTGAATATTTTTTCAGTGTTTCACAGCAGAAAGTATTTAATAAAATGCATGCTATTTTACGAAAGTCTGAATTTGTTAAACTGGAATGATAATAAGCTGTTTAAATTTTATTTGTTAGATTTGTCTTCTTGTTTCTAATTTGTTCTCTGTACTTCCAAATCACAATATAATTACTATGAATGGTCTAGAAGTTGAATTGATTGTCAATAAGAGAGGATTTTTGTATACAGTTATATTCTTTGTTTTATAGGAAAAACGTCAGAGAGAGGCTCATTTTCCCTGTACAGCAGAGACACCGGATTACCAGGCTGTCAAGTAAGTTTAATAAATACAAAAGTGAGATCATTTTAACACACAAATAAAGACTTTAATAGAGGAGGTAGAAATTTATCCAATTTATTTCACTATTTGCCTTTAATTTGTGACTAAATGTGGTAAGATTTTAGTAACTAAACATATATTCTTCTCCCTCTACTTAAAATGGTTTCTCTTCCCCAGTTCACTAGACTTTCTCTATCATCAGAGATTTTCATAACTCCCCTCCATTTTAATTGGAAGCAAAGCAGCAGTTATCTTCCTACCCCTTTCCAAAATGCTTATCATTTCTGAAAATAACTTTTGCATGTTTCCTCATAAAAAGAACAGAGTAGCTGACATATTACGTGGAGAACCTACATTTGCTCTGTGAAGCTTTACTATTCTGTAATGTTAAACTAATTAATGTTCTGAGTATTTTCATTTGGGTCCTACACTCTAACCAATTCTTTAAG
The DNA here is from genome assembly GCA_028646485.1 of Cryptoprocta ferox. NCBI lineage: Eukaryota > Metazoa > Chordata > Mammalia > Carnivora > Eupleridae > Cryptoprocta > Cryptoprocta ferox. Next base: position 93,639,511 of record CM053560.1, read on the forward strand.
CTTCCAAAAGTTTCTTTGACTTGGAAATGTTGTTTCAACTCTTTCATATTCCTTTAGCATATTGCATTTTTACTAATGGCCATCTTCTCTGCTCCCCGCCCCCCATATCTTTAGAGAGAATCCTGAATACTCAGTTCACCTGTAGATTCCCATCAGAATCAGGCTAAAAAGAAAAAAAAGGAAAGGCAGAATGTATGAAATTTGTTTTCTGCTATTTACATGCCTTTCATAAGGTCCACCCTAGTTTCAGACATGGGCATGTAAGCCAATTTTAACTCTCATTCTAACAATACTATTCTATTCAATACATATCCCATAATTGTGCCATTCAGAGTCAGAAGACCTAGGTTGAAATCCCATCTTTACAAGTTATTGACCTATGGTCCCGAGACAAGTCATTTAATCTTAAATCCCATCTCTGTGTTGATTTCCTCATTTGAGAAACCGAATTAACATTTTGCTGCCACCTACTTTGTAGGTCTCTGAAGGTTAAATTCCATGTACTTGTGAAAATATTTTATAAAATAAATGCATATTTAACAATTTTTCCATTCAAATAACCTACAAAACAAAAAATTTTGCTCTTTTTATTTTATTTTTTATTCAAGTCATTATATTCACCATCCCATCAGAAAAGGTCATTATTGCTGTTCCTTGAAATGTGCCTTACTAAATCTCTTCGAGCTCTCACTTGGCTTTGGGAAGTGAGAGAAAATCCTAAGCACAACCCCATCGCAGGCCGATAACTCATAATCCCAGTGATTCTTTCCTCCTTTATCCTCACTAATCTCTGTGTATAGATTGGAAAGTGTGTGTGTGAGGAGGGAGCATGCATGTAAGAGTGCACATGGATAAATGCTAGAGCAGAGAATGAGTTGAAACAATGCCCAGTAGTGGCTAAGCCAGCTAGGAGACTTTATTATAATCTGGTGACTTGCATTGATTTTCTTTGGTATGTTAAATCATCCTTGCATTCCTGAGATAAACTTTACAAACACTATTTTGAATCCTTAATATTATTCTTAAGAGACCAAAAGATTTGAGAGCCACTGGTCTAATGTTAACACTATTACAAAACCTGAGGTAAAAAAAATGATTCTAAGCTCTTTGAAACTACAGCTGCAATCTAATAAATCAGTTAATGGTTATACTAATGAGTTTCCACTTGCATTTTTTATACTCCCTTCGCAAAAGTAGTGCTATTTAGTTAGGATCAGTGGTAAGCTCTATTTATATAATTGTCCAATTTTGCAAAGATGAATCTTAACAGTTTTTCCAAAGATTAATATGTTTATACCAGGTTTAATTCCTTTTTTTCACAATTTCTATTTTTATTTTAATTCCAGTATAGTTAACATATAGTGTTATATTAGTTTCAGGTATACAACACCAGATTTAATTCTCATATCAGAAAAATATTTATTTTAAACCTAGATGCATAACACTGTAGTAACAGTTGCTACCATTTACTGAGAACTAACTGAGCCAGGCATTGAATTAAACATCTTATTAGGGGTGCCTGGATGGCTCAGTCAGTTGATCATCTGTTTCTTGGTATCAGCTCAGGTCATGATCCCAGGGTCATGAGATCGAGCCCCATCGGCTCTGGGCCAAGCGTGAAGCCTGCTTAGGATTCTCTGTCTCTCCCTGTACCCCTCTACCCCGCTCCTCTAAAGAAATTAAAATGAAAAAACATGTAAACATGATCATGTTTAATCCTCTTAACAACACCTGTTTTTCAGACTGAAAAATGGATGTTCTCCAGAGGTATTAAGTAATTTGCTCAAAACCATGCATCTAGCAAGTGGTAAACCTTCTAAACACATGGTTGATGCTGTTATAGTCTCAGATTCCTAGTCTGTGTCTTTACTGCCCTTTCATTTAATATGTTTCATCAAGGAGGGATCTGGGAATTTATATTTTAAGCAAGTGCTAATTCACATGGACTGGAGATTATACTTTGAGAAACCCAGTTCTTCTCTATATGCCAAATACAAACATACAGAGTATTTAAAAAAAGGAAAAAGCTGTAAGATCACTGCTTAACAATTCTTTATAACATTTTGGAGAGATCAAGCAGGCCTATGGAAAAGGGAAACAAGGTTACTGGAATGTATGAAATGTAAAATAACAATATTGCTATGTACAAGAAATTTAAAGGTATTCGAGTGAGGGAAAGATTTGTTGGTAAAGAATTCACAGAAGCCATGCATGAGCCACAAAGAGGAAGCCCAAAATTGAGCACAGAGGACACATTTTACTGCAGCAAAGACATCAGTGAAGACAGGAGGGCCCTTAAAACAAGTGAAAAAGAATTCCTTGCTCTGAAAGGAACAGTGACTTTGCTCTTTATTATTGTTACTTAGCTCTGCCTATGCTACAGTTGCTAGACAAAATTATAGTGGATAGCACCAGCTGATCTGAGGCCTAAATAGTGAACCCAGGATAGTCAAAAGTTAAAAAAGATCTATCACTACTATTCAAAGTAAAACCTGTATCCCAAACAGTATATGTTATTGTGGGTCAAAGAAGACAAAAATACAGTAAAAAATTGGCTGCCATTTTGTCTTACCTATTCACAAAGCGACATAAAAATCTTAACCATGCAATGGTAATAGAAGGAAGTGTAAACAGTGACTGCAAAATTATATCCAAACACCACTTTGAAACCATTTTTCTTCAACATACTCCCCAAGGAAGCATTTAACTCTCCTATTAATGTACATAAAATGCTGCTGACATTCTGCAAAATTCAGTCTAATTTAATAATGCCTGATGGGCCTTGCTTCATGTTAAGATGATATAATAATATGTTGCTAAATGAGTCTCCTCATATTACCTTCATGGCAGTCCCATAACTGATGAGCCATTAAAAGGAAACGAGTATAGCAGTATTACTGGAAACAAAAATCATTCTGCAATCGAATTTTTTTTAATTGATTCAACACAGAACATAGATGCCAACATCTTTTTTAACAATAGAGATAATTCTTCATCATGATGTGAAAAATCCTTTTATCATCACAACAGTTTTTACCAAGTATGTATTCAAGTAGTTTGTGTAAGTTTTTCTTCAAGTGTTCAAACCTAGAAGAGGCAAGGTCTTGGTTTTTCCCAAAGAAATTAAGTTTCATCAATGTTCAGATATTATATGCTTTAGAAAATGACAGCTTTAAAAACTCAGCACTTAGTTATTTGGAAATTTACCCATACCATTTGCTTCTTACATCCTCTTTTTTTCATCATCACCCGTCTCACTATATACAGCTATTTGATAATGATAAAATTATAAAAGAGTCAGTGCATTGTGAAGAAATAACAATGGTAAGTGTGTATATACTTAATTACAGAGCTTTAAAATAAGTGAAGCAAAAATTGATAGAATTAAAGAGAAATAAATTCAAAATTAGTTAATGGTTTGAATACCTATCTTTCTCAGCAACTGACACAATACCCAAAAACTTCATTGATTTACTGTCAACTACCTTGACCTCACTGATGTTTATAAAACTGTATTCTCAACAACTGAAGAATATAAATTCCTTGTGAGGGTTTTAAAAAACTTTGAAATCAGTACAGTGTATTCTCTGACCAGAAGAAAATTAAATTAGAAGTTAGTAAGATACTTAGAAAAACATCAAATATTTGGAAATTGAACAATCCATGTCTAAATAATCTGTGGTTTAAAAAATCAGAAGGGAATTTAGAAACTATTTCCAACTCATTATTATGAAATATGATATAACAAAATGTGTTGGTACAGCTAAAACAATGCCTAGGGGAAAAAAAAGTATAGCTTTAGATGCTTATATTCAAAAAGATCTGTAGTAAACAACCTGAGGTTCTTCCCCAAGAAGCTGGAAAACCAAGTACAAAATAAGTAGAAGGGGGAAATAATACAAAAAATATTACAAAAATAATAGAAAACATAACAAAGCCAGAATTCGGTTATTTGAAAAGATCCATAAAATTAGTAACTCCTAGCTAAGCTGATGAAGAGAAAATGGGAGAGGGCAGAAAGGGAAAGAACACAATTTAACAATATCTGGAATGGAAGGGAAGTTATCATTGTATACTGTATATACATTAAAAAGATAATAAAGAAATATTGTGAACTTAATTCAGTAAATTTGACAACTTAGGCAAAATAAATTTTGAGAAATACTTACAAAAGGGACAAGATGAAATAAAGTCTGAATAGCCCTGTATCTATTAGTGAAAGTGAATTCATCTCAAAAATCCACAGAGTGTTGACCTCTGGGTGTCGTATGGAAGTGTTAAATCACTATATTCTACACTGAAACTAATATAACACTATATGTTAACCATACTGGAATTAAAGTAAAATAAAATTTAAAACAAGAAAGAGGGAGGATGTAAAAGTTGTGAGAGAGAGAAAAAAACCCACAAGGAAAGCTTTGAGGATCATGGTTTCAGTGGTGAATTCTTTCAAATGCACAGAGAAAAAAATAATACCAGTCTTATACAAACTATTTTAGAAAACAGAGTAGGAGGGAACACTTCACCACTCATTTTATGAGGTAAGTAATAAAACTGCACATGTAAATTTGGCTTAACATTTGAAAATTAGTTTAGTTTGACACATTAACAGAATTAAGGAGAAAAACAGTGTGATCATTTCCATAGATGTAGAGTATGTATTCAACAAAAATGAAATATTCATGATAAAACCTCACAACAAACTAAGCATAGAAAAGCACCTTCCTCACTTTGATAAAAGATTCACATGAATGATTATATCTAACAGCATACTTACTTAATAGTGAAAGATTTTATATCCCCCTACCTCCCACCCCCCCACCCCCCAAATTAGGAAGAAGGTAAGAATTTCCATTCTCATCACCTAAATTGTATGCCCTGGCCAGTGTAATAAGGCAAAAAAAAAAAAAAAAAAAAAAAGACAAAATTTGGAAAAGAATCAATTAAGCTGAATTTGCAGATGACCTGTTTGTGTACAATAGAAACCCAAAGGAATTCTCAGGAAAACTTGTAGAACTAATAATCCTTTAGCTTTGTCACAGGATACAAAGTCAATCTTAAAACATAATTATATTTCTACACACTACCAATGAACAGTTAGAAAATGAAATTAACAAAAAAGTACTATTTATATTTACATCAAAAAACATGAGATACACTTAAGAGATTATAAGACTTCAACAGTGAAAACTGTAAAATATTGCTGGGAGAAATCAAAGAGGATCTAAATAAATAGAGAGATATCCCATATTCATGAATTAGAAGACTCATTTTTAGATGGCAGTTCCAGGCTTTTTTTTTTTCTTTAAGACATTGACAAGATTATTTATTTATTTATTTATTTATTTATTTTGGGGGGGTTAAATCCTTTATTGTGTCTTATGCTCAAACCTCATATCCACATGGAATCGCCACGGAGAAATGCCCACACACCATGAATTATATAAACACATCTGGAAGATTCTGGATGGATCATTCAAGTCACTTAAATGCTCTCGAGACTTGCAAATATGTACAAATATTTGAGGCTAAAATGAGAGAAAAGGGGTAACTGAAAAATCTTGAAAGCATCCAGCTTCAGGTATTGTCTATATCTTTGATAAAGAGTCTAGTTTAGCATTTTATGTTATTCAACACATATTTAGTAATACAGCAATTTCCACATAACCAGTGATGGGAA
>CM053560.1:93645690-93815259 GCA_028646485.1 Cryptoprocta ferox
TCTTCAATTTCTTTCATAAGCTTTCTGTAGTTTTCATCGTACAGGTCTTTTACGTCTTTGGTTAGATTTATTCCTAGGTATTTTATGGTTTTTCGTGCAATTGTGAATGGAATCAGTTTCTTGATTTCTCTTTCTGTTGCTTCATTATTTAAAAGTTCGTTTGAAAAAGCATAGGATTAAAAAGAGCCAAAACAATCTTGAAAAAGAAAAGAGGAAGGACTTACTTTATGCCTTACTTCAGGACTTACTATATAAAGCAACACTAACAAGGCAGTGTAGTATTCGTATTAAGATTGACAGATAGATCATGAACAGAATAGAGTCCAGAAAGGGACCCATACCTTCTACGGCAAATGATGTTTTGATAAGAGCACCCCAGCAACTTAGGAGGAAAAAAATCTCTTTAACATATGGGTGCTGGAACAACTGAATTGCCAGTATGAAAAGGAAAAAAAAAGAAACTTCAATCCTTACCTTACACTATGTACAGACAAATTTGAGATAGATCACGGACTTAAACATGAAAGCTAAAATAATAAAGCTGCCAGGGAAAAAATAGATTAATATCTTTGCCACTTAACAAAACAAATTTCATAGGGAACACATAAAAAGCATAAAACATAAAAGAAAAACTGATGAATGGAACTTAATCAAAATTAAAAACTTACGCTCATCAAGAAAATGAAAAGAGGAGCCACAAATTGGGAGAAGGTATTTGCAACACATATATCTGATAAATACAATGATCTCTGACAACTCAAAAAACAAGCAACCCATTTTTTTAAATAGGCAAAACACTTGAGCAGACATTTCACATAAGAAGATATACAAATGGGCAATCAGTACATTTAAAAATTCCACATTATGAGCTATTAGGCACATGAAAATTAAAACCAGAGTGACATATTAGTACACAGCTACCCAGAATACCTAAATTAAAAAGATGATACATTGCTAGTGGGATTGTAAAATGGTTTACAATTACTTTAGAAACAATTTCTTAAAAAGTTAAACATGTATCTGCCCCATGACTCAGCAGTTTTACTCTGAGGTATTTATCCAAGATAAGTGAAAACATTGTTTGCAGAAAGCTTTCTTCTCAAAAATGTTCTTAACATTTGTATTCATTTTAGCCTAAAACTAGAAACCCAGATGTTCATCAACAGGAGAATGGATAAATGACCTATATTATGTTCATACACTGAATGTCATTCAGCAATAAAATGGAATGATCTAATGATCTCAGTAATGTTATGCAGAGTGAAACAGGCCAAAGTCTCAAAAATGCTGTATGGCTCCGTTTATATGAATGTCTGTAATAGGCAAAACTGTCCTGTGTTGATAAAAGTGCAATCAGTAGTTGCCAACAGGAGGGGAGGATTCTTCTGTAAAGGGTCCTCATTTCTGAGGTGATAAAAATGTCTTGCTATGTATGCATTCATCAAAACTGATGGAATAATTCACTTAAGATCTGAACATTACATGTAAATAACAGCTTAGTTTTTAAAAATGAAATGAAGAGAAATGCCATTCACATAGCATTCAAGAAATGGATAGAAATTCTGAGGAATAAATTTTAACAAAAGACCTATAAGAACCTCAGCACTGAAAAAAACTACACTGCTAACCATTGCTTAGAGAAATTTAAAGAGACCCCAGAAAATCAGAGATGAACAGGAAGAGGATATTTTGAAAATGTCATTTCTGGAGCCTAGGTGGGTCGGTCAGTTAAGTGTCCGACTCTTGTTTTTGGCTAAGGTAATGATCTTACGGTTTATGAGTTCGAGCCCTGCATCAGACTCTGCGCTGATAGCATGGGCCTGCCTGGGTTTCTCTCTCTCCCTCTCTCTCTTCCCCTCCTCTGCTCTGTTTCTCAAAATAAATTTCAAAACTTAAAAAAAATGTTTTTAATTAAAAAGAAAGAAAATGTCATTTATTCCCAAATTGATCTTTGGATTAAGTACAGTACCAGTTATAACCTCACCAGGATTTTAAGTGTGTGTGTGTGTGTGTGTGTGTGTGCGCGCGCGCGCGTGTGTGTGTGTGTGTGTGTGTGTGTGTAGGAATTTATCAGCTGATTTAAAAAATCTTTGGAAGAAGAGGGTGGTGGTGCCTGGGTGGCTTAGTCGGTTAAAGCTTCTGACTCTTGATTTCAGCCCAGGTCATGATTTCATGGTTTATGAAATTGGGCTTTGTGCTAACAGCACAGAGCCTGCTTGGGATTCTTTCTCTCCCTCTCTCTCTGACTCTCCCCTGCTTGCACTCGCATGTGTTCTCTCCCTCTCTCTCTCAAAAATAAATAAACATTTTTTAAAAATCCATCTTAGGAGTGCCTGGGTGGCTCAGTGGTTAAGCATCCGACTTCAGCTCGGTTCATGATATCTCAGTCCGTGAGTTCAAGCCCCACATCAGTCTCTGTGCCGACAGCTGAGAGCCTGGAGCCTGCTTCAGATTCTGTCTCCCTCTCTCTCTGCTTGTCCCCAACTTGCGCACGCACGCGCTCTCTCTCTCAAAAATAAAATAAAAACATTTTTTTAAAAACTCTCTTAAATAAGTAAAAGTAAAAATTCCTTTGGAAGTACAAAGAACCTAGAGTACCCATTGCAGTCTTAAAAAGTGAAGAGGAATGATAGAGAATTTATGCTATCTGACTCTAAGACTTGGTGTACAGCTATAAGTAATTAAGCAGCACATTACTGGCCTGGTTGAGAAATAAGACACTAGAACAGAATACAGCCCAGATGTACACCCATGCTTTACTGTAGTTCGTTTCATTTTCAGCATTTTGCCAAAGTAGTACAATGAAGAAAGGAAAGAGTTTTTTTTTTTCATAAAAGATGCAATAGTAAATGGATATTCATATGGACAAATATGAATGTCAGTTCTCTAACAGTAAACACAAAAATTATTCAGGATAAATCCTAGACAATGTAAAAGCTACAACTGTAAAGCTATAAGAAGAAAACAATATCACCTCTATTTGGGGGTAAGCAAATCTTTCTTACGTGAAATACAAAAATTTTAAAACTGCAAAAGAAAAATGATAAATTGGTCTTACTCAAAATTAAAGACTTCTGCTGAAGGGTGCCTGGGTGGTTCAGTTGGTTAAGTGTCCTGATTTTGGCTCAGGTCATGATCTCACAGTTCATGGGATTCAGCCCCACATGCTTGGGATTCTGTCTCCCTCTCTCTGAACCTCTCCCCTGTCTCTCTTTCAAACTTAAAAAAAAAAAAAATTAAAAAAAAAAACTTCAAAGACTTCCGCTTATAAAAAGGCATAGGTTAAAAAAAAATGAATAGGGGCACCTGCGTGGTTCAGTATATTAAGCGTATGACTTGATTTCAGCTCAGGTCATGATCTCAGGGTTGTGTGTCTAAACCCCAGGTTAGGCTCTATGCCTACTTTTAAAAAAAAGGAAGAAAAATGTCTGAGAAGTAAACTGACAAAGACAGATTAACAGGGAAAAAAGCATACAAATTATTTAATATAAGTCTTTTGAGAGTTTTCATAAGGAAATGAAGACTGAAAGAAACAATTTTAGGTACTTTTATGCTAGGTTTGAAGACTGGACAGTTTTGGAAGAATAGGAATAGATTAAGAAGTATGAGGTAATTGTAGTAAACTGGGGGGAATTTTGTAGGACCTTTTCGTAGGATTTTTCTTGATGTCCCTTTGTCTTTGGAGATAAGATATTCCTTTCCTCTTGGCATAGAGAGGGCACCTCTCACATGAGGATATTATGGCCTGCTTTAGAGAAGAAGACGTGGGGAGGGGACGTTTTGAATGACCTTCCTCCTACTGGCAGTTTCTCACACTCCTCGTCTTAAAATATTCAATATGCCAAGGTACCATGTTTTGGGTGGTATATACTGAACCCTATCATTGCTTTCACTCATAAAATTAAGTTGTAAAGACAGAATGTTTAATGTGTTTTAAAGTATTTTGGTAACCCTAATTGTTTAATCTCTAGATTTCGTTTGGCTTGAAGTAGTTCTTTGATAAATTTCTATATACTTAAAATAAATTCCTTAAGAAATACTTGAAGTGATTTACTTTATTTCAAGACTGCTTTAATCAAATAGAGTTTTGCACAGATTTTGTAGGTCTAACCACAGATCTGTATTCCACAACATAATGTGTTCATTGCATTTTAACATTTCGTTGTCCCGATTTTAGCATTTTTGTGTTCTTTATTTTTAATAACAATCCCTTATTATTTAAGAACTATTTTGCCCTTAATAATTATAGCATCCCAATTTACAAAAATCTTTTGTAACTTCCATTTTGAGCAAACTAAAGTCAGTACAATTTAAATGCTTCTTCATCTTTTCTCTCCTCCTTCTTTCTTAGTGAAGAATATCCAGGAGGGGCTCCTTTCACTTCTTTCTTAGTGAAAAATATCCAGGGGGAGCTCCTGGGTGGCTCAGTCAGTTAAGCATCGGACTCTTAATCTCTACGTTGTGAGTTCAAGCTCCGGGTTGAGGATGAAGCCTACTTTAAAAAAAAAAAAGAAAGAAAAGAAGAAAATGTCAAGGAAACATCTTTACACATTATACAACTTGATTAAAAGATAAAGAATCAACAAGAATTTTTTTGCTGTACCATGTATAAAGAACTGGGCCAGACAACAGAATAAAAGATTTAGCATCAGACCTCAAGAAGCTTACATTCTAGTTGGGGGAGACCAGCCCTGTACACACAGAAAATTAATTAAAATGATAAGATAACCTGTAGTAAATCTCAAGGAAGTGGCACAGGTGTAAGAACTCAGAAGAGCGAGAAATTAACATGATTTTGGTACAGGAAAGATTTTGCAAAGGAAGTACAGAACTCTAAAGCCTTAGAGGGGCACCTGGATGGCTCAGTCCATTAAGTATCCATCTCTTGATTTTAGCTCAGGTCATGATCTCACGGTTCAAAGGGTTGAGCCCTGGATCAGGCTCTGCACTGATGGTGCAGAGCCTGCTTGGGTTTCTCTCTCTCTCTCTCTCTCTCTCTCTCTACCCCCCTCTCTGTCTCTCTGTCTCTCTGTCTGTGTGTGTGTGTGTGTGTGTGTGTGTGTCCCTGCACTTTTTGTGCACGTGTGTTCTCTCTGTCAAATGAATAGGCTTAAAAAAATAAAATAAAATCTTGGAGAATGGGTAAAATTTGACCAAGTTGAGAGGAGGACATCTTGGGGAAAGAGAACATATGGCTAATGTAAATAGAGGTGATAATATCCAACACATCTTGTAGTTGCTTCCTTAATTTTCTCTGACCAAAACTGTAAGCTTGTGAGGGCAGGATCAGTGGCTGCTTTTTTGTTGTATTTTCAGCACCTACTCTGTGCCTGATAAATAGAAGGTATCAATGAATACCTTTTGAATGAATATATTTTGAATGGAAAAATAAGTAAATGTGTATTCTAGGAATAGTAGCATTTTAGTTTGGCTTGAATTAAATACTTGTTTGGGGGAACAGTATGAGGTATTTGAATTATAAGGATGTTGCTTGAATGCCTAACCAGTTTGTATCCTGTAAGGATTTGGGATCGGACATGTGGCATGATGAAAAATACAAGTGTTTCTTAGAAAAGTTAAATCCAGGTTCAGGATATGCAAGAGAATTTATGGACTGGAGACTAGGCAACTATTTGAGATGGTATTGCTCTAGGCCACATAAACAATGGAGTAGGAGGTAGTTTAGACAGATCTTAGTTTTCCTCTGACAACAGCACATTGCAGGTCTTACAAGATAAATTTTTTAAAATATGTAAAGTCATGATTCTCCTACAGATAAAAAATGACTATGTATAAGGGCACCTGGGTGGCTCAATTAAGGGTCCTACTTCAGCTCAGGTCATGATATCACGGTTCGTGGGTTTGAGCCCTGCATCGGGCTCTGTGCTGACAGCTCAGAGCCTGGAGTCTGCTTTGGATTCTGTGTCTCCTCTCTGCCCCTCCCCCACTCATGCTCTGTATCTTTCTCAAAAATAAACATAAAAAAAATTTTAAGTGACTGTGTATATAGATTTTATCTCATCAGTGAATAAATCTGTAAGGTGTCAGAACCAATTCAAAGGAGAATACAAAAATAGACATAGTCATATAGATGAAAATTGAGGAAATAACTAAAAAAGAAACAACAACAACAACAAAAAAAACAACCCAGAAAACTCATAAATACAGAGAACATACTGATGGTTTCCAGAAGTGAGGGGTGAGTGAAGTAGATAAAGGAAATTGAGATCTGTAAACTTCCAGTTATAAAATAAGTCCCGGAGATGAAAAGTACAGTATAGGAAATACAGTCAGTAATATTGTAGTAATGTTAAATGGTAACAAATAAAACTACCCTTATCATGGTGAGCATTGAGTAATATATAGAACTGTCAAATCAGGATGTTGTATACCTGAGACTAATATAACATATGTCAACTGTACTTCAGTAACCAACATTTAAAAATAAATTTTAGAGATTATGTAAATTAATGTTCAACTATAGACAAAACATTTTTAAATCCCCCTTTTGAGCAGGATGCTAGAAGTATTGAGAGGGGAGGACAGTTGTTTATCCCTTTACTGGAAAGAATGTTTTTGCAGACAGTAGATAAGAATTATTTTGCATTGCTCTCAGTTATCTACAATTTATAGAGTTGTAAAATAGCTCCTATAGAATGAGAATCAACCTAGAAAGTTGTGCTCTGAAGTGGGGATCAGGAACTATCTCTATCAGCCAAATACTCCCTCCCCCCATTTTTTATAAATGGTTTTATTAGAACATAGCCATTCCCATTCATATTGGCTATAGCTTCTTTCTTGGTACGGAGATGGAGTTGAATAGTTAAAACAGAGATAATATGGCTCACAAAACTTGAATGCTTTCTGTCTGGCCTTTATAGAACTGACTACTCCAGATAATGCATAAGTTCCATCAAAAACACTTTTTTTTCCCTACACAGGTATGTGTTTCTGACCATTAAGAGAATAGGGGACTTTCATATGTAGCAAAACCTATATTGAGCTACTGTTTCCCCAAAAGGTTTAATTAAAGCTAGTTGTTTTAAAGAACAATTTGGAGATTTCTTCCTAACAACAAACCTAATAAGGACCTTAGTCAGACCTTAGCATTAGACAGAATTATTAGAAACATATTATTTAGACTAAGGAAGTTGATATTGTATATATTCTGAGCATATGCATTTCAAAACAGGCAGATATAAACTAAAAATCACTTAGAGAAGAACTTGCAAATAAAGTAATTTGCAACTCTAGCATATGGAAAGTGATTGAAGGACTGAGGGCTGTTTAGTTTAAAAAAAAAAAAAGACTTTCATGAGGTTTTTTTTTTTCCTTTTTAAATATTTGTTTATTTTTGAGAGAGAGCATCCCAAGCAGCCTCCACACCGTCAGCAAGGAGCCCAAGGTGGGGATCGAACCCACGAACCGTGAGATCATGACCTGAGCCAAAACCAAGAGTCAGCTACTTAACTGACTGAGCCTCCCAGGCACCCTGATCCTGATTTTAACTTAATGTAAGAAGGAATATTCTCATGGTATAGAGGATAGAATAGTCAACCTTGGTAGATGGTGACTTTCTTTTCACTGGATGTATTCAAGCACAGGCTAGACATTCACTTTACTGAAATTTTTATAATAGAGGGATTAGAGCATATGTTGTTTGATTGAAATAAAATACCTGAAAATGTTCTTTCAATTCTGTGAGCTCTCTAGTAAGAGAGGTGTTGATGATTCATTCATATTAGAGGCCAGAAATAACTATTAACCTATATAGTTTTAGACATTTTTTTAATGTTTATTTATTTTTGAAGAAGAGAGATGGAACCTGAGTGGGGGAGGAGCAGAGAGAGAGAGAGACAGACACAGAATCTGAAGCAGGCCCTAGGCTCTGAGCTGTCAGCATAGAGCCCGATGTGGGGCTTGAACCCACAAGCCATGAAATCATGACCTGAACCAAAGTCAGAGGCTTAACCGATTGAGCCACCCAGTCACCACAATGTGTTTTAATTTTTATTCCAGTAGTCCTCAGCAGACTAAATGTATAACCATAGACAACAAATGTTTGACTGGATAGGAACAGAGAATAGTGATAATATATGTATACCCTCCAGATCACTGCAATAAAGTGAGTCAGATGAATTTTTTGCTTTCCCAGTGCATATAAAGTTATGTTCACACTATACTGTAGTCTGTTAGGTATGCAATAGCATTATGTCTAAAAGAACAATGTACATACCTTAATTTCATCCATGAGGTTGGAATCAGCTTCTTCCAAACTCTGTTCCTGGTCATGTTGATAATTTGACCTCTTCCTGTGAATCACAAATGTTCTTTACAGCATGTAGGATGGTGGATCCTTTCCAGAAGGTCTTCAGTTGATTTTGCATAGATCCATCAGAGGAATCACAGTCTATAGCAACTCTAACCTTATGACATGTATTTCTTTAATAATAAGATTTGAAAGTCAAAATTACTCTTTGATCCATGGCTGCAGGTGAGCAGGCATGAAAACAACACTAATGTCATCGTACATCTCTATCAGAGATCTTGGATGACCAGGTTCACGGTCGGTGAGCAATAATATTTTGAAAGGAATCTTTTTTTCTAAGCAGCAGGTCTCAACAGTGGGCTCAAAATATTCAGTAAACCGTGTAACCATATAAACCATATAAATAGGTAAGCTGTCATCCAGGCTTTGTTGTTCCATTTATAGAGCATAGGCAGAGTATAATTAGCCTAATTCTTTTTTATATATTTTTTATGTTTATTTTTTTTGAGAGAGAGAGACAAAGCATGAGTGGAGGAGGGGCACAGAGAGAGGGAGACACAGAATCCAAAGCAGGTTCCAGGCTCTGAGCTGTCAGCACAGAGCCCAACATGGGGCTCCAAACCATGAACCGCAAGATCATGATGACCTGAGCCGAAGTCCGTGCTTAACCAACTGAGCCACCCAGGTGCCCCTATTTAGCATAATTCTTAAGGGCCTTAGGATTTTAATAATGGCAAATGAGTATTGGCTTCAACTGACAGTCACTAGCTGCATTAGCCCCTAAAAAGAGACTCAGCCTCTTCTGTGTAAAGCTTTGAAGTCAGGCATTGACTTTTCCTCTCCAGGTATGAAAGTCCTAGATGGCATTATCTTCCAAGGCTGTTTAATCTACATTGAAATTGGTTGCTTAGTGTAAACACCTTCATTTATTATCTTAGCTAGATCTTCTGGATAACTTTCTTCAGCTTCTGCATCAGCACTTGCTACTTCACTTTGCACTTTTATATTATAGAGATGGCTTCTTAAACTGTATGAACCAACTTTTGCTAACTTCATACTTTTCTTCTGCAGCCTCCTCAAGTCTCTCAATCTTCATAGAATTGAGGAGAGTTAGGGCTTTGCTTTGGATTAGGCAGTATTATAGCTGGTTTTATCTTCTGTCCAGACCACTAAAACTTTCTACCTATCAGCGTTAAGGCTCTTTGGCTTTCTTACCATTCATGTGTTCACTGGAGTAGCACTTATAATTTCCTTAAGAACTTTTCTTTTGTATTCATACCTTGGCTAACTGTTTGGTGCAAGTGGTGCAAGTGGCTTAGCTCTCATCCTATCTCCACATTTGACATGCCCTCCTCACTAAGCTTAGTCATTTCTAGCTTTTGATTTGAAATGAGAGATATGTGACTCTTCCTTTCACTTAAACATTTAGAGGCCATTGTTGGGTTATTAATTGGCCTAATTTGAATATTGTGTCTCAAGGAATAAAGTGGCTCAAGGATAGGGAGACAGAAGGGAACAACTGGTCAGTGGAGCAGTCAGAGCACATTTATCGATTAAATTCTCTGCCCTCTTATATGGACACAGTTCATGTTGCCCCAAAACAATTACAGTATAACCTTAAGAAATACAGTAAAAATGAAGAAGTTTGAAACATTACAAGAATTAGGAAAATATGACACAGAGACACAAAGTTAGCAAGTGCTGTTGGAAAAATGGTGCCTGTGGACTTGCTCAACAAGATTGCCACAAACCTGCAATTTGTAAAACGTGCAGTATCTGCAAAATACATTAAAACCAGGTATGCCTAAACAAGCGCAAGAGCTAGCATGTTATCATACATTTACTAGTGCCAGGCATTGTGCTAAGCACCTTACAGACATTTCACATGGTCCTCGCAGTACTCTATGACAAAAGCATCGCTGTTGCTATTATTGTTTCTCCATTTGACAACAAAGGAACCTGAAGCCTTAGGAATTGTGTAGTTCATCCAAAGTTTCATAGCTGATAACTGTTTAAAGATAGAAGAATTGAAGCAGTGATGAGATAATGGTTAAAGTAATAGACTGTATGGGCTAGTTTTCAAAGGAAGAAAATGAAGCCGTAATTAAACTTAGGGACTGGGGAAAAAGGTCAAGATATTGGGTATCTTGAGTGGTGCCTGGGTGGCTCAGTCAGTTAAGCATCTGACTTTCAGTTCAGGTCATGATCTTGTGGTTGATGAGTTCTCACTCCTCATTGGGCTCTCTGTTATCAGTGCAGAGCCTGCTTTGGATCCTCTGTTCCCCCCCCCGCCCCGTGTGTGTGCCCCTCCGCTGCTTGCATGTACACACTCTTGCTCAAAAATAAGTATTTGGGGCAGCTGACTGGCTCAGTCGGTTAAGCATCCAACTTCAGTTCAGGTCACGATCTCACAGTTAATGAGTTTGAGCCCACGTTGGGCTCTGTGCTGACAGCTCAAAGCCTGGAGCCCGCTTCAGATGATGTGTCTCCCTCTCTCTCTCTGCCTTTCCTCTGCTTGTGCTCCTTCTCTCAAAAATAAAAAAACATAAAAAAAATTTTTAAACAAAAAGTACTGGATAGCTTGAGACAAAAGAACAAGTGCAATAAGTAGTAAAGAAGTTATGGTGCTGTAAGAATAGATCATGTCATGTTGAACATTGGACTTAAAAATTTCAGGAGTCAAGCGGTTTCCAGTACCTACAGCATCCTTTAGGCAGTAGATTAGTTGATGGAAGGAGCACCTGGGTGGCCCAGTCAGTAGAGCATCTGACTCTTGATCTCAGGGTGCAGAGTTCAAGCCCTACATTGGCCTGGAGCCTACTTGAAAAAAAATAAAAAGTAGATTAGTGATAGGAGGAATGTTGGAGTCAGGAATGTTAGAAAGACGTAAAAGTGGCTATGGATCAATGTTGAAGCTCTCCAAGAGATGATTCCCTCATGAAGTAGCCTGTGAAGAGGTCATGCCTACTGGTATTCAGTAGGTATTCAGAATATGTTTGAATCTAAATCCTGTGATCTAGGAAGGAAAATATAACCAGGGTAATAAGCCATCAGCTACCTGCAGAGGGAGCTTCTGAGTTTGGAACATACATAAAATAAATTACTTTGTGAAAGTCTCATCTTAAAGTATCAGGCAGTAGGCAAGTTTAATTTCCTACTTCAGTTAAAAGGCCAGAGAGAAATGATGCAGAAGTTACTTGGCAGGGAAGAAACCTCATTGTTTTTGTTCTCTCCATAAAACTTGCTAATTATACCTGTGGTGGTACTCAGTGTTCTTTGGGAACATGGTTTAAAAGTCAATTTAGGAGCACTTGGGTGGCTCAGTCAAACTTCCAACTCTTGATTTCGGCTCAGGTCATGATCACAGCTTCATGAGATCAAGCCCTGTGTCAGGCTCTGCACTGACGTTCTAGAGCCTGCTTGAGTTTCTCTCTCTCTGTCTCTCTTTCTCTCTGCCCCACCCCTGCTCACATGCATGCTTGCATGTTCTCTCTCAAAATAAATAAACATTAAAATAAATAAATAAATAATAAAAGTCTATTTTATTCTTTGGGCACCTGGGTGGTTCAGTTGGTTGAGCATCCAACTTAAGCTCAGGTCATGATCTCGCAGTTTGAGTCTCACAGTTTGTGAGTTTAAGCCCCACTTTGGACTCAACTGCTGTCAGTGCCAAAGCTATCAGCACGGAGCCTGCTTCGGATCCTCTGTCCCCTTCTTTCTCTGCCCCTCCCTTGCTTGCGGTCTTTCTCTCCCTCAAAACTAAATAAACATTTTTAAAAACTCAGTTTATTCTTTTGCAAATTGATTTCAGAAGAAAAGAGTGTATTAAATAATGGCTAGAGACTAGACACCATCTCAGGGGAAAAAAATGAAAAAAGAGGTGACCACAGCCTGGGCATTACATGATTATAAGCTATTGTTGTCAATTGTAGGGGCTATATAACAAGAACTGAGAGATGGCAGAATTAATGAAGAAGGAGCAGCAGAATACTGAAAGTTAAGTGAAGCTGGGTGAAAGGTATAGGAAGGTTCATTATACCGGAGGTTCTTTTCTATTTTTGTTTATATTTGAAAATTCCCAAAATAAAAAGCTTAATTTTTAGAAGATGTTCCAGTATAGAACGTTTCAGTTCAAAATATTTAATACCTAACTATATGCCTACTACTGTATTGTATTTTATGTTATTCTTAATTGTATTCTTCAAAATGCAAGGGACTGGGAAGAGGAGGTACTCATTTACTAGCATTAAAGGGAAAAGGAGTGACTTCTTAGTATCAGAAATCTGCTGAAAATCTTAGGACTCCATAATACCATTTCCACAAAAGCAAAAGAGAAATGATACTTCTTTATCTCTTGTTCTTTTAATGTTGGTTAGCACCTCGCATAGCAGGTTCTTTTTTATTCACAAAAGAAAAGATTCAAAGGCACACTTTAGCTTTGCAGGAAGACTTAAGAGGACACTATTTAACAAGGAAGTTTGTAACTTCAGACATTCAGAAAAACTCACTTAGGAAGAAGATGGGCTTAGAGTATGCTCACTAGTGACCTCATGAGAGTCTGCTTTACAGAAATCCCTTATAGCATTTTGGAAGTAGGGACTCTCTTTATGGAAGCCTATAAAAACCTAAAAGAAAGTCATTCTTTTTGCATATTTGTAATTATTTAAATACTGGGTGTATTAAAATGGTTTTTAATGGTTTTCATTATAGTTTTTCTTTCTGTTCCCCAAAGTCTTCCTTTATTGATCTCTAGCCCATATTTTCTTCCTACTCGATAATCTTTTCATTGGCTGATGCAGGATTTGAGAGAAAAGTTCAGAGAAAAATCAGTGAAAATGATATAGTAAGATGGTACAATTTCCTTCTGTTACTGATAATTAAAGGAGATTGGGAAATTCAAACTGCTAAAATTACCATGTTTTACTAATTTAATAGTACATAGGTAGTTTCTTAAAGATGGGGCTGATTACGTTGGCAGCATGCATTTGATGGATGACTGTCATTATCTTCTCAAACCTGCCTGACACTTTAAGTATAGAAAATGATAATTAAATTTTCAAGAGACCATGTTGAGATTATAAGATTTGGGGCTTGTAAAAGAACAAGCATAACAGTTGGCTAGTGGTGGTTAGTATGTTTTTATTGACCTGGGGGAAGGAATAGAAACATCTCAGGTTTTCTTTTACTTTGTTTCCCTGTATAGTCCCCCCTCCCCTTCAATTAATGTATTGTCCAAAGTGTTGGTAATGACTTGGAACTATTCAGGTTGCACAAAGCATTTAATGAAATCTTGCCTTAGACAAAACACTAGAGAGGATCATAATTAATGTCTCATTTTCTGCCAGTTGCTATTGATTACTCATTCAAGATCCCTTTGTTCTCAGAATGATAACAACTGTAGTTTGCATCACTATCTAATGAGATTCTCAGGATAGGATTCTTTAACAACATGCTGATAATTGCTAACATATCCCTGGAATTTCAATGTAAATGAATTTGCATCATAATACAATTATTTCACAGTATCTGTATTTTCCAAATTCAAAATTTATTAGTCTGTTTTTTTTAATTATTTGTAAAAAATTAACAGAAGACTGATGTATTAAAGCCCTACATGTGTATTTTGCCCTGAGTACCCCTTTACCCTCTGAGTTTATTTGACTGTGAGCAGCTTCTTTGTCACTCTCCACTTTTTCCTGTCTTCATCTCAGAAACTTTGAGTGCATTTACAGATAAACTGTATTGTGATATCTCTCAATCAAAAAAAAATTAGAAATATAGTAATACTATACTGATTTTGCTCCTGGAACGATTTTGTTTCTTCAACCCTTAGTGACAAGGGAAATACATAGTACAGTTTAAAGAATTCAACTGAGAAATTTTAATAGTTTATATTCTGTTTTATCATGACTGTGTTCTATACCTTTTTATGTCTTTAATTAGTACACTCCCCTCTCAAAAAAGACAAACCTGAGAACAGCTGCTTGCCTTTATATGTTAAAACTGCATACCATTTCAGGAAATTAAAGATTTCTGTCGAATGTACACACCAGAGGTTCTGTGAGTCCATATTACATATTTAAAAATTTTTACAGTGCATGACTATAACATAAGATACTTTGCATCTTATTTTTCTAGAAAACAAATCAGTGATGAATTAGTGCTTCAAAGTTTTGATCAGAATATGAGGCTAACAATTTTTGATATAGGGTTAATTAATTTAACCTTATTAGTTAATAAGTCCTTGTTTAATCTGAAATTATAAATGGATATGAAAGTATATTTTAGTACAGTGTGGGCCAAGCCATTTAATGGTAAAAAGCAGTTCTGAGGAAGTAAGTTTATATTTATCAAGATTTCAGACACTTTCCCTTTTAAGGGTAAAGAATATCCAAGGGCCTGGGTGGCTCAGTCTGTCAAGCAGCTGACTTCGGCTCAGGTCATGATCTCACGGTTTGTGGGTTTGAGCCCCACATCGGGCTCTGTGCTGAGAGCCTGGAGCCTGCTTCGGATTCTGTATCTCCCTCTCTCTCTGCCCCTTCCCTGCTTATGTTCTGCCTCTGTCTCAAGAATAAATTTAAAAAGAAAAAGGAAAAAAGAATATCCAAATCACTGTAGTGTGGTTCTGAATCCTCTGGGCTGCTAAGCCCCACCATTTTCATATAGGATATTCTTCTGATTTCCTATTAAATCACATTTAGAGTACCTTCCAAGATATTTAAGAAGTTACATGAATAAATGATGTTGGTCAAACTCATTACTTTCTTTCTCTCCTTTACTTTTTGGTCACTATCACCATGTAGACTTACACTGAATAGTCTTTTCAAGTTCACATTTTAGAGTCGGGGTTTCTCAGCGCATGAAGAGGGGGAAAGAACTTTAATATATACATTTTTTATATATATTAAATATATACATAGGCTACTAAAATTCCATATAAAGAAATGGGGATTTTTATTTACAGGGTAGAGGTTTGTCATACGTAATTTAAAATGAAACTTTACTATAGTTTTTATTACAGTAATCTAGGCTATATTAGTGTTTCGGGGATGAACCTTAATTGATTATTCTTCAGTAATTAGATACATTTTTCACAGTTGAGATTTTAGATGACTATTAAAAAAGATTGTTTTTTAAGACTGTGTTAAGCAATTTAGTACTCTGTCATTTCAGAAAACTAATTCTGCCTTGAACAAGATGGCTTGGCAGAATAAAACTGCTTTGCCTAGTTCTGTATCCTCTGGGATTGTGTATTCTTTTTTGCCTGAGATACCTTCAGGACAAGATCAGTGGCAATCAATAATGCTTCTCATTAGTTTTTAAGCAGGCAGGAAAATCAATAATATGAACTGATATGTAATTTTATTTTAGGGGAAATAAACTAAATAGTGTATTATTTGTGCTTTAGTTTTACCAAAATGTTTGAAGAATCAAAGAAAAGAAAAATACTTTATTAGTGATATAATATCAAAATGTTAGGTTTATATAGTTTAGCCCTTGATTTTTTTTTTAGTCACTTTCCATTAGTTTCATGAGTATTATTTCCTAGATTGCCAAGTCCTTGTGGAGAAAACATTGTCTTAAACTTCTTTTGTAGTTCTTCTAGTACTGAACTATTCATTTTAATTAAGGGTAGAATATCTTGTGTTCTTAAAAAGAAACAATTTCTCCTACATTAACTTTGCCTAATTATATAGATCATGATACAAATTGAGTAAGGAGACATGGTTATTTTTGTATGATTAGGACAGCTAAGTGAAGAACATCTTCTGTGGGTTTTTTTAGCATTAATATCACTGTGGAACAAGAATACAGATTATTTCCTAACCATATCTTTGTATTTATCTATACCAAGGAGAAAGGGTTATCAACAATGTTGTTGGTAACAAGTAAACTTTTCTCCTAAAAAAAACTTACTCTTCTTCTTCCTTTCTTCAATGCATGTGTACAGAATCTACCAGTACGTGTTTTGTAGATAAAACAGCTTTAGGATTCTAATCCGCAAAGTCATTTACAGGTCACTTAAATGTTTTCAAGTTCATGGTCTTATATATGGTAATTAGGTTCCTGAACTCTGGTAGAAGTCTTCTTCATATTGAAAAAGGAGACTCTTAAACAGACCTTGTTTCAAATTAGGGTTCTACTACTTGTTATCTATATAACATATAATTTATATAATAAGATTGCAGTAAATATTAACTGAGATGGCACATTTGTAAGTATGCTTGCTGATCTTTGATATTTATTCTGATTTTCTCCAACTTCTTATTTTGAAAAATTACAAACTAACAGAAAAGGTACAAGAATAATAAAGTTAATATCTATGTGCTCTTAATGAAATTTCATCAGTATTTCACCACATTTGTGCATGCACATTCCTTTCTTTCACTTAGTATGTGTAGGTGTTTGTATGCTACATGTGAGTTTATACACACAAGTAAACACACATCTACTGAATCATTTTCAGAATAAGTTGGCATTTTTCTATTTATTCTTGATTTAGATTGTTACAGTTTGAATCTGTCACCCTCTTTTGGATTTAGCCTCTAATTGTCAGCCCTCTCTCTAGGGGCCTGTCCATTCTCTTTCCAATTTCCAATATCCTTTCTTACCATAGCCATTGGGAGTTGTAATTCAGCTTAGATTCAGGGCAGACAAGGTCTCCTTACTTCGGATAAAGAGTTGTGCCCAGGAAACAGTATATGAAATCTCATTCACCTTATTTTCATTCTTTTGTGGAATGAAAGAATTAAATTGGAATGAAAGATGTAAAACTTTCCCTTTTTTCATATGGTATGATCTTACATATACAAAATCCACAATAAAGCTATTTGAGCTAATAAACATCTATAATTGCAAGATTCAAGATCAAAAACTAGTTGTACTTCTATACACTAATAATGAACAAACCAAAAATAAAATTAAGCCACCAAATCCATTTAGCATCCAAAAGAATAAAATACCTGGGAATAAGGAAGGGCTCCTGGGTGGCTCAGTGGGTTTAGCATCTGACTCTTGATTTTGGCTCGGGTCACAATCTCACAGTTCGTGAGGTCAAGCATGTTAGTCTCTGTGCTATCAGTGCAGAGCCTACTTGGGATTCTCTCGCTCCCACTCTGCCCCTCCCCTGCTCACATAGTTTATCTCTCTCAAACTTTATAAAAAATTACCTAGGAATAAATTTAACTACAAAGTGTAAGACTTAAATACTGGAAACTACAAAGCATTGCTAAAAGCAATTACAGAAGACGGAAGTAAACGGAAAAATATTCAGTGTTCATCAATCAGAAAACTTAGTGTTGTTAAGATGGCAAAACTCCCCAAAGCAATCTACAAATTCAGTGCAATCCCTATCACAATCCCAGTGGCATCTTTTTGCAGAAATGGATAAGTTGATTCTCAAATTTTCTCTGTAATTTCAAAGAACCCCAAATAGTGAAAACAGTATTGACAAAGAAGAATAAAGTTGGAGAACATATACTTCTCATTTTCAAAACTTACTACAAAGCTACAGTATGGAACTGGCATAATGTGGACATACAGACAAATGGGATAGAATTGAGAGTCCAGAAATAAACCCAAATATCTATAAGCAATTGATTTTCAACAAAGGATGCCAAGACTACGGAATAAGGAAATACTATTGTTTTCAACAAATGGTACTAACACAACTGGATATCCACATTCAAAAGAATGAAGTTGGACCTCTACCTTCTACCATATACAAAAATTAACTCAAAGTGGATTAGTGATCTTGGTATAGGCTAAAACTATATACTCTAAAATAGAGGGCTAAATCTTCATTACCTTGACTTTGGCAGTAGGTTCTTAGACGTGACATCAAAAGCATGACCAAAAAAATAAATTAGACTTCATCAAAATTTAAAACTTGGACATTAAGAAGTAAAGAGACAACCTGCAAAATGGGGCATGCAAATAATATGTCTGATAAGTGTTTAGAATTCAAAACATAATGTGTAAGAACTCATTTCTTTTAATGTTTATTTATTTTGAGAGACAGCATGCATGTGCATGAGCAGGGGAGGGAGAGAGAGAATCCCAAGCTAGTTCTGCAGTCAGCACAGACTGCAACACTGGCCTGGATCTCATGAACTGTGAGATCATGACCTGAACCAAAATCAAGAGTTGCTTGCTTAACTAAGCCACCCAGGTGCCCCAGTATATAAGAACTCTTACAATATAAGAGTAGAAACACAACCCAATTTAAAAATGGTCAAAGGCCTTGAATCGATATTTTTCTAAATAAGACAGTACAAAGGGCCATCAAGTCCATGAAGAGATATCCAACATCATTAATCATTAGGGAAATGCTAATTAAACCACAGTAAGATACTAGTCCATATCCACAAGAATGGCTACAATTCAAAACAAAACAAAAAACTAGTAATAAGTGTTGGTAAGGATGTAATTAGAATTCTCATACATTGCTAGTGGGAATGTAAAATGGCACAACCATTGTGGAAAACAGTTTGGCCATTCCTCAAAGAGTTAAGAATAGAATTGCCATATGACTCAGCAATTCCACTCCTAAGTATCGCCCAAAAGAATTGAAAACAAGTATATAAACAAATGCCCATACACAAATGTTCATAGCAACACTATACACAGTAGTCCAAAGCAAGAAACAACCAAAATGTCCCGTCAGTAAATGAATGGATAAACAAATTATAGTATATCCATACAATGGAATATTATTCAGCCCTACAAAAGAATGAAGTGCTAATACAAATTATGACATGGATGCACTTCAGAAACATGCAAAGTGAGAGAAGCCAGACACAAAAAGTTACATATGATTGCAATTATATGAAATATTCAGAATAGGTAAATTCATAGAGAAGCAAATTAGTGATTGCAGAGGCTAGAGAGGAGAGGAGGAATGGAAGTAACTGTTTAATGAGTATAGGGTTTCCTTTGGAGGTGATAAAAATGTTCTGGAACTAGATGGTGATAGTCACATAATGAATATACCAGATATCATGAGTTGGAAACTTTGCAGTGGTTAACTTTATTTTACTTGAATTTGAGCCTTTTTTAAGCTGAAACATAAAAATTATTTAAAATTATCAAATAGTGTGATAAACTGAAAAGAGTTTTTCTTGATTATTAGAATGGAGGCAGGAACTGGGCTACTATGACTTCTGTTACAAAGTTCTATTGTTTCTCTCTGGCCAGAGGTGAGGTTTATTTCTTAGTGCCTTTCTGATATTCTGTGGCTAAACAGACAGCTACTAATAGTATGGTGACAGCAGGTATTAAATATGAGGTAGGGGGGTAGTATATGTATCAGAGGAATCATAGCCCTTTTCACATGAAAGCATCCTCTCAACTGTATCCAGCACCTTTTCCAGTTGAAGTCTTTTTCCCTCAGCTACCAGAAAGCTTGGAACCAAAGTCTGCCAAGTTAACTTCATTTGCTTTATGATAGGGTCACTGGTTTAGTAGGTCAGGGGTGCTGAATCTCTGGGTTTCAGTGAAGCACTTGACAACGTTTCATGTCATTGTAGCATACCTTAGGGATCTCCTCAGCCTTGTCATCCTGATGTCTTCTTTTAGTCTCATTTTTATGCCCCAGTACTAAAAAGGCTAACAGGTGCATTGGTGAACAGACTCAGAATCTAAAACAGATAGAAATGATAAAATTTAACAAGATTAATTTTATCAGGTAAATGTTTTGTATTTGGGACTAAAGCACAACTGAAAATGTAACCATTGGAGGAACAAGACTTAATAGCAACATATGCAGTAAAGAGTAACAGCGTGTGGTCACTCCTAACCTCTTAATATGAGCTAGCACAAATGGGTTGTTTAAATGTAGTGTTGAAAATGACTCCGCACTAATCA
The DNA here is from genome assembly GCA_028646485.1 of Cryptoprocta ferox. Lineage (NCBI taxonomy): Eukaryota > Metazoa > Chordata > Mammalia > Carnivora > Eupleridae > Cryptoprocta > Cryptoprocta ferox. Next base: position 93,665,825 of record CM053560.1, read on the forward strand.
GGCCACATCTGGGGCATTGTCGTCCATTCCATTTTACAAGACACTTGACAAACTGAAAATAAATCCAGAGATCTTATGTCAGAGATGATGAGGATTACATTCAAACCCCTATGTCATGAGACACAGATGAAGAAAACAGGAATGGCTTGTCTTGAAAATATTGGCAGTCGTCAAACAATGAAAACTATATTAAAAGAAAAAAAGGAAAAAGAACAGAATTGACTGCCTTGAATGGTCATGAAAGCATTCAAGCAAAGACTTGGTGGTCATTTTTCAGAAGTATTCTTGATGATTAAAGGGTGAAACATAGTAACTATAGTGTGTTTCAGCCTTAAGATTGTTTAAATTTACATAATTACTAGAAATTAGGTAACATGAAGATGAGGAAAGAGAGAACATACAGGTTTATTTTTTTAACGTTTATTTTTGAAAGAGAGAGAAAGTGGGGGAGGAGCAGAGAAAGAGAGGGAGACAGAATCCAAAGCAGGCTTGGAGCTGTCGGCGCAGAGCAGGATGCAGGGATCAGACTCACAAACCATGAGATCATGATCTGAGCTGAAGTTGGACGGTTAAATGACTGAGCCACCCCCGGCACCCCGAGAAAATGTAGGTTTAAACCAATGTTCTAATAAACCAAAGTTCAGATATTTATTAGATGCGTCTAATTCAAGGCATTGTTGAAGGCACTAGCATCGTCTGAATAACCATCTCAATAACTCAGAAGTGATGACATTTTCCGGTTTGAGTTGGTATCAGTGAGAAGATAACTTGTTTCCTTGGCTTTGTTTTATAGTCTAGTCTCCTGAGACAAGATCTAGGGCTTGGAAGCCCAGCACAGCTGTCTTCTTCAGGAAAACCTGGAACACCATACTACTCGTTCTCTGCCACAAGTTCCAGGAGAAGACCACTCCATGACTCTGCAGCACTTGGTAAGTGTGTTGTACAACAAACCCTATCTTAACAAATGTTTTTTGTTTGTTTGTTTTTTGACCCCCTTAGTTTTTACTTCTGGCCGCACTTTTATTTAGAAGAAATTTGGTTTCTTAAGTATCATGTTGACATTAGAGCTTATTTGCATAAAATAATGTATCTATTAGATATTTAATAGTCAATTTAATACTCTTGTTTGGTCATCATAAGAGGAACTAAATAGTGAAAATGGGACTGGTTTTTTCTATTATAGTAAAAATGTTATGTGCTAACACTAACACCTTATTTTTGACTAAGATTAATATAATGCTGATCATGCAAAGTGGTTTTATATACTTTCTCATCTCATTAGTATAACAGACCTGCTAGTCAGTAGATTTAATATAAACTGAGGCCCGGGAGGACACTTTTACATAATTAGTAGGTGGTTTTCCCAGGATAAAATTAAGATTTTTCTGATTCCACGTCCAGTATTTTTTGTATATTAGTTGCTTCTACTCCCCAATTTTTAAAAAATTGAGATAAAATCAATCATATTAAAATAAACAATTCAATGATATTTAGTACATTCACAGGGCTGCAAAGCCATCATCCCTCTCTCCCTCCAAAACATCACCTCAATAGGAAACTCTGGACCTATTTAATTTTGAACCCTCATTTTCTTTAGCTTTCTTCTTCTGTGCCTTATACATAGCCTAGCCAGGCCAGTCTGTTTTGTGTTGCTCCTTTTACAGCAAGCCTCAGGTATGGTATACTCTGACACCTTATCCAAGCAGTGTTTAAATGTTGGAATTTTTGGTGATTCCTACCAAACAATCCTTTATACAAGAAAACTGAAGTTGTACAGGATGTTTATATCAAAGATATGGCAGCTTTTGAAATTAATATAGCCCACTGAAAGAAATTATGCCATAGTTACTTATTCCACAAATATTTGTTGACTGCTTCCAATTCATATATCTACCTTCTGTCAAACCTAGAGGTTTCCAAAATAACCCTAGTCCATGGATGGAGAGTATGCTTGAGGGTATACAATGGCAAAAATGGTCATGTTTGGAATAGAGAGCTCTGACTGGAATGTGCCCACCTGTCAGCATTATGGGTGACTCAGTATATGTACTGATAAAGTAAGCCCAGATGATTTAGACCAGTATATTGTTTGTTACCAAAGAAATGATAAATTGTAAAGCGTCTTTCATCCATCTTTATTACTTTTGTTTCCAATCAAAAGAGTTAGGGTACTACGAACATATTCATATGAGTCTAGATGTAGCAGTGTCACTCTAGAGAAACATCTTCTTAGTATGCTATGTGAGCAAATACTGTAACAAAAAGCACTAATCTGGACCAATATACTATTACTTAAGCACCTCAGCCAAGGCTTGGTACCCAGTGGATTATCATTCCATTCTTCATTGTTATTTCTCACTCAGCCACTGTTTCTTGGCATTGCAGTTACACATAAAAATCTCAGACTTGAAAGGACTTCAGAGATCATCTACACCCACCTGAGCATTTTCTCAAGCTACTTAGATGCTTTAGGAAATCAACATTTTGTAAAACGGCATCTAGCTATTTAATTCATAAACATTTTGCCACAGAACTTAATGTAAACTAATAATAATAGCTAAAATTTATTGTCACTCCCTGTTTACACAGTCCTAAACATCTTTCATGTACTATCTTTATTACAATAACTGTAAAAAGCGTTTTCCTCTTTTTACATCTTATGCAGTCAAGCTCAAAGAGAGTAAAAGTAACTTGCCCAAGTTTACATAGCTGCTCTATGATGCAGCTGAAATTTGAATCCAGCCAGCTTACTCAAACTGTTATACTTTGCAACCCCTCAAAAATGAACTATGAATCCCAAACTCATAATTTTAAATGCAATATTACATATGTAATTGTGTAGTGACAGCCAATGATGAGATAAAAATATAAAAGAAAAATTTATATTCACATTGGAGGAAAAAACCGTTCTAAACTAAATAGCAACATCTTCTGGTAGTAATTAATCCAAAATAAATTGATGAGCTCCACACTGACAGGAGCAGTTCAGTTGACTCCGCACAGAGTATGAGTTTTGCTCAAGGGATGCTGCATTTATGAGTTGTAAAGAGTTGGGTTCTAGAAAAGCCTCACAAAGAGAAAAAATTTGCTTCTAAGTTTTATAGAGTTTGCCAGATGTTGTTTATCTTTGGCACTTTTGTTTTAAGGAAATATAGGCGGCCTCTTGGTGGAGGGACTTAAATGGTAATGAATGCTTTTCCCCCTTTTTTATTGTATAAAATTTTTCCACATGCTACACATGCTTATAAAGTTGCTTTCTTAGCTTTGCAGCTTCCTGGAATAGTCTCTGTAAAGAGTACCAGCCCTAATTTAAATGAATTTCATTCTTTCTTAAACAACTGTGTATCTTATTATGTCATATAATTTGTGACCCAGGAAAATATCTGCCTGTTTAATTCTAATTTTTACAGTTTGCAAAAATAGTATACTTTACATTAGCCTTCTTAATAGTGAATGCTTCTGAAAAATCCTGAGTTTCATCCATTATTTGTGTAAGATTGGAAAACTGCGCTTAACCACCTTTTTTTACAGTAAATAAGTTGGACAAATTTTAAAAAGTTTTAGAGATACGTAAAATCGAAATACCAAGTGAGGCTGGTTGAGTATCTGTGAAAATACTCATGTTCTCATTTATATCAATAAATTATTTAAATCTTATAAAGAAATATACTTTCTCTAGTTATTTTTTGGAAATATATATAAACATCCAAGGATAAATGACACAATAATCAGTGCTGCATTTGCAGTTTTGACCACATACTGTGGTTTTTTTTAATGCTTATTTATTTTTGAGCGAGGGGGCTCAGAGAGAAACAGTGCAAGAGGGGGAGGGGCAGAGTGAGAGGGAGATACAGAATCTGAAGCAGGCTCCAAACTCAGAGCTATCAGTGCAGAGCTGGACCTGGGGCTCGAACTCACGAACCACAAGATCATGACCTGGGCCAAAGTCGGAGGCTTAACTGACTGAGCCACCCAGGCACCCCAGTCATACATTGTTAACAGTAAATGTTCTTACAGCATCCTGGATGACATTGTATATGACAGTGCCTGTATGTAATAGTTGATGTAGCATTTCTCTGACATAATTACAACCATAATTTTTATTTATTAAATTTTATTTCAAATGTTTTAACATAGTTGTAGTATAGCATTAACTTTCATAACTGTTGAATATGCTTTTAAACCTAACTCTTAATATGATGTGGATACTAAATTTGTTAAGCAGTTGTACTTTTAAAGTGACCTGTTACACCAGATGCCCGTCTGTAAATGACAGTGCTTAGTGTGGAGCCTGGCACATAAATGGGTACTTAAGAAATGTTATTCTCTTCCCTCACACATGCTTATTGGTTTGTTATTATTTTTCCTGTTTTACTTTGTTTGCTTTCATCTCTCTAAACTTATGGGAATATATATTTCAGAACATATCACTTCATTAGGAGAATTGTTTTGCCCAGGAACCAGTTAGAAAGAATGAAGCCCTCATCCTTATATTCCCTTGCTTACTCCTAAATATTGGAAAACCAGAAAAGTACTAGAAGGGAAAACTCTTTCCTATTCAACTGAATTCTGATGTTTTCTAATATAAATGCTAATGAAATATATTGTTTTCCATATGCAGATCCTTTGCAAGCAAAGAAAGTCAGAAAGGTGCCGCCTGGTTTGCCTTCTTCAGTAAGTACCCATTTTTTTGACTTTGTGGTAAACAACTGATTTCACCTATTCAGTATTTGCTAGCTGTAAGGATATATTCGATTGGTGTCAGCAGGCACACTTCACATAGTAACTGTTCACTGTCAAACGGAATCATTGATTGAGATAAATCCACATTTAATGTTAGGTTTTTAGATTTCTCTGCAGTAATTTGTAGCTTACTCATATGCTGTTATTCCGTGTCCCTGTCATTTGAATTCCCCTCTTGGGAAGAGGACTAGGCCGGTAGCTGTCAAAGAAGATCTCCTGTACAGGTCTTTTGATGTTTAATTAGTCATTATGTTGCTGAACAGGAGGACAGACAGAGATTAATAGCTGAGAATCTTAGAAATTTACATTTGTAATAATCCCAGTGGAGCTAAAGACATTAAGATTCGGAGGACATGTTCGGCTCAGCTTGCCTCAGTAGGACTGAAGTTATTAATATGCATAAATCACCGAGTCAGATGTTCATTGTGAAGCCCTTGTGGATTTTAAAGCCTTCATTAAGCCTTTCCTAACTTCAGCCTAGCATCAGGAAAGCTTTCAAGCAACTAGTTTGTTGATCCCTCTTTGCTCAAAAAATGTATCCTTTGAGGATAAAGAGCTTTCATGAAGGAGGTTGGAAAGGTTTGGTGAACAATCGCTAATGGCCGTGATAATCTAATACTGTAGGGGTGTTTGTGCTATTAAATATACTTTATTCTAAAGAGTAAAAGTATTTGTAAATGAACCTACATCATAAATCCAAGTACATTTAAAAAATCTCTGGTTGGAGAAGGGAAATCTTTTTTCCTCCTTCCCTTTGCTTAGAACAAATGGGGAGTGGGGCTTTTGGACGGAGGCCCCATGCCTTGTAGGGTACATCTCTTTGTTGTGTAAATGGATGTTGGGCTTTTATTTGGCAGTACTTAACACATGGGCGCAGGTGCTGCTGGATGAGTCACAGCTCATCGAAGTATACACTGAATGGAATATCCGGCTTGGCAAGTAGTAATCTAGAAGGAGCAGCATGGGTCTGAGCTTTATTTTTTATTAAGGCTGAAGTAGAGATATCATCTTTTTGGTTGTTTGCCTGCCTTCTTTCCTGTGTTCTTCCCCTGTCTTCTCTTCCGTGTGGTACATGAAAACTCAAATTTGAAATCCTCTTTGAAACTCAGTTCCAGATGGACTGAGTTTTATGCAGCCTAGGGCAGCTGTGCTCTGAACCTGCAGCCTACCTGGAAGGTTGGATTGCAGCTGCAGGCATTCTTAAAAGCTTTTGCTTGCATAAGCACTCGGGCCCACTAGAGGCTGAATAGCTGCTTGATAAACAAAATGAACACAATGCCTCAAATCATTATTCCCGAAGACAGGAATTTTTTTTCAACAACAGCTAAAAATAGTTGGGCAATTTACATTTTAACAGTTGTATGCTGTGCAGGGGTAGGTGGTTCAGCAGTATAACAGATGATTTCTGCTAGATTAACAGAAATCATATTTAAAACTGACAGAACTGCTAAAACATGTAACTGTGCAATTTTCTTGTAATTTATTGCTATAATTCTATGAAAGTAATAAAAGTTAAATTACATATTAATATTTAGCAGAACTGCACAGATGAAAAAAAAATACAAGGTTTGAAAATGAAAAATTAATCTCATTTCTTCTTAGCCTGACATTGACTTTAAGACACAGTGTATTTTCAGTGTTTCATAGTTTTTTCATGTTTAAAACAAAAGGGCAATATAGAACAGCCTGGATAAAGAATAGATACTGGAGGTAACCAGTATTGTTTCCAGTCCTAATCATAACACATTCACTACTTGGAGGTAGTTCTTTCAATTGTTTCATGTGTCAGGACCAGCCACAGGGAAAGGGAAAACTACGGAATTCTGAACTTTAATTTCTTTGAGAACCATTAGAAAATTTCATAAGCCAAGCCTACTTACGTACTGTGTTACTAACTGCCTTACTCGGGATTTATTAGATATTTGTATAGAACAGAATAGAATTCAGTGTTTTCAGTTTTATATTTAACATCCTCATCAAACATACACTACTCAGAAACCATGATGAAAATAGTATTTAAACATTGAATGTCATTAAGGATATATAAAGAATAAATGCATTTTAATTCATTGAAAGCATATTAAATGCTATGTTGAAATCTTAAGGTTTTTAAAGAGAATTTTTTTTTAACTTTAAAAATAGATACTCCAACCTCGGCTCAGGTCATGATCTCATGGTTCTGAGTTCAGGCCTCACGTTGGGCTCTGTGCTGACAGCTCAGAGCCTTGAGTCCGCTTCGGATTCTGTGTCTCCCTGTCTCCCTCTCTCTCTGCCCTCCCCTGCTCGCTCTTGCTCTCTCTCTCTTTCTCTCTCTCTCTCAAAAATAAACATTAAAAAAATTTTTAAAGATACTTTGATAAATATTCCCAAAATAATGAACTCTGGGAATACTTATGGTTATACTGTTTACCTTTTCAGTATCTAAAGCAAATGGGAATTTAAAGTTAACGGTTTTCTTTTGGAATCCTTTTATTGAAATACATATAATTTATAGACCTTTAACAGTATTAATTATAAAGAGGTATAAAAATGGATGTGGACTGTGTATATTTTATTTTATGATGACTTGAATATCATACTTCCTAAACCAAACTAGAAACTTTGGCAGTAACATCTCAGATGTTCACAGTTTGCTGTTTATCCAAAATATCTTTAATCATCTTTAAAATACGTGTTATCCTTTTACTAAAGAAACAGTAGAAGAGCTAGGTTAATATTGTACTACTCATACTGCTACAGAAAACCAGAGGCAGGGTTACTTAACATGCAAAACATGAATAATCTATATAGTTGACCAAAGAACATTGGCCTTTTCTTTTTGTAAACCATGATATAAACTTAGGTTTCGTAAGCACAAACCTCAGCTCTGCAGAGGCAACTGAATGGTAATTCCTGTCTGTGGATTAAGGTCCAGTAAGGGTGTGCTGGCAACATTAAAGCAACATGATTAGTACGGTTTAGAGAATGATCTGCTCAAATCTGCTGGCTCATTTAGTGATTGTTTGTATGACCCGCTTAGTCCTTAGAAAATTTGAAGTGGGAAATCTGAAGTTCCTTTCAGGTCGAAAAATGCTAAGTACTTACGGTTTTAAAACTGATATACACAATACATAACCAAAAAGCACAGTGGGCATAGTTTTCTTCCTACTGTTAAAAAATATATATCCTTAAGCACATTGAATTTTCCACTTGCTTTTCTAGCTAGATTGAAATATTGGACAAAGTGGACCTGTAGCAATAACATTAGAATGATGCTTAGATATTGAAAAGCCTAACATAGACACACACCATCATACCTTCAGGGAATGTACCATATAGTTTGAGAAACAAGTATTCATTGAATTAATTATATTGCAGTGAGACAGGTGTAAGTGTATACCAAGGACTCTGGAAACATAGGGTAAGTAGAATTAACCCTACCTTGGGAAGTACAAATGGCCTCAGGAGTTGACATTTCAGCTGTGTTTGGAAAGATGAGTAGCAATTTTTCTCTTAGAGAAGAGGGAGAATGAAAAGACAGGTAAAAGGCATAGACATGAAAAAATAAACGCATGCTCAGGACACATCTAGAAGTACGGCATTACTGGATTCTATACCAAATACAACTTTTGTGCTTTTCCTATGGCAGACCCACTTTCCCACTCCAGAGGAGGATTGGGGAACATACAAAATCAGTTCCAATATGAAAAGGTATAAACTGTCATAGCAGTCTAACTGGATAAAGTCCTAAAGTATCCTGGCTGATAAATAATAGGTGGCATTTGAATTGTTACGGTTTATCTGGGAGACTTTTAGAAGGCATGGGAGTTTGACTTTGTGGGGTGTTTTCCTCCTTTTTTAGGGCTCCTGAACCTCCTCTCCCCTTCTCTAGCCTCCAACTTTGTTCTTATATGTATACCAGTTGTTTTTTATCTCTATCAGATTTATACTAAGATACAACATATAAGGAAATTTTGAAGAACTGGATAGTGATGGGGGTAGTTGTGGTTTTATCCTAGTAATTTTTGAAAAAAATTGAAACATTTGTAGTATATTTGTTAACATCCCTTACAGTCTCACTGTCCATCTGTTAGAGGTGCAGGACTTACATGTATCTTTGTTAACCATTATCTATATTATCTTAATCTTTAATCTTTGCAACACACCTCTTTAAGGTAACTAAATATACTCTTCTTAAAAATGAGGAAATTGTGGGGCGCCTGGGTGGGTCAGTCAGTTGAGCGTCTGGCTTCGGCTCAGGTCATGATCTCGCGGGTCGTGGATTCGAGCCCCGCGTCAGGCTCTGTGCTGACAGCTGGCTCAGAGCCTGGAGCCTGTCTTTGGAGTCTGTGTCTCCCTCTCTCTCTGACCCTCCCCTGCTCACACTGTCTCTCTCTCTCTCTCTCTCTCTCTCTCTCTCTCAAAGATAAATAAAACATTAAAAAAAATTTTTTTTTAAAGAAAAGAAAACAATGAGGAAATTGAGACTCAGATATTAAGTAACTTGCCCAAGATCACACATAGAGCCAAGATTATAACCTAATTTAATATCAAAGACCATTTTCTGTTTATTATAAATGTTAAAACATATTATATATCTTGGTTTACTCATAAAACATCCTGTTCAGTATATTAAATTTAAACCATAGTTTATTGTCAATTATGTTTTTGTTGATCAAATTTATTTTTAATTGGCTTCGTTCTTTTAAGTACCTATCAGCATCTGAAAGGATGATGTAGAAAAGCACAGACTTTCCAGTCCAGCAGATAATGGGTTTTATCTGGCCTCGGCTGCTTTTTATTTTAACCTTGGAGAACTTGCTTTTAAGTTTTCTAAATTGCAAATCTATTTGTGAAAAAGGAGATAATGCCTGTCTAAAATGTTAGTGTGTACGTATCCTATGCCTAACATGTGTCTAGCATATAATAGACACTCAATAAAGGTTATTTTTTCTAGTTCCTACCAGGAGAGCCTGAAATTTGCAGAACTGTAGCATTTCATTTTTACCAAATACCAAATTTTGCTGAAAAGCAAGCAAGGGTTTAAAAACATAAGGAAGGATAAATGTTAGACTAAAAGATAAAAAATATTCTGTTACCTAGACTTGCATATATAATGTATATGCTTGACACATGAGTGGTAAATTGTAACTGCTCTTGTTGTTTAGAAAGCATTTATTTTCAGAAAAGGAATTTCCAAAAGGAGATAAAATTTGACAAACCAAATTCTGCTACCTAGAATTCATACTAATTATTTTTGTTTTCTGAATTATCAGAAACCTATGGCCATTTATCATTTGTTTAACATCTTTATGTCCCTCTGAAGCATTTCCCAGATGTAAGGTAATTTCTTTGTTCTTTATTCTTTATTTTTTAATTTGGTGTTCATATTTTCAGACATAGAGACTATTTTTTAAAATATACTGCAGAAGATGCAGAATTCTGAAATAAGAAGCACTTTAAAGATTTTTATCACCAGAAAAAATCTGAATGCCTTTTTTTAGACCCAGATTCTTCCTAAAGTTTTGTTCTTGTTCAGTAGCGTATAAAAACATCTTTTGAACATCGAATTTTAATATCTTTTTAAACATGGCATGTATTCATTATTCATTTTGACTATAACTGGCTTCTAGTCCCATGCATAGGCTGATGACACAGTCTGTTTCTTAATCAAGTGCTATGTTGTCCTTTGTCCTTTGTATATTTTCCCCACAAAAGCTATTATAGTTTATCACATAATTTCTTTGCTTTTTAGTTTAACTCTCAAAGTGTATTTTACCACCCCAGGCAGGCATCAAAAAAAAAATTTTTTTTTGCTCTTACCCCCATAAGGAACTTGGATTCTGAGATAAATCAAAGTAGCTTAGAATCCACCTTTTCTTGTTTTGCTGCAGATAGGTTGAGTTCCATAGCCTTTCATTTGGTAATTGGCTGTAGTTCAGGAAATGATGCCTTCTTTCTCCCAAAATTTTTATGGAATTTTATGTTGTTAGAAATGGCTTTTTAAAAATTAATGTTAATTTTGAATTACTTTTAGTAGTAAATATGAAATTTCAGAGGCAGCCCTTGAGATGACTGCAGATATCCTGATGTGTTCCCAAACCACAATGGCCACTAACACATAATCAATGATAGAGCATTTTCATGTATATATTAAATAAAATTAGTTAGAATATTAAATAGAGATGATTAGAATATAAAATCTTGAGGGTGGCTAAATTTTTTTAAATAGGAAAGAGAGGACAAATACAAGTTTCTGTATTTCTGCAGAAATATAGAATGATAAAAATGAGTAACTTGGGAAACTATCATCTAAAAGATTACTGGCAAGCTGAACCAGTTAGGAAAAGTTCAAGGGTTAGAACCATAGAGAAACTGTTCTCTCCAGTTTATCCACGAAAATAGCAAGCAAGATAAGCAGCAAGTAGAATACTCTCAAAGGGAGTGTCCTATGCAAGTCACTAGGAAGCTAAAATAACAGAGTGATTATAGACAATTATAATTATAGGGCTTTAAGACTAGCAGGAATCCTAGTGCTTCTGGAACAAACAGTATTTACATGCAGCACCAGCTTCAGCTTAACTTCATGAGTGAACCCTCCAGTTCTTGAACTTGAATTGGAATAGGTATTAGCTTAGCTCCTTTGGCAGACAAGCCTAGAGGGCACACAACTGTGGGTACTTGAGAGTTTCTTATTTCTGGCCCTTAAATAAGCGGTCTCTATTTGAAGTCCACTGCAATATAAAATTTCCAAAGTGGCCGATTTTTTCTCTTCCTTTATATGTCAGCCTAACAGACACATCTTACTATATAAAAGAAATGGTTCTAGAATCCATGCCAAACTTATGTTCAGTTTGGTCATTGAATGAAAGATTTTCTTCATACATTAATAAGAAATAGCCACTGTTTATGCTGACAGTAACTACTGTTCAGAATAGTGTCAGAATTGTATCAGTGTAGATAATAGGCTTTTAATCCATAGTTTTAAGATGTTCATTTTTGTAAGGAGCCAGTAATGTCTTTGATCTTATTTTAAGTCAAAACACAGAAGGAAAAGTAACCAGTGAGTAAGTCCTGTATATCCAATTGTTTGTACTGATGTGGTTGTACAACCACGATGATATTTGTTATTTTCAGACCTCTCCTATTTTTTAAAAAAGAAAGAACATCTGAATTTCAGAGCTGGCTTTTAAAGTTTATTGAACTCTTCAGTTGCTGGTATTTCAGATCTTTTAAGAGTTCACAAAGCAGACATAGCATAAGACCCAATGTGTATTTGTGTGTGTAACTTGTCTAGTTTTTAAAGGATATGTGGTGGTTGAATTCTGTGAATACTTTTAGAGTTTAAGCCCAATGTTAAGGTATTCAGCATCAATATAATCATGAAAGGGTTTTGTTGTTGTTGTTCTTCTGGTCTAATGCAGTTGAGGATTATTTTTGCAAGTGTAGGAAAGAAGGAATAAATTAAAGAAATTCTAAGTTTTATCACTGGGGATGTTTGAGACTCTGGATTTCATTCTAAGTTAGGGGAGACAATTGCATCCTAAGTAATTTGGTGACATGAAATTTGCCATATCTGATACTCCCTTTGTTTACCCAGTAGTGATTTTACTTTGAAAAGTCACTTATTATACTTGTACAGTATCTAATTTCAAGGACTTTAATGTATGCTATATAGATAAGTACATAGTTAGACTTTTAAGCATTTTAAAAGTACTGTTAATCCAAAGATAGTTTCTAATTTCTCCTTTGTGTTTTTATTGAATAGATTTTAAACAAATTATAATGTGTTGGCAATTTAAAGTTTTTGTCTTCTTTTTTTTAATGTTTATTTATTTTGAGAGAGAGAGAAAGAGCATGAGTGGCGTAGGAACAGAGAGAGAGGATCCCAAGCCAGCTCCGTGCCATCAGCGCAGAGCCTGACATGGGGCTCAAACCCACGAAATGTGAAATCATGGCCTGAGCAGAAATCAAGAATCAGACACTTAACTGACTGAACCACGCAAGTGCCCCAAAGATTTTGTCTTTTATGTTCTGTAATTATTTGAATACATATCTGTAATATGTATTAAATCCAACATATCTGTAATATGCCAACATTTTATTAGCGTTCAAAAATAGTTTTATTCTAGAAATTATGTTTCTGGAAAATTTGCTAAAACCTGCTTACCTTTTTGTTAATAACCTATATTTCTACTCTTCCTCAGTGTGTTTGACCAGGAGTCAGCAAACTTTTTGTAGTGTTATGTAGTAAATGTGTTCAGCTTTGTGGGCCAGATGTTCTCTGTAACAACTGTTTAGCTCTGCTACCAGAGCATGAAAGAAGCCCCAGATGATACATAAATGAATGGACATGGTTGTGTTTCAGTAAAACTTTATTTGTAAAATCAAACGGTGGGCTAGGTTTGACCCACAGCCATAATTTGCCAACTCTTGCATTAGGCAACACAAGTTATATGCTTAAAGTAGAAACATTCTCATTTTCATAATGTAGTTCCTGTGAAAAACAGACCCAAAGTGAAATAAAATTAGACACTTTTTAGGCCTGTTCCCTGGTTATTTGTGGGGTTTTTTATATTCGTTACCTGATATTCGTTACTCCCTTCTTCATTTTCTGAAGGCTCTGGGCCAGAGTTTATTGTATTGGCAGAAACTTTCCAGAATCTGTATTTGCTTTATTCTGACTGTGATAATGGAAGACCCTTAATGTATAAAGTGGGTGCTACAGTGTCATAATTTTTCTAGATTTAAATGTCACATTAGGTAATATGCAGGAGAGTCTATGACTTCAAAAATAAGCCCATGAATCAATATATTAGTAAATGGTTATTTGAAACAATTGGGTTTAAAGTATTTAAATAATTTTATTTTGATATAAGCAGTCCTACAATAATAGTCCTACAATAATATTTTACTTAAACATATATATATGTATGTGCCCAATCATCATCTTTTATCCTGGTCCTACTTTCTCATAGAACCCAAAGCTAAAAGGTTGTTTCTAGCAGCTTGAAAATGAATTGCAACCAAAATGTGATTGTGAAACAGATTCTGTTGCAACATACGCACTCTATAAATATGAAAGCTTCATATGAAACTTAAGAGAATCTTCTGTCTCATGACTAGAAAAATCATTTTTTCAATCAATGTTAATCTCTAGAAATTTAAGTGAATATTTAAGGTTCTTATTTCCCTTTTTAAAGCTTTATGATGGCTAGTATTAATAAGAAATAAGTATTAAAACCCTTGTCAAGTTTTCTGACTTGTGCATTAATAATTTTTTAAACTATAAAACTTGATATTATTTGAAATCAAATTATTTTTTCAACATCACCAAAGATATTTATATTTTAAAACCCAGTAATTTTTTTGAGAGAGAAAATCTTTTTTTAGGACATTATCTAGAAACTTTTTTTAAGAATTTTTTTAAGTTTATTTATTTATTTTGATGGGGGTGGGGAGTACAGGAGGGGCAGAGAGACAGGGAAACAAAGAATCCCAAGCAGGCTCTGTGCTGGCAGCGCAGAGCCTCAGGTGGGGCTCAAACTCAACAACCACAAGATCATGACCTGAGCTGAAGTCAGATGCTCAACCAACTTAGCCCCTCAGTTAATGTTTGCTTATTTTTGAGAGAGAGTACACGTGTGTGCATGCAAGGAGGGGAGGGGCAGGCTCTGCAATGTCAGCGCAGAGCCTATTGCTGGCTGGAACCCATGAACTGTGAGATCATGACCCAAGCGGAAATCAGGAGTTGGGCACTTAACCTACTGAGCCACCCATGTGCCCCAGAGAGAGAGAGAATCTTGAGACTCCATGCTCAGGACAGAGCCCGAAGCAGGGTTCAGTCCCACCCATGACCCTGGGATCGTGACCAGAGGGGAAATCAAGAGTCTGATGCTCAACCAACTGAGCCATCCGTGCCTTTAAAACCCAGTAATTTGAATAAGAATTTGAAACTCTTTCCCACTAGAGTGGGCTCCATTTAATAGATCTCCAGTGAATGGAATATGAATCCATTCTATTAAAGTCAGTAAATATATATCAAGTGCTTCTTATGAGTGAGGAATTCTTTTTTTTTTAATGTTTTTATTTATTTTTGAGAGAGACAGAGAGAGACAGCGTGAGCAGGGGAGGGTCAGAGAGAGGGAGACACCAAATCCGAAGACGGGCTTCAGGCTCTGAGCTTTCAGCACAGAGCCTGACGCTGGGCTCAAACCCATGAACTGTGAGATCATTACCTGAGCCGAAGTCGAACGCCCAACCGACTGAGCCACCCAGGCGCCCCAGTGAGGAATTCTTTTAAGCTTTATAGATTTAAGTATGAATAAAGCATGGACCCATGGACCCTGTCTTCATGATGCTTATAGTTAAAACCTAAGTTTGACCTTTGGAAAGAAATATTTTGAAATTTTTTTCTGTTGAGTAATTGTTGCCCTCTGGGCACATCCAGGAAATGCTTTTTGAATTAAATTAAAAGGATAAAAATACTATAAAGCCATTAATTTATGTTAACTATAATAGGGAACATCATCTGTTAATGACTTCCTTCTCCAAGCTGTACATTTCAGCTTCCTCCTACTCTGGCTGTTCAGATCATCAAAAATATGTTAACTTTTTTTCTTTGTATAAGAAACTGAATTATTTGTCCTATTTTTTTTCTCCTCATGTATGCAGTTAACTCCTGGTTACATAAAATAGTATGAGTAAATTTGCAAAAAAAAAAAAAAGTAAATTACAGGTAATTAAGCCATTACTCTGCAGTGCCCTAGGATTGACCTAATGAACAATACAGGGTCCTGATCCTCATGTGACAGATGGAAAACCAGAATACAGGAAACCTATTCCTAAATGGAAAAAAAAAAAGTTATAGTTTCATTGACATAAAAATGAAATATCAGTTATCTTCCCATACTAAATTCCTCATACTAAAATTATCTTCAAAAATTAGACAATTCATCACCACCTGTTGCTGTCATCATTGTCCAAGCCACCTTTATTTCTTTTCTGAATTATGGCAACATCTTCCCAACTAGTCTTCCGGTTTTCCTTTGGTCAATTTTTTTAACACAGGCAGATCCTTTTACAGTCTAAGTCAGATGATACTCTTCTGTTCAAATTCCCCAACAGCATTTCTTACCACCATAAAACCAGATCCTTAAAATAGCTTTCAAGACCCTTCTAATCTGATCCCTGCTACCTCCTAGAGAGCATATTCCCCTAATTTACCTATCTAGCCACACACTTGCCCTCTTTTACTTTTCTTTAAAGATATTAAGCTTCAGGGCCTTTGCATTTCTCTGCCAAAGCTTACCTCCCTTAGTACCCACATAGCTCGTTTTCTCACATACTTATTTCTTTGATCACATAACACTTAATCACTGGGGATCTTTCCTGACTGTCCTAAATAAAATGGCAACATGTCCCTGTCACTCCCTCTTTTCTAACCCGTTGTATTTTTCTCTAGAACACTTATTACCCTCTGATATACTATAATTTTTCTGTCTCACCCAGGAGAAACTTGGTAAGGCAGGGGCTTTCTTTATGTTGTTTTATTGCTTTATCTGCAGCACCTAGGTGCATAATAGATGCTCAGTGTATGTTTGTTGAATAAATGTACAAACTCAAATAAAAAACAGTAGTATAGCCATGGTCTTCCTTTATCCTAGACCATGCTTGCATTGACTCAGAAAGCATAAACAACATACTGAGCAGTCTGAAATTAACATATCCTGCAAGAAGAACTAGGTATATTTTAACCATCTATATAGTAAGTGTTTAGTATGCCTAAACTTTGTAAAAGCTTTCCAGGGAGGAAAAGAAAATCTCTAATTTTTTATCAGAAAAGTAGAAGTCTTTTCAGTGGCAAAGACCACTGAAATTCTTTCCAGTTATACAGACTTAGTCTTTCCCTCTGTTAGGTATGTTAGAGTTTGCATTTGGTTTTCCATGTAAGGTCTCAGAATTTGATAGTTGTATGCTTATATTCATATGATCTTTATTCCAGTTTTAACAGAACTAATAGTTTGAGTATGTGTGTGTGTGTGTGTGTGTGTGTGTAATTGCAATCTGAAATAACCACTGTTAGGGTAAACAGGTGTTCCCAAGATCACACACCTGTAAAAGTGTTATGGATTGCTACCTAATTTTCATTCGTTACTGTCCTGTTGTACCTAGTAAACTTTCCAGCCTACATAACTATTACAGCCACCTTTGTTTATAATCTACATGACAATCTCTTTTATTGATCTACAAAATCTCCAGCCAAAAGGCACAAAGAAGAAAATCACAGGCCCAAAATTTTTTATTACAGAATAGTGCAGGAGCCTACTTAATTATGATGGGCTCCCCATTGACTCCTTAACTTTTTGTTGCTTGCTAAAATTATAACAAAGCCATCTCTGTAGAGGCTTACGTATTTATTTGAAGGACATGGTCAAAAATCTTTTATTTTCCAGATGATGCTGTGTTAAACATAAAACATCTGACCTGTAGATCAAATTGTACTTTACTGAGAAGTCAAAATTGTTATTGAGCTAATCGAACAATGGCATAGTTAGGTAAGAGTTGTTAACCATTGGTAAGATGTCAACCCATCTCTTTTTTTTTTTTTTTTACCATTTTGTTCTAGATACTCCATAGTTTTTTAAAAGATATTTTAAATGAAAATATTACTAGGTAATAGAAATATATAACTAACCCCTCATAAAGATATTTCATTTGCTAACATAAATGTTATTAGAATATAAAGCGTTCAGGCTCTGCTTGGAACTGAGAAGTTGTAATTATGTTTGTGGATTTCCTTTTGGATTAACCTTTCATTTCATGTGAGGCTTTTAAGCTTTTAATTATGCCACTTACAGATACAGTGACAAAAATAGAATTTAAGGTTGGTATGGACAGTGGGTCTCATCTATGCCAGTGAGTCAGAGCCCTGGGTCTTCAAAAATAATACTATAAGAAGATGTAAAATATTTCAAAAATTCTAAACAAATTGTGTGGTTAAAATTATCCATGGTCTCTGAAACATCAAATTTTTTTTACTAGAATTATTTCAGTTCAGCATGGCAATGCTTCATTTCCCTTTTACTCAGAAATTCTGAGTGAGGGGCACCCAGCTGGCTCAGTCAGTAGAGCATGTGACTCTTGATCTTGTGGGGTTGTAAGTTCAAGCCCCACTTTGGGTAAAGAGATTATTTAAAAATAAAATTTAAAAAAAAAAGAATTTCTAAATGAAAGTCATATGGCTTTGTTCCTTTTTTAACAGGGAAAATATCGTTGTTATTTAATAAAAAAGAGTGAGACAAAAATCTTTCAAAATAGGAATTCAGTGTTTTGAGGGAGAGTAAATAATAAAAGGTTTTATTGATGGTGAAATGGCCAGTATATCTTTAGCCTAATTTAATGCCTGCATTTTGCAGAAATGGAAACTTAGACTGTAATTGACAAACTTTCCTATAATTGACATTGACTAGTGTGGTTCCCCAGCTTTTAGCATCCTCAGTCCACTTTACTGAGTTTTCCTTTTAATAATATTCACAGTACATAGAACACTTAACAGATTTCATCTTTCAAAGTTTTGTGTCTGTTTCTGTTGGGGTGTCATTGCCTTGACCAGTGAAGCATACTAAACATTAGTTCAACTTTTGTTTTGTTTTGCTTTGTCCTGTGTTAAACTGACACATCTCTCATTTCTTCCCCCATTTATTATACCCTCCTCAGATGTGTTTTCAAAATGAAGTATTATTTGGCTTTTGTTGAGAGTGGTCCCCAGAATTTAATAGTAAGAAACCATTCTTTTTAAGACAGGTTTTTCTGTAAATTCAGGATCTGCATGACTTCTTCCAGTGATTAAAGCTAAAATTAATTCTGTTTTGTCACTTGCTTACAACATATGAGGAATATGATTTGGTAGACTCTAAATATTTCATTAATTACAGATAGAAGTATTTAAAAATTACTACCACGAACAAGAATTTTTACTCAAACACAAAATATAGATTGGGGCCAAAAATAGCCTAATGTATAAGTTATTTAGAGCGTTAGGTTGCAGGTTCTTGAAATGGCTCTGGGCTAAAATGCAGGTGTTACTTTTTGTCTCTTTAAAAATAAAATAGAATATAGTATCTGTTGTTATTCCATTTCTTAGAAAGGATCTAGTGCTTTCCAACTCAGAAGGGGGAAAAAAACTGCAGAAGAAGAAATAAAAAATCAGGTGGCACTTTCCCTAAGCTTACTTAACCCAAGACCAAATTGTTCACCTTCTACAAATGATTTTAAATAATAGCTTTGTTTGCTTACAGTTTTGTTTTGTTGTTGGGTTGTCAATAGTGCAGAGCTTTGTCTTGAAAGCTCTTTAGATGTGCTGGTGTATTGAGGAATCTAAAAACCTGGGTGTCCTCCTCATCATTTTACATGTACACACACCATTAGGTAGTCCTGTGATTACAGAGCCATCTGCAGGAAAATTATCAAGTTGCAACATAGTTAATGATTCTCTTACCATGTTATTTCAATTGGCAAATGAGAAGTGACAAACTGCAGTTTACATGGGGAAAGAAATGGACAGTCAAGAGATTTAGGAATTACTCGGGAGAGGGGACCTCTTCCTTTAATTTTTCAAAGAAAACTGCTTTGTCATAGTGAGTTTGTGATAAAAAAAAAACATGCAATTTGCTTCAGGTTTTACATAGTCTCAGTAATTATAGTTCTATCTCATTTGAAGAGGTGTCTCATAATAGCCTTTTAGAAGCTTTGTATGATCTGTTCATATTGCTATCAGGAGGATACTATTTATTTACCCCAAAAAGAGATTCATTTGCTTTATCCTCCAGGAGTTATAGTTGTTTTAACACATCCTCATTATACTCATATGGTTGTCAAAGGGGAACTAAACAGTGTTCTTTGTGCCCTGTAAATACAGTTTATATAGCTGATTTACCATTAGCTATACAGATAGATGTTTTCTATTTTGTTAATCATTAAGCATTTGTAAAACTCAAGTTAGACTTGGTATTTTTATAAAGAATCAATAAGAAGTCTGATGTTCTGTGTCTGAGACAGGTAATATGATTTGTGAACCTTAGCATTGTTTTTACTGTGCTCTGAGAAGTGTATGTTTATATTTGTTGATGCTCCTCATATCCTACCAATATCCAAATAAACTGTGTACCAGTACTTGGACCAACCTATAATATCATCCATCACAAGTCTGATTATTTTACTTGGTTTGGCTAAGATTTAGGTACTCAAAATTAAGGAATAATTGAAACAGTTTTTTCAGAGTATCACCTAAGTAAAAATCACAAAATAAAGTCACTGAGTTTTAAGATTTTTTTAAAATTTTTTAATGTTTTGTATTTATTTTTGAGAGACAGAGACGAGCGAGCAGGGGAGGGTCAGAGAGAGAGGGAGACACAGAATCCGAAGCAGCCTCCAGGCTCTGAGCTAACTGTCAGCACAGAGCCTAATGCGGTGCTCAAACCCACAAACCGTGAGACCATGACCTGAGCTGACTCCTGACACCTAACCGACTGAGCCACCCAGGCGCCCCGAGTTTTAAGATTTTTATATAGTGGAAAGATAGTATTTGAAAGCCTCTTTACTTTATGATAGGAATCAACAAAATTAGAGTGACATTGTTGAATTAGAAGGTGCATTATATGATTTCAGATCAATAGCATTATTATCTTTAAATAATATGCATTGAATGTTAATGGATTGGTTTGAGAGAGATGCATTATTTTGCTAGAGTTTTATATTCTTGCTTTCTCTTTTGCAGAAGTAAATTTTCTAAATTGTAAGGGTTTTAGAAAAAGACCAGAAGCAACTTCCTGAACACTTAGGAGTGATTTTTAGTAACAAAGGAGCATATACTAGAAAAATCTACAATATAATGTTCAGATATAAAACCTGGAATTTGGGTGTCTGGTTGGGTTAGCCAGGCTAACTAAAAATACTGCATATTTAGGGGACCACATTCATTCACAGGTCCTCTCTCTACAAGCTAAGTAAGGAAGAGGAGGCATTGGGGAAGGGTCTTTTGCTTTGAATCTGCCCACTTGTAGATCTTCTCACTTATTATCCCTCTTAAACCTGTCCTCACCCCCACCTCCCTTGCATCCAATAATTTATTAGCTATTTACTGAGTTTCATGCTTAGGAAAATACAGAGCTCATTTGTGAAATTATTCACATGTAAACTTTGTTTGGCTTCATTTATCACTCTGAAAGTCTTATTTTCCAGGAATTGATTCACCTAGAAATAATGTTGAAACTTTTCAAGAGGAATCTTGTGAACAGGTTTTAGATTTACATTTCTAGGCAGATATTCTAGCCTTTTGGGACACCAGAATATTGCCTCCTTGTTTTAGAAAAATGTGCAATAAGATAAACCATTAACTGACCTTTATTAACTAATTAATTCAAGATGTGTAATTCAAAATTTTCTTTTTAGAATTTTAGGTCATTCTTGAAGCAGTCTTACTTAAGAATAGTTTAAAAAATGGGGATGAGAGTTATAGTGATCCAAATAGGGATAAAGAAAAGCTAACAAAATAGATTAAAATACAATACTGCATAGGTAATTTCATGAAATTTTGCACAGCTCTCCAAGGAAAAGTTGTCTGTTTCCAAACCAAACAGAAAAATAAGAAGGAAAAAGGAAATTTTTGCATGTGGGCTTGGGATTTAAACAGAGTTGCCAGATAGTCCCTACCTAGTACTCTTTTTGAAAGCATCTTTTCCTAAATCTTCAGCAAAGAAGTAAAATAACTTGGACAAAGTACATTATAGCTTTTTCTTATCTAGTTTATGTCTGTGCTTGATTGCTCTTGGAATGACAATAAACATTACATCCTGAACTATTGAAGGAAGGGGAACCATATATGAAAATCGGTGAAATGCAGTAATCCTCAAATCAGGAATCATCAGTTTGCTAATAAAAGATGTATAGTTCCAAGTCATTTTTTTTCAGGGTTCTGTGACATTTTCATTAATCATGTTGCCAATGTGTACGGTAATGCCCATTTTGTTATAAAACTTGGTGATTGTTTAGATTATTAGATGAGGTAGCGTGAATATTGTCAGATCACATAATCTTAGAATAACACATAAGTGATTACGCAGAATTGTGGGTTGGAACAATTCAGGATAAAAAGTGCATGACAGTTCAGAGCTCCTGTGCAGACTGCACGTCTGTCTGAAATCACATTTAAAAAGTGGCCCTGTCTCCAGCTGACTCGTTTTGTCAGACTGAGTCACAGGATTAACCCTTGACATGTTCCTTTAAAAAAAAAAAAAAAAAGGCAAAGATTAAACAACTGCATTCACCAGAGCAGTACTTGATCCATCTATATGCCTTTTTTTTCCTGTAATATGATTCTTCTTAAGAAAAAAAATTGTGCTGCAGCTGTTACATAGATTAAATTAGAATTTTTTCAAAAAATATTTTTGAGGAAGAGAAAAACACTTATAAATGATCATTTGTAATTGTGATAAAGAAAATGACTGTCTACATCAACCAGTTTTAGTTTCTTTGGGGTAAAGCTGACTTCCAAAAAAAAAATAGTATTTGGGCATAACAGAAGACCTTGCCGTAGAAGTAGAATATGGGAACATTTTATTTAGATTACCACCATTTTCGTGATGATTTACTGTTTTCAAAAAATTCGTTTAATGTCATATACATGTAGAACTCTCTTTCTAAGTTTCTGCCTCCACTCTGAATTTAGGCAGTAGCATATACCAAGTAAATATATTGCATATTCAGGAAGAGGGAGCCGTCTTAAATGCACATGTATGGATTTTATATCTGTGTTTTTGAAAGGAAGAATCAAAAGGAGAAGCAAAAGCTTTTAATTACTCAACTCTGTTTAGAAACTATTATGTTTCACATTCAGGTTTCAGCTGACAGAACAGCAAACTGAATAGCAAACTTCTCCAATTGTTTAATAAATTACTTTAGAACAGTAAAATATTATACTGACTTTATTTTGTTTTCTTTTACATGAATATTTATTCTTTTCAGAGTATCAAATAGTTGAATCTAAAATAAAGAACTGTTAATGAAATACTAAAATTTTCATTGTGTTTTAATAGCCAAGATGGCATAGTTGGGTTCACATTATACTGCTTGTTTTACCAGACAAAATAGTGTCTTTACTGGCAAGTCCCAGAGAGATGAGCCTAACTAGTATCAGTGGATTTTGTTGTTGTTGTTGTTACCAGCATACAGAAGTTGTCTCAGGTTGGAGCAGTGATTATAGGAAGAAAATGTTCAAGCATTATCAGTGTTTTGTGGCTTCCCTCTTTGCCCCATTCCTCCTCAATTTCTCTTCAAAACTTCTGTTTCTAAATTTTAATCATTAAGAGAAAAAGACAGTTTTATTTTAGATGATTAATTTTCCTTCCTTTTTTTTTTTTAAGAGTAACTGTTCTGTCAGGGAATGACTATATTTATGAAAGAGTAAAATTTACTTGAATGGTTTTAAGGCTTGGCATTGTTAATTGTAAATCAAAGCTTTTTACACAGTTCTCTAAGGATTGAAATGAGTCTTTGTGGCCTCTCAGGAGGGAGGAAGTTACAAACCACTCTGCAGACTGGCATTTTAATAGTCTGCTGTACAGTGATGTTCTTTTGCAGCTGCTGCTTAGCCTTTTCTGTATCTGGAGAATGTGGGGAGGTTTTATTGTTATTCCGATACCATCAGCTTTTAAACATTCTGAAGTTAGCTGGCCTTATTGCCTGATTTGGTTTTACTACTGTAATTTGATCAATGTGTTCCGTAAGAATGGATTGTTTTTTTGTTTGGGATTTTTTTTACTGTCTTATTGAATATTTCTGGAATGTTTTTTAGAAGAGCGCTGCTTCATGAAAGGTGCCTTTAAAAAAGGTGACATGCTTCTCGTTTGCTATCTTTTGATAAGCAGTTTTGTTAGAACCTACGAGGCACAGGGAGAAGAGACAGTATTACAATGAGGTTTTGATGGGGAGAAAAGAAAGAAATGTTTTCCTTCTGTTTTTCTGGGTTAGAATCCAGACAAATCCAAAAGACAAATTGAAAATTTTTTAAATAATAAAATACTTTGTGGGAGAAACATGTATTTGCAGGCAGTGTCTAAAACCGTTTGACTTATAAGTATAGTGAATTAAGTCTAAGAGACTTGTATTCCCATACTGTTTATTTTTTCTTTTTGAGAAATTTGAACATTAACATAAAAATATGAATATATAAACTATTCTTTAAGAACAATAATGAACTTGGAGGAAAGACTTCTAAGAAGCTTTTGTTATCAGCTATATTGCATATCTTGTCTGTTATACACATCAGTCTTTCATACTTACATATAAGGGAAAACAAAACTTTGGTTTTTCTTTTTTTCTATTTAACTGCTGAATTGCTTTTACATATTAGATGTTCTGGAAGAGTGCAGTCCATTACAAACTTTTTAATTGGTGTTGTGGGTGAGGAAGTTGAGATTTATAACAAAATCTTTATTATTAAATATGTCTTTTAAAAAACATTCATTTTCAAGATTTCTTTAAGCTTTTGTACTGAACTTTTTCATGAAATGTGCTTCTTTCAAAAATTTTTCAATGATTTTTATAACTTAAAAAAAAAATCCTGGTTTGTTCTAGCTAGTTTAGAGGTACATGATAGGTCTGCTTTCTCCAGGAAGTGATTTTGTACAAGGCTTAACTATCCACATCCTTCTTTTTACACATGATTCAGTGTTTCCAATTCCTGATAGCTTGATCATGTGTTTATCAAAGTTGGAAGCAACTTTAGAGCAGGCCAGATGGTAATGTTGCTAGAGGTGTAGCAAGCTAGGTTTCCCTGCCACCTGTAGTCTAATTTAATTAAAACTAAAAACAGATTAACAGATGTCAGTTTGCCTTTCTTTGAGAGACAGAGAGAGATACATATGACAAAATTAATAATTTCTTGGGATATTTATCTCCAGGAACACAGTCTATTTTCATTATTTAGCATTTGTAAGTGACTTGTATTTTTTTAATACCCCAAACTTTGTCTTCTTGGTATCCTCCACCAATGCAAGGCCTTGATAGAAATTGAAAGAGGTTACTTACAGCATAAACCCTCCCTCTGTGCTCTGTGAGTTGGTTCAGTCCTATTTTGCATAAGTTCCTTTTGAGTAGATCCATGTGTGGATGCATAGTGCTGAAGACTTAACTCTGTTTGGCTGTGTGGATGTATGTCTTGGAGAGAAGCTGTGCGCGTTAGCTGCAAACTAGCATTTTCAAAATCAACATGTATTGTGCTTATCCTGTCCCTGGAATGGGCAGCAATTCTTTGATGTATTACTACAATGGGAAAACGGTAAGTCTTTTTCTTTGTTCACATAGCTTCTAACTGGGTTGTTTAATGGAAAGCAGTGTAGATTAATTGCTTTTTACTAAAATCTCTGAGGTTTTCTCATTTTCTACAATACATTTAAACTGTGTATTTCTTTGTAAGTAGTGTCAGTAAAGTTGCCTTTGATACTGTTACTCAGTAGTTGTTTGCTTTTATTTTTTAAATAGGATAGAAAATAAACTTGAATTTGTGAGTTGTTATTTTTAATGCCTGATGTCTTTACTAGCAATGAGCTTGAAAGAACATTTGTTTCAATGTTTTCTTATATTACAAACATATAGTCTATATATAAAATACATATACACGCACTCACAGAGAGAGAGAGGAATGTTTGATGCTTTGTAGATAGAAGGGAAAGATGAAAGTCATCTTGGATATTCATAAAAATAACAAGTATGAAGCTCTGGGAATGATTAGGGAAGCAGTCAGCTAGTGAGGGCCGTATTTCCTGTTTGGAGTTTCAGGTCCAGAGCCCAACTTTACTGGGATACCATCTGTTTCCAATCAAACTAGAATTTTGACCCTGTACAGATTCATAAAATAAATCAGTATTTTTCAAAGAATGCATTTAAACATTTTCCAAAGAATGTATTTCTGGTCAATTTATAGCACATGGATAGATGTTTTAAAATAATACCTTTCTGTGTTGCTAAGCAAGACTTTCCTATTCTTTAATTACTTACTATTTTAGTATGTTTCTAGAAAAGTATCTTTAAGTCAGAAGATTTTGCATATTTTAAGAAGTAAGTGAACTTCTCTGGAAGATTCAATAGGAGTTATCCTTGTAAGATAATTGATAAACGTTACAAAAATGTTATGCTAGTGAATAACAATCTTGGGTTCATGTCAGAAATTCAGTATTTTCCTCTTTAATCTTTCAAAAAATAATTCCCCCCTCAGGTGTCTTATTAAATACATCATGATTTTAGTGCTTTATTTTATGGTTGGGGGTGGAGGCATTTCTAATATTAATGTTTGAAGTTATAAAGAAAATTTAATCACATTTTCCTAAAATAGGTATAAAATCAGATACGTTTTTTCCTTCCCTTTTTACTGCTTGAAAATGTTTTAAAGTAACATATGGTTCTAACCAGGGTACATGAGAACTAATGAAAGCACTTTTTCATTCTTTGACTGCTTTGAGAAGGCCTCCTTGGACTCTGTTAGCATTTGGTTGTTAACTTTTGGGTAAGCTTTCTTAATAATAGATAATCAAGCCAAAATATCCTAAACTCGTTAAAAAGAATATGTTCACGCTACCCATATAAGCAGAGGTTTGGAGAATGTGAGATTTAGTTGGGTAATATAAGTGAATACTTGATCGCTATAGCGTCTTTGCCAGTTGTCTTTAAAATGTGAAAATACTTTCCTTTTATGTCCAATTCTAAGTAAAACTTAGTCTTCTTGCAATGAGAGAGAGAGTGTGGGGGGGGGTGTATGTGTGTGTCTGTGAGTTCAGTAAAATTAATTATACAGGACCTCTGAAGCAGAGAGACTGTAACTCAAGTTGAGTTTAGACTTTATTCTTTTGAGAGCACAGATCACTCTATTACAACATTTCTCTTTGTTCTACATTGGGTTGGAGGCAGGGGACAGCTTTGATGGTAGTAAGTATTTCCAGACTTAACAGTAGATGACATAGCTGGTATGATAGAGAACTGTAGCCTGAAAATTGATAGCCTGTGCCTGATATAGGTCAAAGGTGACTTTTATGTTCTTGAAAATGCATAAAGAGATGATATATTGCTTAGTCCTCTGTACATTAAGGCCCCTACTCTTAAAGTATTACATGTATTTTATTTTTACCCCCTCTAGTTTATTATCTTCAGTAAGAAAACCATGTAGTATATAATTATATTATCCAGAGACTATGTAAATGCCTCATTTTAGTATGTATTGGGGAATGTCTACCCATAAATGCATTATGATAAAAACTGGCACTTTAACTTAGTATTTCCAGACTCTAAGTGAAATATACTTCCTTACTTGTTATGGAATTTTTATATAATCCTCATAGTGAACAGGTTAAATTTAAACTCACTCTTTAATCCCATTTTGCAGTTTATTTTAGATGATAGGGCAGTTTGAAATGCTAATAGGCTCACATTGATTTCATTTTTAAACTCCCATTGTGGGAGCAAGAAATCTAGTGGTATTGGTCTTAAAATGCCTTCTCTTTTTTTCCATTTTTTATTTTTAAATTTTCAAGTTGGTTTCATATATTTAAGGATGTTTGAGGTATTTTAATAATAAGACTGAATAATCCCTAGCCAAAAAAAAAAAAAAAAAAAAACAGATTGACGAGAGAAGAGGCTTTCCATATTATCTAAGATTTTGTGATTGCATTGTATTGTTGGAAATATAACAGGCTTGGGCATCTCTATTCAGAAAAGAAAAGCCAAGATGTTAACCCTATTTTTCCCACTATTTGAAAAGAGAAGGGGTTAATGATCTGTATCATCTGTAGCTTTTGTGTAGTTGTATTCTGTATCATACTGTAAAATATTAATGTGTTTAGGATAAATAGGAAACTGAAAAACATTCTGAATATTATCAGTTTTTTGAAATTTAAAAAACTTAGCAAGGAATATTGGATTTCTGAGCATCTTTATGTATAAAGAACTTGGCCTACATTCAGTTTTCTCATTGATATGACTAAATTGTGTCCTTTATGCAGAAAGGTAGAAAGTCTTAGAGGTAAAGGAAGTAAAGTTTTGGGAGGAGAGGATTCCTGTTTTCTTCACCTTGAGGATTCTACAGTTTCGGCCTTCCTCTGATCTGATCAGCCTCCATTTTCTAGGCCTTGAACTGAAGATGCTACAGAGTGTTCCAGGTATAAAAATTGCAGCAAGTACAGACATGGTGCTCTTTTAATTGTATCAGGGGATTATCTTAATCTTATTAAAGACAACACAGAAATCCAAGTTTTGAAACTCAAGCTTAGAAACACATTTTTAATATTGAGCTTCTTTCAGTAGAATCTGGGAAAGAAGAGACAGGAACTAACATGATTAGAAGGACTAGTCTGTGTCAAGAACTATACTGAGAGCTTTATGTTTACCTCATATAATTTTCACAAGCACTCTGTCATTTAGTTGTGACTACTCTCCTTTTATAAATAAGGAAAATGAGGTTCAGAGAAGTTAAGTAACTTGCTCAGACCCCACCCAGTTAGTAAGTGCTGAGGGTAGACTTGAACCCAAATCTCTCTCAAGAGCAGGTTTTCCCAAGGGCCAG
The DNA here is from genome assembly GCA_028646485.1 of Cryptoprocta ferox. NCBI lineage: Eukaryota > Metazoa > Chordata > Mammalia > Carnivora > Eupleridae > Cryptoprocta > Cryptoprocta ferox. The sequence goes on from CM053560.1 coordinate 93,694,158, forward strand.
TTAACTAGTCTCCATAGCAAAGGGCCAGACTTCTTCAATCCTCACTGTAATTTATATGTATGAAAATATACTACACTGGAAGGAAGATGGAACTGAGGAAAATACTAGGCCATTCTTACAAATACATATATATTTGTATATATGATGAGACTAGCAGTTTTATGAATGCAAGTTAATTTGGTCAGTCAAGCAGGTTTTTATCAGTTTCTATTTAAGACGAAGAGCTTTAAACTAGATATGTTTAAAAAATCAGGAAATCAGACTAGCATAGTCTCCTATTCTAATAGAACTCATAGTGTTAAAAATTGGTTTAGCCATGGTTTTGGCACCTGCCTGCCTACGTAATTTGTATTTTCATAAGAATTATAGTAGGAAGTAGATAAAATTGCATTGTAAATACTTCTGAGCCTTATTTTTCAAATAGACGTTTTCAGTTAATAAAAGCATGGAAACCAGTGTGATTGCATATAGAGCTACATTTTGTTTCCATTGAGATTTATTGCTAATTAGCATGAGAGAGGAAAGTACAATCGAATTAATTCAAATTTCCAGCCTGTCTGTGGGCCCTGTAGAGTTAAATCTATTATTTGTATGATAAGAAAAATATGAAGTAATTTAAGAATTCTCTGAAGATACAGTGCTAAAGGTATAGAATGACAAGGACTTACGCTTAAATCTACTTTGATTTCCCCCCCCCACCAAAACTATCTGAGACTATATTCCAGATATGTTTCCAAGGGTTTTTTTTTTTCTTTCCTTAATTTTTGGGCACAAATACCAGTCATTCAAAACTACAGCCGTTACCAAGAAAGTATGTCGTCACTGATCAGCTTTGTTAATGTTTTAGAAAGAAATTTATATCCCTTTCCACTAATTGATGAATGTATTAAAGAAAGAGGTCAGGTGCTATGTTGTTGGTTCTAAATTTCTTTAAAATGTAGGGAGCTAAGAAATGACATTCATTGATTTATTCAGTATATTATCCTAGGATACAGGTTTCAAACCCAGTCCCTTAAAAATTCCATAGTTTATCTCTCAGGAAAAACTGTGGTTATTTTAACAATGTTAGCAGTTCCAGTAACAAGCTGGTGAAATATACCCAGTGATGTTAATTTAAGATTAATAAAAATGTGCTCAACTTCCTAAGACATTTTTCTCACAATTGAAAACCAATAATATCAACCATGCTTGTTAGCAGAACTAGTAATTGATATTTTCTCACAATTGAAAACCAATAATATCAACCATGCTTGTTAGCAGAACTAGTAATTGATACTATGCTGCTTTGTACTGAAAGCCGGAATTTTGTCTTCTTAACTGTTGTTAGGCAATTTTACTTCATTTCACCCCTAAACATGTCCCTAGGAATTCTTGGGCAAAGACATTGATCCTTTTATTTATGAAACTGTTGAAAATAAAAACATGTATTTTTATTCTTTTTATAGAAATTCCAGTTGTGTTTTTAATAGGCTAATTAGATAAAAAGACTCCTTGACAGAGATTGCTTGTATGCCCCTGAGTTAGTCCTTCTACTTCAGACATTTTGCTTTATGGTGCCTTTGGTTTGAGTTCTTACAGTATTTAGTAGTGGAACTATCTACGTGTTTTCCCCCTTAGGCTTAGAATTACCATAAAAACTCCAGTAAATAGATTGGGCTTTATGGCAAAATTTCTATGTAATAATAAAATAACGAAAGCATTGAGATTTTTATCAAATATGTCATTTAAGTATTCTTAGATATCAGAAAATTCTTAAGTTAAACTTTGTTTCATAGATTTATTTAAAAATATTAATGTCTTTCTTTGGGGTTATATTTGTTTTAATTTAGATTAGAGAAGATACAAGGAAAGTAGGAAGACCTTAATTTCAGAGACTTTAAAATTTTGCCATTTAGGTTAAAGATACTTTTTATCCAAGTTTATACATTAGATCAGTATTCATAGAAAATATTGGCTCCAAAATGATCAGAAAAATCAATAGGAAATTATTTTTAGGAAATTTCTTGAACTTCTTCTAACACTTATATAGCAATTTTATCTGAATGAGTAGAACTATTAAAGCAAAATTTTTATTTACTCTTTTTTAAACAGCCTCTTTTTACAAACCACAGTGCCTCCAAAATTCAGAAGTAGACTGTTGTTTGTATCATTGTGTGAGGGACTTGGATAGGTTAATCAGCAATAGCTAAAGAATTAATTCTTTTAGTAATTATCTAGTTTTTCTCAAATTTTAACTGTCACATATGACTTTACTAGTTATATGACTAGTATGACTACTAGTCAATTTTTAACTGTCACATATGACTACTAGTCATATGACTACTAGTCACATACGACTTTACATTAACTAAAGTAAAATTAAAAATTCAGTTCCTCAGTTGTACTTTTCACCTTTCAAGTTTAATAGTCATGTAACTAGTGGCTACTATATACCCTTAAACATTTATATTTTAAAAATTATTGGCCTGGAGGTTCAGTTACAGTTCTTAATGATAGGATTTGACTTGGATTATAGGGTTTTTTTTCCAGTGACGTATACTTTTCCCCTCCAAGGTTTTAGGTACCCAAATATATTTATACATTGTTTATTAGTTATATAAAAATCAGATAAATTAAGTGGATGTTCCTGCATACAATATTACATTTTTATTTTGAGGGGAGCCTAGGTAGCTCAGTCAGTTAAGTATCTGACTTCAGCTCAGGTAATGATCTCACAGTTCATGAGTTTGAGCCCTACATTGGGCTCTGTGCTGACAGCTCAGAGCCTGGAGCCTGCTTTGGATTCTGCTTCTCCCTCTCTCTCTGCCCCTCCCCATGCTCGCTTGCTCGCTCTCTCTCTCTTAAAAATAAACATTTAAAAATTTTGAAATTATGATCATAAAGGAAATTAGCCAAATGCTTGGTTTTGTTATTTTGATTAAGTTGGTAAAGATTGTGCTAAAGATTATTTCTCTTATTATTTTAAACTTTTCACATATTAAAGGTCCATGTTAACATGTATTGAAGTCTTTAATGATACTTAACATATTGCAATTTAAAGAAAACTGCTATTCAAATCATCTTAACAATTGAGCTAATAGAAGCCTAAACCTAATAAAATCTTGATGATAATTACTGTGTTTAGAGCATGGTTAGAAATGTAGATAGAAGCTTCTCCGTCTTTTTTCCAAATCAGGTGAAGATGTTCCTAAATTGTTTGACAGTTTAGACTGATTTTGGTTTTCATAAGCCTTGGAGCTTATGAGACTCCCAAGAGTTTTTTTTCACAATAATTTATGCAATTCTAAACTAGGTACGAAAAAATGATCTAAAACTATATTCAATATAGTAACTACTAGTCACATATGACTTTACATTAACTAAAGTAAAATTAAAAATTCAGTTCCTCAGTTGTACTTTTCACCTTTCAAGTTTAATAGTCATGTAACTAGTGGCTACTATATTGTATAGCACAGATGTAAGAACATTTTCATCATCACAGAAGCTTCTGTTGGATAGCTTTCATCTAAATCATTCCTCTCATTTTCTTTGGAAGGGTATCTTAATTAAGATATATAGCTATCTTAATTCTCACATTCTAAAGAAAATTCCCAACTCATCTCCTCATCATTTGGGACATTTAAAAATACCAGCCACCACACAGGCTATGGATCTATTTTTAAAGGCATGGGGAGTGACATGTCTTTTAACTCATCACTGGATGTGACAAGATTTTAAAAAACAAAACAAAGAAAATCCTGTATTTTAACAAAAGCCTCTCCTTCTTTGCATCTTTTCTGAATAACTATCAGAAAATCATTATGCTCCCCTGCCTGACAGGGATGTTTCCAGTATTAATCACAGGAAAGATGCACTGAAATGAAGAACACAGGGCACAGCTTCAGGCTTTAAGAGCCGAACAGAGAATGATTTGCCCTGAATTTGGAGTTATCCACATGACTAAACTGAATCATCCAAGCAAATAAAAAGGAATGTTTTTGTTAACTTGACTCCAGTTGGTTGTATGAGCTAAAACATCCCAAGGATAATTGTGTAATCACTGTAAAGAGTAATTGTTAAATACTCATCCCTAACGTGCTCTGTCACTCTTAAAAACTCAGTTTGTGTGAATGGGATGAGGACATTAAACATATTGTGGATTTGTTCTTTTCTACCAGACTTTACACAGAGGTATCTGTTAGATTTTCAGTTATATTCATTCAAGTTGGAATAAATGTTACAGTTCCGTTTAACAGACACTCAAAATTGCTCTCATCACCATTCCTGGAGGGTAAAATATAAAGTGCTTGGGAAAGAAGAAAAACAGTACCATGATCACTCTTGTGAGCCTGACATTCTGAAATGGAAGGTAGAATTCTAAAGAAAATTTCTAAATATCTACCACTTAATAGAACATCTTAAATTACTTAATAGTACCTTTTTATAAGATTTTATTTTTTAAGCAATCTCTATACCCATTGTGGGACTTGAACTTACAACCTTGAGATCAAGAGTCATGTGCTCTATACCCACTGAGCCAGCCAGGCGCCCCTCTATTTCTCTTAAAATTGTTTGACTCCTAGTAGATTTTAATCATCTTAAAGCATATTTAGTCCTTTCTCTTAATTTTAAGATTGTTTGTTGTGATACAAAATCATACTTAAGATGTAAACATATGATTAGATCATTAACTAGGGAAAAAAAACCCTGGCATCTATGTGCAGGTGATCAGATGACATAAGCAGTCTGGTTTTAATTTGTGGCCAGTACTGATTGTAACTAAAAGAGACTTGCTCTTTTTGTGGACTTGGCGGACTGTTTCCCTACATCTGGAGTTAATAAAGTCTTTGAGACCACATCAGTTGAGCTTTGCCGCAAGAACTCTTTGATCTGAAAAATTGAGACTGGCACAACTGCTGCTTCATAACATTGCATCTATGTTTTTGCAAGCTGTGGTTGAGATACCAAAAGTAAAGTTATTTGGCTGGTGTTAGAAATGCTGTTAGATGGGCCTCTTAGGGAACCATGTTTTTCAAAACATTTTTACAATGATAAAAGCTTTGAACTTACATTAGTAAATAAAATGATAAACTTATAGTAGAGTTTTTATCATATTCATTTGTAAGAACGGTCTTTTCAGTTCATTTATTCTTTTACAAAATCTGTTTTTAAAGACAAACATTAAAAACAACTTTACCTCTAAAATGAGCCCCGTTTTTTCCATACAGCTTAAAATTTTTACATAGGAATAGGCGAGTCTTTCCTGCTTTGTGTGGGTTTTTTTGGTTCTCTTGCTTTCCATGAAGACGATCATTAACCAGTATCTGATCAATGTATCTCCTTGATTTGTAAATCAGTTTAGTCATGTTTATCCTTTATTTGCTTTTATAATTGCAAACATTTAGAATTTTTTAAGTGTAAGTATATCATGCATGGAATACCGTGAATTGAATGGGAATAAGGATAAATATAAATTGACAAATTATACATTTAAATTGACAAATTATGTAGATTTTTTGTGTGAGATGACACATCAAAACTGAAGTTTTTCGTAAATTGGAGGCTTATATACTGTTTCAATCCTGGATAGAATTAGAGAATTTTCTGTTTTCTACTTTTGAGAACAGAGATGGTGTATGTAGTAAATAAGCATTTGTGCCAAGAAGCATATGTTCTAATGCTGCCTTCTGAATTTTATTCTCATTTATATTTTCTTGTTGTGTCTATGGATTTACTTTATTCTTCTTCATTTGTAGTTTCAGCCTAGTTAAGGAAAATCTCTATATAAAGGGGACAGAGGACATCTAGCTGTGGCTAAGTTTAGGTAGTGAAACTGGATTAAAAGAAAAAATTGCAAAGTTCCTTTCCTAAAAACTTTTTCCTGCCCACCAGCCTATGTAATACATTTTAAACACAATTGTATATACCTAGTTATTTCATTCTGACATTGTCTTATGTAATAGCACTAAACTAGAAAAGATGTATTTAATATGTTTAATGGGGAATAAAGCACATTTTATCTGCCATATTTCTCTATCTAGGGTCTTTCTAGGTAGTTCTTAGAAATCTATCTTGTCCCAAACTTCTTGGGTACCACAGGTGTATGTTTTTACCTCTGGGATATGAAAGGAAACTAATCTGAATTCTAGTCCATTAAAAAAATATACCTACGTTAGTATTAAAACAACTAGCAAGAAGAGTAAAAATTGACTTTTTAACCTTTTATTTAGGATGAATTGTATTTTAAGTAGGAGTATGCAGACAAAAACTGTAAGGAACAGTATTCAAGGACTGAACAAGGGCAATATTGGCAGTATAATGGCTCCTACAAGAATGATAGCAAAATGATTGAGATACCATTTGCTAATACTTAGAACTTCCTGCACTACCGTTGTTACCATTGTATATGTATTATCTCATTTGATTTTCCCATCAGCCCCCTGATGCAAGTACTCTTAGTACCATTTTACCAATGAGGAAATTGAGTCTTGGAAGGTTAGGTGATTTGTCAAAAGTCTTTACAGTTATTTAATGCCTCAGAGGAAGAATAAACGAATATGAATGATAGTTTATGTAAATAAAATTTTGGCCCCCATTTTCATCTCAGTGTGTGCTTCCTCAACTTTTTTATTAGTGCGTAGACAAACTTGTTTGCTCAGGATAAGATAACAGACTGTGTAGATGGGCATAAAGTAAACATCCTCCTTCCCAGTTCTGTGTCCAGAGGTATAACTACTGGGTTTCTTATGTGTAATTACAGAAATTTTGTATGCTTATGCCAAAAATATGTGTATGATTTTTATACATGCTCCCATAATCTTAATAAGGTAACTACTTTCTTCCACTTAGGTGAACACTTAGGATTTTTATTTTGGAGTGAAATTTAATGGATATACTCTTATCAAACTTAAGAATTATGTTTCATACACTGTTCAGTAGGACACATTTCCATTCTTCATGACTCTTGGTTTGCTTTTGCCTTTACAGAGCATGCATCACCTTAATTGTTTGTTTTCCTTCTTGATTCTGGTAATCACCATGAGAATGGTTTTACCATGTTTTGATTATTAAGGTTATTTGGCTGTCCATTTAGTTTTGCAGAGAAATGACAATGTTGGCCATTTGCAAATTCAAAATGTTCATACTTCGCTTATCTGAAGCAAAGGTTTACCAAAGGAAATTAATACTGCTCCGATAAATTAAATTTTTCTTAAAGCTGTGCCAGACTTAGAAGTTTGCTTGAAATTAAAGAAAACCCCTCAACAGAATTTGATTTTAATTTTGCTAACCTTACTATAGTAAGTTAAGCAAGTTCCTAAAAACCCATGTTGTGCCTTTTATGGTTATCTTTTAATAATAACAAAGTATGGTAACTTTTATTCTAACTCATTTTGATTTTGATAAATCTTATAACAGTGAAAATGAATTTTATGAACCCAAATTCTATTCCATGCTAAATTCAAAGACATCTGTTTCCACCACCACATTTTGAGTCATGAGCCTGTGTATGGATTTGTGTTTTGTAAGCAAAGTCAACATTTATGACTTTGTTCAACCACCGGTGTAATTGTCACACAAAGATGCATTATTTGGAGTAATATTTTTCTCTAGTAATCAGCTAAAAACAAATATGTAGGTGGTAACCAAGTTAGATTATTACATATGTGGATTTAGTCCATTTCTTTGGTTTTCTCACAGGCCATTATAGATACCTGATAGGCTGTTCTAGGCCCTTGATGAAATGTAGCACTCATTTTACATAAATGATATGATAGTCATTTCCATTTAATTAAATTTCCCATTTAATTTAAGGTATATGCACCATCCCCAAATTCAGATGATTTCAACCGTGAATCTCCTAGTTATCCATCTCCCAAGCCACCAACCAGTATGTTTGCTAGCACTTTCTTTATGCAAGGTAAGTACTGCTAGATAATTGTTAATGCTACAGCAGTTATCTATTGTATATTAGCTAATATTTTAAAACTGTGAGGAAAGAGAATACCTACACAGGTAGGCATTATATATCTAGGCATTTTTGGCCAAAGTAAATTAAAATTTCTAATGTTATTTACTGCTGCTTGCAATATAGTTGGAATATCCAGCAAACGTTTGGAGTGCCTATCTAGTATTGATTGAACTTATAAAGGACTTCATTTGAGAAAAATGAGTAGAGCTGCTCTTTCTCATAGAATTTAAATGAATGAAAGCTATTAACAATTCTAGTTTCTTATTTAAATTGCACTCATGTCACCCCTAGAATGATCAATATAAATACAGTGAATATCATAGAACAGATTAAAACTTGTTAAAAGAGAGAAAGTGTTGCATTTCCTTTAATTCATGTCTCGTATTTTTATTTGGTCTCCTATGGTTTTGGACTATGGGAAGCATATACTATGGGAGCAATAAATCACTACATAAATGCTTCCCTGGCTTTACACTGGTGAGTGAAGTCATTGCTAACACATTTCATTTGAAGGCTGTCTATAATATAGTCATTACCAATTACTTATGTTTACTATTAGAGAAACTTCTCTATTCCACAGTTTCAGAATTTTTGATATAACATACATTCCCTGTTATAAAGAACTTTTTTGTATATTTATGGTTATGCCATTTAACCAAAATTAAATCCAACCTATCCCCAAATTTGATATTTCTATTATCCTCTTCAGTATGAATTTAGATCTTCTAAGGATTTTTATAACAATTTATCGACTACAGTTTGGATTGCTTTTTTCCTCCTCCAACTATAAAGCCTTATTCCCTCTTTTTAAATAGTAATTACACAGTTTGGAGGAAAGAAAACTAGACGGAAGACTGGGTTGGAAAGTGGAAGGAAAGAGTATCTGGAGGGTAGCCTTTGGAATTCTTACAGCATCACCAAGATAAAAGAAAATGTTTTAGCTAAGGAAAATTTTCTGTTTCTCTTTTCGTCTTAGATGGGACCCACAATTCTTCTGACCTTTGGAGTTCATCAAATGGGATGAGCCAGCCTGGTTTTGGTGGAATTCTGGGGACCTCCACTTCCCACATGTCTCAGTCCAGTAGTTACGGCAGCCTTCATTCACATGACCGCTTGGTAGGCTGTAACACATGACTAGGGTGCGGCAGCACTTTGTCCTCACTTGTGTTTCTCTTTGGATTACAAGTGTAAGATTTGATTCTGCCAAAACTTCTGACATTTAAATACTTAAAGGCTTACTGCATTTAGCATGCCTTTTTAAAAAGTAAATCACAATAGTAGCACTCTTTAGCTGCCAACCTGTAATGTCCTTTTGACCTGTTGTCGTAGTTGTCCAGCCATATGTGCATATTATTCAGAAAGTGTATTTAATAGATCGTGTCTCTTTCCTCCTTTCTCTAGAGCTATCCTCCACACTCAGTCTCACCTACAGACATAAACACGAGTCTCCCGCCAATGTCTAGCTTCCATCGTGGCAGTACCAGCAGTTCGCCGTATGTTGCTGCCTCACACACTCCTCCCATCAATGGATCAGATAGCATTCTCGGTGAGCTGCTTTGGGTTGGTACACCTCCATAAAACCTACTTTGGGGATTTTCATTGAACCCCACATTTTTCAATATATTTTTTGGTGTTGAGTCTAAAAATGAAAGAAAGAAAGAAAAACTTCAATTTTCATTAATGTAGAAACTGGTAAGGAACGCATCTTAAATTAGCTAGTTAAGTACAACACATACTGAGTATTTGGTGACTTATTGTGACAGTATGTGAAATAACAGTAGAGAACACCCTTGAAATCATGGCAGAATGCTAAAAAAAAAAAAAAAAAAAAAAAAGAGTCTGCCTGCGAAAATTGTTTATTTGTTTTCTACCTGAAATATTCAGGAACCAGAGGGACTGCTGCTGGAAGTTCACAGACAGGTGATGCACTTGGAAAGGCTTTGGCATCTGTAAGTATTGATTTTACATACTCTGCTGAATGAATTTTACACTGCTAAACACAGTATTTTGTGGCCAGTATGTCATAGTTAAAGGGTATAGTTACAACAAAATCAACTTCATAACTCATTTAAAGCTATTCTTGGTTTGTATTGATTCATGCTGCCCTTAACTCATGAGAACACCTTCCAACCCCATTCCCACAAGACCTGTCCTTCTAACTTCAACTTAAATTAATGGAACAGTTGTAGTAGAAGGAAAATAAATTGGGAATTTTTAAATTTAAAACAAATTACTGCGATTAATAATTAAATGTATTTATTAGTTTTAAATACATACTTAGTAAGTTGCCCATTCTAGTAAATCAAATGAAACCAAGAAAGACAACTCATTTATTCTTCACTTATTCTTCTGGTCCACAGAAGAAAGTGCCTTCATAAGAAATTTTTCCAAGACAAAAAGTAGTTGACATATTTTTTTAAAAGGGAAAATCATCTGCAACTGATTCATTCAAAAAAATAGGAAAGGAGAGTCTTCCCCAAAAAAGCCAGATTTATTGAAAGAACTCATGCTAACATGAGTAAAACTGATTTAAAGGAATCCCATAGTATTTTCTTGAGCAGCTAATTTATATCACATCGGATCATTAATGACAAAACAATGATTGTTTTAATAGCTGATCCTTAAAACATGAAAACTGAAATCCCTTCTTGTGGAATTCTTTTGGAAAAGCATTTACTAATAATTACAAAGACTCCAAATCTAATTATTTAAAAGAAGCACATCTGCTTTGGACTTTCTAAATTTTCTCTTTAAGCTTTTTCTTTCTTGTCTTTTTTCTCTTTAAATGTTATGCCTCTCAGAATTCTCACAGAATTGTCCTACATTTTCTATGAGGTGCAGTTAACTCTATCAGACAACATTTACTGCCGTTACTGGGGAAGGCAGACCACTTAATGTGTGAGTAGAGGAAGCAACCATTGAACATTTACGGAGATAAACCTCTTTGTATATAGTTTCTGTAAATAAACCTTTCTCTGCATCTCAGTTCAAGTTTCTTGAGAAAGAAAGCCAAGGCAAACTCATCAACCACTTAGTGGAGTACCCCACAAGACTGAGCTCAATAAATGTTGAATTCAGTCTTACATGACATTGACAAAAATAGTGGTGATAATAACAAAACCCACAAAAATATCAGCTATACTTTGAATGTTTACTCGATGCTGTGCATTATACTAAGCATTTATGTGCTTTGTTTCATTTAATCTTCAAGAAAACCCTGTGAGGTTGGCATTATTATCTCCACATTAGAGAGGAGGAACTAAAGTTTAAAAGGTTAAATAACTTCAGCTCAGAAAGATTAAGTAGTTTGTCCTAGGGATCACCAAGCTAGGAAGGGTAAAGCCCATATATATTAGGTTAGAGCCTTCATCTGACCAGCTTCACTACTGTTTCTCCAGAAAGAGAATGCTACAGTGAGTGTTGTTTTGCCAGGTGTTGATGAGGATTAAAGGAAGTTGTCCTACTTTTTCTCGATGTATTCCCACCTAATGAAAATGACCTGCTTAAAAATAAAATAATTCTATAATATTAAATCTGAGTGCCTCCCAGGTATTTGGTTGGCTTGCCATATTTGTCGTGCTGATTCTGAAAGCATCCAGTAGCAGATATTTCACAAGCAGGAAGACAAATTACGTTGAACTTTCAATTCTAGGCAACTTTAAAACATACAACCTGCATTTTGGGGGCTTTTTTCCTCAAAGCTCTTTTGTTTATTTTATGCAAGGAAAACTTCTATAAAGGAACCTTGGCGGGTAGGCAGGTAACAGTTTGTGATGTTCTCAGTGGTCCTTCAATTACCCTGCTAGTGGTTGACTATTTTCCCATATTATGACCAGCATACTAGCCAAACCAGTTAGCATTAGGAAAAAAAAATTTTTATCTGTGAGTGGAAGCCAGGGAAGAATGTCTCATCTAGTTAGTGGGTGGGCTTTAGTTGTCATGGAAACCCAGTTCTGTCATCCTATGTTGTTACTAGGCAGGAGCAACCAGGTCATCCCATAAATCATTTCTGTCATAGCTGATGGTGATGCATTCCGTCTGCTCCATCACTGTGTGCCATAGTCTGCACATTTGAAATCCCTTCCTTCAACCCATCTGCCGCCCCCACCCCACCAGACACCTTCCCAAAACACATTCTTTTCTCTAACTTACATTACAGACTCACATTCACTTTAGTGTTCACAGAATGTACTGGAAAACAAAAACATTACATGGGGAATAGGAGGGATTAGAAGAGATGAGGAGAAGGAATTTTCTGAGGATTATATTTGAGAGTCTAACACACACATCAGAATTTTATGTTAGGTATTACAAATCTTAGGAAATGGTGACCATGCATATTTTGAAATTTTAAGTTCTTTAGAATATGACATTTTTAATATAGCATCTAGTTTTAGATGGAGAAAACGCCATGCTGTTGTCATTAGAAGTTATTTCTACATCTCCAATCGTCTGATACATGTCTTAGAAGGTCTTTCATGTGTGAAACATCACAGGCTACAACCTTTGTTCTTTAGTTTAGGTATTAAAAAGCTCACAGAATACTGTGATTAAACATGTAAGGCCAGATAATACATTTGCAAAGGTTCCTTTATTTTAGGTTTAAGCCGGGATAATTGTGGTCTTAATCTCAGGATAGCTAGAAAGAGAATTGTACATGAAAGTATTTACACAAAGTTCCCAAAGCCCTGTGGATTATGCATTAGTTTAGATAATAAACTAGAGTAGATAGAAGGAAAGGAAAATCTGGGTATTCGTGCCATTTCTAATGTGGTTCCCTGAACATTTGCCAGACAATAACCCTTTAAGATTGTGCCCATGGAGAGTTATATAGAGGAAGAAACATCTGGTTTATTTCAGTGCCTAATACCATATCAAAACACTTGGTCTTTAATTTAGAGGAGATCAAACAAGAGGACTGTTTAACTTTGTTGATTATATCAGACTTCTTTGTGATAATTTATGTTTTGATTTCTACCTCTGAGCAAAGGAGAGAAAGAGGTGTGTGTGTGTGTGTGTGTGTGTGTGTGTGTGTGTGTGTGTGTGTGTTAATCTGGATAGTTAAATGGTCAGTAGTCTCTAACAAAAGAAAAGAAAATTCAGGGAAGTTGACGTTTAAAAGTAATTCATGAAATAAGTTTCTTTGTTCCTTAGACTCAATAACATTAGCATAATAAAGATTAACTGAAATGTGCACTGTAGTGTTTAAAAAATTGGGCTCACAGTTCCAAGGTTCGGCTAGGGAGCCCTCCATTGTTTCTTTTTTGTCTGAGGCCCTTTTCATTAGCTTCTGGCTTATTGGCACCCTGCTGATTGGAATGGACCATGACTGATAGGAGGAGGAGCCTCATTTGTTGCAGTAAAATGAGGCATATTACCGGTTAAGCCTGGCAGAAGGTATTGGGAGTTATTCATCATTGGTCATTTAACAGTACGAGGACTATGGACTGCATGCAGAATGAGTTCTTACTTTGTGTTTATGCTTTAGATTCTAAATCACTCCCATCCCCTTTTTTTATGTGACTTTTTTTTTCTTTCAAACATCAGTGTAGGAGTTCTTAAGGTCAGAAAGTACAAGAAAGACTGAAATCGTGATTTAGAATGTTCATTGTCCAGTAAAGCCTAATGTTAGAATTTCTTCAAGTAACAACAATGTCTATAGAATAAATACAGTTTGTACATGGTTGGTGATAGAATAAACAGAGAGAGCTGAAGTGTAATGAAATGATCTGTGATCTAAAACGCTGTATTATCCTGGTTTTTTTTTAATGTCCTATTGCTCCTCTCCCCACATACCCATTCTTTTTATGAAAGTAAAAGGGACAAGAAAAAGTCCTGTAATTTGCCAGGCTATCTGTCAGTTCAGGGAAAGTATTAATAACCATTCTGTCTGTCATCCCTTTAATTTAGGGCAAAGTAGAACTAGACAGTGTGGTGGGTGAGTGGGGAAAATGCCTTTTATTATACAAATGGAGAAGTGCTTTTGAAAAAACACCAAAGTTAGGTATTTTATACTTGATACATTTTATACTTGACATGCGTTTTTACAGTGATTTTTAAAAACCCTCATTTGATAGTCTTTATAGTCTACTTAGACCCTCAAACCCCCATGCCTGCCAGCAATGTAGTATGGACAGCTTCATATATCAACACTAATTCTCAGAAATAGTAGAACATCACTATATCATTGTTCTCAACGCTTATAACCACAAAACTGATTTGTAAATGAACTCACCTTTATAAGAAGATCTTTAACCTCTTTGATATTTCTGTTACTGAACCCCATTACATAAATACTAAGATAAATACTACCGTTTCCTGAGTCTTGCTTTTTATCAAAAAGTATTTATAGCAAATTTCAAGTGCAGTTTAATTGCTCAAGTTTTTTTAAAAAAATAAATATTGAGCATCTACTTATATAAGACATAGGCAATGATGGATTCAGTGCAGAATGATGTAAGGTCTTTGCCTTTAAAGAGCTTATGGTCACGGAGAGAAGATATGACAGATATACCAAAAATGTAGAACATAATATGAAGGAAAAGACCAAAGAGAAATCTAGGTTATTCTAAGAGTATAAAGGAGGTGAAGATAAGTGTAAAGGGGGAGATGACATGTGAGCTGGGCTGTCCTGTGGTATAGAATTCCATCAGGGAGAAATTAAGAAATAGGCATTTTGAAAGCATAAGCTGTGTTTAGAAAATGAAAAAAAAAACATATTTTGTTTGGATAATAGGGTACATAATGTTACAAGTAGTTATAAGTTAGATATTATTGTGGCCAGATTATGGAAGATATCAAATGTCAGTCTTTTCTATTTAGTGGGCTGAAGGAAGCACTGTGGGATTCGACTGTTTAAAACTGATTGGGAACAATAACTCAGGCAATTATATAAGGGGTAAAAGGAGCAGGGAGTCACTAGAAATATAAAAGACTTAAATAATCCATCCACAAGTTCTAGTAAAGGTTTAAAGCAGTGTCACGGTGGTGAGAAGGATGTGTGCCTATCCCAGAGACCTTCTAGAGAATGGTAGGTATTGGCAGTCTGTGGTTGGAAGGATGGTGGGGAGAAGTTGGGGAAGGAGAGTGTGATTTTGGTGACCGTAAGAATGCTAATGCTGAAATAGAGGAAACAGAAGAGTAAAGATGGGAAGGGTAGGAAGCTTGGGGCAGTGATGCAAAGTTTGACTTGACACAGTGAGCTTGAAATGAAAGAGTATGTCCAGATGGAGAAGTCCAGCAACCAGTGTGAGAATAGAAATGGCAACTTAGTAGTAATTCTCAGAGATGTCATAGTTGATACTTTACAGAAGTGGTATTACCAGAAGATAAAACAGAGGTGAATAGAAAAGAAAACAGACTAGAGCTCTTAGGGAAATCTATATTAAGAAACTGGAAGTGTGAAAGAGAGATGGAGCCTAGGTATTACTACATCCAGTGATTTTTTAAAAAAAATACTCAGTAACTTTTCAGAAGGATAATAATCATTCTTTCTTTCAACAAGTGTATATTTACCAGCACTATTGTAGAATCTGAAGCTACTGCAAATCCTATATAATTCAGATTTTGTCTGAATAAGACAAAGTCCTTGCTCTTCTGGAGCATACATTTTACTGAGGTAAAAATGTAAGAGACTATAAGAAAACAAATAAACAAGTTTAGACAGTTAAGGATTAATGTAAACACTATGAAGAAACAGCAAAACCGGGAGGGTATGACAGAGGCAATGCTGTTTCTCCAATGTTTTCATGCTATTAATCTTTACAAGGAAATAAAAAATCAAGTATGGAGTATGTCTAGTTTATGATAATTGGAGTTTTGCATGAAACTGAAACTTTTCTCACTGCTCATGCATCCACCATCAGTGTTGTCAACTCTTCCCTCCCTTACCAATTATAGTTAAGACATGTTTCATAAAAGTTAGCATCAGTTGTTCCTAAAAGTTATAATTATTTGAATCTTGAATGTGAAAAATAGTGATTTATAAAAGTTAAAGGATATGTTGAGATATTTTTTTGTTGAAGTTTGGTGACCTTACCTAATTTACACATATGGTTTAAATCACTTTATGTATGTAGCCCACTGGGAACCAAAATGTGATCTTTAGTTAATTTTCACATATGTATCCTGATTTTTTACAAGGTAACAACTTTAAGTCCGACAGTATTGATCTTAATACAACATACTAAGTCCTTCCATAACATCTTTTGAAGTCTTCTTGATAGTTTTGCTTTTCTAAAATGGCTTTTAACTTGAATATACAACTTGTAGATCTGGCCGTTTGGAGAGATTCGGTGATTAAAGGCATTTACAGTTAGAACTTAGTAACATTATACAAATTGGTGTATTTTCTCTGAGGTAGGTATATCCATTTTTAGCCAAAGGAAAATATGCACTCTGGCTGCGTACAATTCATTTAACACTTTTTTCTTTTTAAAAAATAAAAGCTGTTGTATTTAATGATTATGACTTGTGGAGTTTTGTTTCACATGAGCCTGTCTCAGTATCTGGCTTTCTCAGCATGTTACGCTGTGTTTGAAACCAGTGCTGAGACCTCCTTGTTTGCCATAATTTGGACCTCATTAAATTCATTACAGTTCTAAGCTTATTCAGAGAAGAGGTATTTATACTGGATGACTCCTTTCACCCACAAGTAGTTTTCCTTTTTAAATTCATTCATATAAGTTGATTTGCCTGTCCTAAGTGTTGAGCTGTGAAGATGGTTCAGTATGCTCATTATAGAGATAGAGTTGTCCTAGAGAAATCTTCCTAAGGACTCTTAGTACTTGGATTAAAGAGACTTTTAAAATACTTAATGGTTAATTAGGTAAACTTGTCACTATTTGTCAGTCACTGTTTTTTTAACAATATGAAATAAATATAAAATATTGCTGCAAAACTTTTAGCCAAAATACCAAAATTTATGCATCCAGAAGTTATCCTATTTGAAGTAGACCTCTTAGGAAGTGCAGTTCACAAATCATTTTGGGAACATTTTCAGAAGGACTTTTAGGGTTTTGTCCACTTTCCTCAAGGGTGACAAAATATCCTTTGAGAGCAAGTTTGATTTTGCACAATACATTTGGAGCTAAATTTGGCAAAAATGTAGTTGACCAAACTGAGAGCTTTTTACTTTTTTAATTCATCAATTAATTAATTGATTATTTTAATGTTTATTTTTGAGAGAGAGAGAGAGTGTGTGTTTGGAGGGGGGAGCAGAGAGAAAGAGAGGGAGACACAGAATCCGCAACAGCTCTGAGCTGTCAGCACAGAGCCTGATGCTGGGCTCGAACTCGTAAGTCATGAGATCATGACCTAAGCCGAAGTCGGATGCTTAACCAACTGGGCTCCCCAAGCACCCCAAACTGAGATCTTTTTAAATGAGAAATAAAGGATAACTGTTTTTAAAAATATTTTCTTTGGCCTTTAAAACTGTTTTTAAAGACTGTAGTCTTCAAAAGGTAATCGTTTCCTGAGATAATTATTTTTAATGGATATCACTTACTTAGATGATATATTCTAGAAAGCTTGTTTATTAGACTTGTTAACTTTAAAGTCACTTCTCTTTTATGTTCTAACAAATAATTTTCAACTATGGTCATAAATAGATATTTTATTCCTCTCATTATTAGAGTATATATGATCCTTTTTTTAAGTAATCTCTGTGTCCAACATGGAGCTCGAACTCATGACCCCAAGATCAAGAGTCACATGCTTTACTGATTGAGCCAGCCAGGCATCCCTAGAATATATGACTTTTTAATCCTAATTTTAAAACTATATATAGCCTTTAGGTAATGGAGTAGTCCTAAATTGATGAAACAAATTTTTCATTCTGAGTTTTAGGGGTGACAACTTAGATTATAAAAATAACTCCATGAAAATGGATTTATATTTTTCTTATCACATATTGATACATGCATCTTTTGTTTTCTGGTTAGATTTATTCTCCTGACCATACCAGCAGTAGTTTTCCATCAAACCCATCAACACCAGTTGGATCACCCTCACCTCTCACAGGTAGGCTGCTGTTTTATCTGTCACCTTAAAAACATGCATGGGGCTACTTTGAAATACTTGAACTTTATTTTCCAATAAAATACAGTAGAAGATCATGAAAAAATTATCTGAATTTTGAGAAAATGTGTAAAGAGAGCCTTCTTGAGTTCATTTTGGAAAATAATGAAATATTTGCTAGTTGTGAGTTCTTTTCTGATTCTTAATTCGGTATAATTTCTACGAGCAGTTGTTACAACAGGATAAAAATAGGGTAGACATTTGGGATGAAAGCAAAATATAGAGAAGGAGATAAATCAAAATTTGGGGTAAGGTGGCCTAAAAAGTAAACAAAATAACCTATTTAGAAGTACAGGTAACTTCTTTCTTCCCTATTCTCTACATTTTCCAGGTACCATGTGTAGGACTCAGAGATTAATAACTTTCTGCTGGATAGCTTGTCTTTATTTTTAGGTCCTCTGAGTTATTAAGTTTTTATTTTATATATATATATATATATATTCTTAGCAGTACTGTAGTTTTTTTGCTAAGGAAAAGTCTGTGAATGTGGATGAATATTGTTAGTGGAGTTAAATAAGTGGTTCAGATTTGCTTTACATTTTCCTGGCTTTTTTCTGTACTTGCTGTGACAAGTTCCAGATACAGTATAAATTTGTTGAGATATAATTATATAGTAACAATTTTTAGATCTCAGAAATAAATTATAGGAAAATGCTTAATATATATTAAGCTATAATTTTAAAACTTGTATGATATTTTTCTGAGCAGTATTTGAAGAAAAAAAACATGCTGAAGAAGAAATGTATTCTGAGGAAAAGGCATTAGGCCTCTGGGTAAAAATGGCCATATTCCTCCAGCAGTTGACCTTATAAATGATTCTCTTTTTCTGATCAGGTCATTAATTAAGCCCATGTAGTGTTGTTGTTGTTGTTGTTGTTAAGCCTTTTTGCATTGTATAGGGTTTCTGGAAAATCAGGGCTCTGGTGTATCAGGGCACTGGCTATCACCTGTGCTTTGTGTATTAGCTTTGTGACTCTGCTAAGAAGCATTCCAGTGTGGAGATGATAAACTGCTGGCAGCTGCTTTCAGCTCTTAGTGGGTTCTGCCACTTTCTCAGACACCATGGCTTCAGCTGTCTAGTAAAAGTTGAACAGCTGTTCCCCACATAGACAGGACTATGAAAGACCCATTGACTTAGAGTTGTTATTTAACAGAGAGCTGAAATTACAGGAAGAATGATGTAACTTAAACCCTACTCACCCTCCTGGCACAGTTTTACTCAAATTATCAGTGTCATTTTTGCCACAGCCTGTTTTCCTTTCTCATCAGAGATGAGAATATTGGTCCTTACTATATGTTCCCCCTCCTCTCTTCCTCTGCTCAGTAAGATAGCTATAAATGTGTCCTTTGGTTTTTTTTTATTAATACTGGATGGGAAGTCAGGCAGCAGAGGAGTTCAGCATTTATGAGGGGACATCACTAAAGTGGAAAATCAGAGACTTCAACGTTTTTCAAAAAATAATGGTCCAAAGAAAAACCTTACATTTCCTCCTCCATCTTATTTGATGTTTATTGGGTGATATCCTTTTTTCCCCTTTAATTCAGCTGATTAATGAAAATCTATGGTCTATTGAAGTGTGTAATGAAGATATTAATAGGCTTCTTTTTCAATTCGGCAATTACAATCAAAGAAAAATATTTTCTTTCATTTAATGCCTATTATAGTCCTACTGAAACAGCACATCAGAGACTGATTTTATGCAAGTACATCTCTCTCCCATCTCCTGTATCTAGTATCTCCTTCCTGTCACCACACAAATAACGCACACACCCTATAAATTAGCAGAAATATAAAGGGAGAAGGAAAAAGGAAAGCACAATGTGATAAATTATTCATAGTTGAAGGAAAAATGAAAATGAGGGAGCAAACCAGAGCTTCTTTCTATATACTATGTGAAAATTATTTTGTACCTTGTATGACAGTGGCCCGTTAACTAGAGTAAAAAATTCCACCCACTGTGTGCTCTCTACACTTGTTCTGTTCTGTAGGCCTGAGCATCAGTCAGACTGGCACAAGCCTTGTGAGGATAGATACACAGATGAAGAGCCACATAGGCAGCTTCTAAGGCAACCATCATTCTTGTTTAAATTCCACTCATTTCCTTAGGAATTTTTTCAGGCCAAGAACATATATTTTTACCTAGAGCATGCTTATGAAGAACTTCTGAGATAGTGCTGTTGTATCAGTTGGGATGCTTTAGGCTGAAAGGAAGAGAAACTATTGTCTCAGCTGGCTTAAATAATATGGGGATTGCTTATCTTCATTCCAAGAAGCCCATAGAAGGGCAAGTTCCTGGACTCCAGTATGTCAGATCTCCTGCCTTACTACTACTGCAGTTCCTCAGGCTGCTGGCAAGTTCAGCAGTTCAAGGTACCATATGTGGACATAACAGTGTTGAGTAGAAGAAAAGGGACCATCTTTTCTTTGTATTTTAAGAATCTTTTTTAGAAGGCTCTTCAACAGATTGGCCTTTATCAGTCTTTGGCCAGCAGTGGGCCCTAACTCACTGGTCATAACAGAAATGGGACCACCATGTGTATATTAGACATCAGGGTTTACCCTGAGAGCTAAGGATAAAGTTAGTCTTTCCTGGTTCGTTTCAGGAAAGGATAGATAGCCCACCCCCTTCTGAACAAAATCAGAGCTCTGGCAGCAAGATAGAAGAGGAGAATGAGTATGTCTATCAAAGTCATCATTTAGGAAAGGACACAAGTATTTTAAGAGAATATGTTTACTGAGGGAACTTGGAGAGCAGACAGACAAAACCATGTTTTTCCTTTCTTTATCTCCTTCTAGAATATAAATAAATAAAGGTTTAATCATTGCAGTTCTTAGCAATCTTCAAAACATTTACAATAAAAATGGAGGAAGAGAAGGAAGAAAGGATTCCTTAGATTTGGCTAATCAATGAGATATTTATGTTAATCATACGTCAGTGTGCCTCGTGTTAGATAATCATCGGACTTCAGCAGGTTTTCAGTTTAGCTGACAAAATAAAAGGTTAGAAACACGGGGTACCTGAGTGGCTCAGTTGGTTAAGCATCTGACTCTTGATAACAGCTCAGGTAGTGATCTCGCAGTTGTGAGATCAAGCCTTGCATTGCGCTCTCGGCTGGCAGCACAAAGCCTGCTTGGGATTCACTCTCTGCCTGTCTGTCTGTCTCGCTCGCTCGCTCTCTCTCTCCCCCCGCCCCGTCCCTCTCTCTCTCTCCTCCCTCCTCTCCTCTTCTCTCTCCTCCTCCCCCTCTCCCTCCCCCTGTCTACCTCTGGAGCCCTCCCTCCCTCCCTCCTGTCCTCCCTCTCTCTCTCCTTCTCTCCCTCTCTCTCTCTCTCTCTCTCTCTCAAAATAAATAAACATTTTTTAAAAGATAAATACATGAAAATACAGCCATCAGAATTCACTCTAAGCTATAGCACAGTCACAGTAAACTTCATGAAGAGAGCAGGACTTTAAAAGGAGGAGAAAGAGCTTTCCTGGGTCTAAAGGGAAGAGTATAACAAAGATCCAAATGCAAAAAAAGCACATGACTTCTTCATCCAGAGTCATGGGGATGACTGATTATGAACTCTTGACATATGAAGTGTGTGATGCATTAAAATGGAAAGGTTGGCTGGAGCCAGATTGTGGAAAGCAAAGCACTGAGTGCTACATTAAGGATTATCCAACCTTTTCCAAGTATAAGGGATCTCATGAAAGTTTCAGTTTAAGGTGAGATACAAAGGGGAACAAGTAACAAAATAAGAAAATATGTGATAAGTGCTCCTAAGAATTTCTTTCAGCCATACAAAATGTTGGTATCTAGTCTGTAAGTTAATTAATCAGTTAACTCTTAAGTTCCACTCAGTGAGAGAGATCAGTAACACTGGGTGAATTTTAGATTTAGTGATCAAAGAAAGCCTTTCTTCATTTTCTAGCCAAATAACTCACTTCTTCTAATTACCTAGCTAGCTTGTTTTCTAGAACTGGTCATTATAATTACATTTTAATAGCAGGTAAGTTTATTACAATCCTTCTTGAATAAAATAGCATTTTAGGGTGATCACTAAAAAGCCTAGGCAATTACAGAAATTGGTAACTGCATAAACAGTTGAAAACTTCTGCTTATTAATAGAAGGAAGAATAAGCCCCAAGCCTCTTTATGTGTCTACACCAAATATGAGGTGACAGGGAAGGAAGACGGGAAATATCCTGATCTCTATTATCTTGCATATATGTATAATGTTACAGTTGATGATTACAAGGTAGAGATAGAGATGCCAACATCAGCAATAGGATTGATTTCGACTGAACTAACTCTATCTAATTATTCAGTCATCCCCTTTGTGACTAATAGCATAATTTTTTAAATGACTAACTGGGGTTCAAGGAGCTCTGTCCATGAGATATAACTTAGCATGTCTATGAAATTCAAACAGATATCACTGACTTAAGCACGTTAGTATTTTGTTTTAACCCAATGTGTCACACTGGGGCAGCCCAGTCTATAATAAAAACAAAACTGGTTTGAGTGTATGTGTATTTTTCCAGTTTAATGAATTACATTTTGGGTATAGACCTTAGAATGGTTTCTTCATATCACTATCAGTAAAATAATGAATGTAGGTGATTTCTTACCTAACTCAGTGCACATATCTCATTCCTCAACCCTAAACTACTTGGAGAACCACTGAAATTGCATGTTTTGTCAAGCAGATGCATGTTAACAACTCTGAGGTGTTTAAACATAAAACTTGTATTAATATCTGATATAGATTAAATAATTTGATGATTTAGAGTTCTTCTACAGGCTGATCACCCAAGGGAGAATGGGAAAGTTGGGGCAAAATGTTAAAAAATAAAATATTGTAAACATTAAAAGAAATTACATTAAAAGTAATTTAGGGTCTTTTTCAAAATGGATTAGGATTAACCTTTCATCCACATAAAATTCATAATTCTACATCAGTGCTTGGAAAGCACTAATGTATTGGAATCAGTGGTAAAGTGTTGGCTGGTTGTTTATATGAATTTTTTATATAGTCAGTTACTGGGTTTCTCTGGTTACTAAATTCTACTTGTTAATTTTAAGTTAGTTCACAAGATTCTGTTTCAATGCTCAATTTTAGATTGTCCATAATTCATGTAGTTGAATCATGACTGAATTTTTATGTCCAGCAGGAAACCTTATATAGTTCTCAGAATAATTTGTCATTTGCTTACAAGTAAAAAACAATTGTTTGCTGATGAAGTACATAATATGTATTTTTTCTTATAATTTTAGATTTTAAATTTTTCCTGTGTCATCACAACAGTATGCATATAATTGTGAAATATAATCAGGTTAAGAATCTATCCAACTTTTCAACCTGTAAAATATATTTGATTGATGGGAGTACAATTACTAGGTTATTCAACTAAAGTGAACTATAATAGTTACAATTTACCATATATTTTCATTGTTCCCTAAATTTGGCAAATAATCTGCAACAGCATTCTTGGTAGAAAAAATATGTTAAAACTTCTTTTAGCAGTAAATGAGACAAATTAAGTAAACCTGCAAGTTCTCCAACTTCAGATTTCTCATATAACTCAGGTTGCCACTGAAGCATTTATTAATAACTATAGTATTAATAACTATAATGGTTTTCATTATTTTCTGTGAATAACTTATTTCCAAATGCACAGTCTGCATTCTCCTAAACACATAGATGCATTAATCCTTTCATCTTTTTTTATAGTTTTCTTCCTTTTTATTTTTTTCTACTTTGAACTTGTATCTTTTTTTGCTCTGTATTATTGCTACTTTTCTAAAGTTGAAGAATAAATGACATTTAACAATTTTCATGGTGATATTTTCAAATTAACAAATTAAATAATGTGTTTTGTTGTAAATTATGTTGGGAAAGTCTTTAACAGATAATCCTAAATGCATTTTCAGTCATTTGAAATTGGTACATTTGTGCGTAACTTAATGGCAGAAGTTAATAGGACACTTTAGAAAGTAATATGGCTTTATGAATTGAGTATCATAAATATATTTATACCTTTTAATTCAGAAATGCTATTTATCCTCAAGACATGTTCCCAAAAGAAAATAATAATGTTTACCATTCACAATATAGTAATATTTAGGTTACTATTTGTAATAGCCAACTGAAAGAAACCTCCAACAGTGAGGTAATAATGGTGGTTAAATAAATTATGATCTAGAGAATCAAGTGAATATTACTTTAGTCATTTAATAAGATAACTACATAAAGTCATGGAGGAGGAACAGAATTTTAAATTACGTATATGTTAAGTATATTTTCTCAAGATAATCTGCTTATGGACAAAATCTGAAGAACATGCAAACATAAAAGTAGTTTTTGGTTTTTTTTGTTTTTTGAAGTATAATGGACACAGGATGTTACATTAAGTTCAGGTGCACAGCATAGTGATTCAGCAGCTCTATACATTGTGCTAAGCTCACTACAAGGGTAGCTACCATCTGTCACTATACAACACTATTACAATATCATTGATTATATTCCCTATACTGTGCCTTTCATCCCCATGACTTACTCATTCTATAATTGGAAACCTGTATCTCCTCTCCTCCCTCCTGTCCCTCTGACAGTCACCAGTTCTCTCTATTTTTTTAATGTGTTGGGCTTGTGAGTAACCAATACTATGCTGAAGGCTGAACAAAAATGTTTACATTAGTTTATGTACAGCTACAGAATGGCTTTACCCTTTCTTTCAGAACATTATCAAGATCAGTGAGTTAACCAAGGTGTGTGTATATGCTTTTGTGTTTTGTTTTGACAGGTACCAGTCAGTGGCCCAGACCTGGAGGGCAAGCTCCTTCATCCCCCAGCTATGAAAACTCACTCCACTCCCTGGTAAGAGCCTCTTAGAAATATACGGGTCACTTTTATCTTATAGTGCAGAGTGCGTTTTTTCAGTAAATCCTGAGTAACAATGAAAAAACATTAAGATAGCATTACACATGAATTCTTTGCTAACAAATGGCCTGATTTAGTTTAACAATATAAGACATATTGGGTGTGCCTTTTGCCATCTGTTCTTTGGGACATCAGGCTTCTTTCTGGTCTCAGGACAGCTGGTAGTAAAATAGTATTACGGGATTTTTGCTTTTTTCATAAATCTAGAGTTTAACTTTTCTATACCTTTATGTTTATATATAAGAAGAAACAAAAGAGCACAAGATCAAATAAGAACAAGAAAACTAGCCAAGCAATGCAAAATGGTTATATTTTATTCTTTCTCATTGTAACTATTCTGTATATAGTTAATAACATTTCCATTAAAAATTTAAAATGTAGCATCAATTATTTTTGTCATGAAAAGTGTTATTTCCCATGTTTTCTTTTTAAAAAATATATTGTGTTAATTGTACAAGCAAAAATATTTAATAAACAAATAAGGAGGTAGAAGAAAAGAGCCTGTCTAGGTATCGAATGCGAAGAATTTGTGGTAGAATGTTAACTACTGTTGCTTTTCAATACCTACCACAGAATTACATAGTATTATAAAAACAAAATAGGATGACTTGATGGAATACTAAGTCATGCTATCATTTAGTAATTTCATGTTGCAAATAGAAGAGTTCTTTTTCTGTGACTAACAGAACAGTTGAAGGGAAAGTCTTCTTCTCTCATATTTTGCAAGCAAATATAAACAATGTGTGCTATTTAGATGCTAACCTTATAACTTCGCTGTTAAATCCCAGCCTTCTCATACCTTAATACAAGTAGATCTCGCAGGTCTCTGCGTTAACTTTACTAACATGTTATGCTGACATGCAACATCAGCTATTTCCTCATCTCTTTTGGAGTTAATCTTAACCTGTGCTTTGCCTCCTGTTCTGTCTTGACTTTGCCAGAAAAATCGAGTTGAGCAGCAACTTCACGAGCATTTGCAAGATGCAATGTCCTTCTTAAAGGATGTCTGTGAGGTACTATTTCTTTTAGATGGTGCCTTTTTTGTGTTTCAATTAATTATACTTCCTATTATCCATTTAAAATCTTCAAGCTTGTACAGACTCCAAAGTCTTTTAAAATCAAACAATAACCAGTTTCGGTTTTGTACAATATGTAAGAATAGACTTTTGTTTTTTTATGTTGTTGAGAATGATTCTTTTTAAAAGAGCTCTACTGGCATGTGCTTTTGATTTTTTTTAATTCTAATATGTTTGTGTATGGGGCATGTGTGTATCCACAGACAATCTCATTTCCTCAGTTTTGTGAAAGAGCATATTTGGATGTGTTCACCATTTCAGATAGGTATGCTTTATTCACTTAAAACAAAATTGCAACTTAAACTTGATGGATTTGAGGTCCTTTCCCCAAATTGCCCTCATTTCAGAGATCAGTATTAAAGTCCAGATTATCTTTTTTATCAGCTGTAATTATCAGACACAGTAGAGTAGCCTTCATCTTTTGTAGAAAGCTAAAAGAAATAGCCTCATGGTAGATTGGTAAATTGACTTTATGAAGCAGTGATTTGTTTCTGAAGCTTTGTTAATTTTGCATAGTCGTCAAATATCCTTTCTTTGATTCTTTATTGTAGTGTAGGTAGTTGCTTTTGAAGCCACTTGATAGTGCGTTTTACTTGTTGTCTTCTCTATATCCCAAAGTAGGAAACATAGCAGTTTAATGAATTTAACAGATACCAGCAGTAACCTCCATGTCTTCTTTCAATCCCTACAGCAGTCTCGAATGGAGGATCGTTTAGACAGACTGGATGATGCTATCCATGTGCTGCGGAACCATGCCGTGGGACCGTCTACTAGTTTGCCTGCTGGTCACAGTGATATACACAGTTTATTGGGACCATCCCATAATGCACCAATTGGAAGCCTCAGTTCAAACTATGGTGGATCAAGCCTTGTTACAAGCAGTCGATCTGCTTCAATGGTAAAATAGTGCTCATCTTTTTTGTAATAACGGCTAAAGCCTATTGTCCCAAATGTTTTTCGTGAAATCTTTGGACGAGAGGGTTCTTTTTCAAACAGACTTACTCTGTCTTGGGCCAGGTCATTGGTTGCACATTGGCCCTTAAAGTCCTGCTATGATCGTGTGCAAAAAGCTAAAACTTTCTGCAAGATCATTTTAGCTCAAACTTGGATTTTTTTCCCCAGATGTGTGGCAGAACAGTTTTTGCCTTGAAATAGTATATGGAAACTCTAAAGAGCAAAAACTGTACAGCAAGACTGAATTTCAAGGATTCTGGTCTAGAAAAGTTGTTTATTGTAATTTGGAACCAGCCTTCAAAAACCAGAAGGAATGTGAAATTATTTGTACCAATCCAAATTTAAGCTTTATTCCCAAAAAAAGAAAAAATGGAGTAGTTTTAAGAATAGCTGTAATTTGAGTGACAATGAAAGAAACAATGTTCAATTAATTCCTGAATAGAATAAAATCATTCAATCCATCTTTTTAAAAACATAGTAAGACTTTAGAGAGAAAAAAGTAAAATCCAGCACATCAAAAATTCTGTTGAATATCTTACATTATTTTTTTATCCAAATTGTCTTTCAAAGGAATGAAGCTCTTTTTGAACCTGCAGTTTAATGATGCCATATGTTTGAATGTTTATAGCATTGTTTTTAGGATGTATTGCATGCTGTGAAATATTCTCCTGTAAAACCACTTTGTAGCTGTAAGCCTTGTGATCAAGGGTAAAATTCACCTATCATCAAAATAATTAGGTGCCCCAAATGCTGAAGGCTTGTGTTTTGTAAAAGAGGATTGGTTCCAGATTTTCACATTCACATGTCAGACAGCCATTTATACTCATTTTGGAGCAGCTGAAGTAAACCTCAAACACAGCTGCCTAGTTTCCTGAGTACAGTGTCTTCAGCAACATAGGTGACACTAGATGCCTATATATCTTAACAACCAGTTTTGAGTTGTTACTGTTGTTGTTTTTAATTTTTTTAACATTTATTTCTTATTGAGAAACAGAGAGAGACAGAGCATGAGCAGGGGAGGGGCAGAGAGAGAGGGAAACACAGAATCTGAGCTATCAGCACAGAGCCTGATGTGGGGCTTGAACCCACAAGCTGTGAGATCATGACCTGAGCTAAAGTCGGATGCTTAACCGACTGAGCCACCCAGGCGCCCCGAGTTGTTGTTTTAATGTCATAAAATTAGAAATTCAGGCTCTTTCTAAAGTAATTTTTGTTGGCGGTGGTAAGCTAATAAAATGTGAAAACATTTAAAATTATAAAAATCATAGAAATAAAAGGGAATATTAGCCCTATTAGTAATAATAATTAAAATAATATTAATAGTATAAGATAGCATTTGTTGCAAATATAAATGGAGAATGTCAAATTAATAATTACTGTTTTTGTTGAAATAACTGTTTATCCTCTTTTAGAAGAATGACTTGAAAGTCAGTATATTTGAATCCAAAGTTTGTTGTACCATTTGTAGTTATTCCTCACCTTATAATCATTTTTTAATTCTTTACTATTAATAGCTCACTGGTCCTAGTCTGATTTATCTGCTATAGATATATCTCTGGCTCCCCCCCAGTTAAATATAAAGTTCATATAAAATGGAATTTCTATCTTTGGGAAGTTATTTTTACCAACTTTGGATATGAGTTAGAAAACAGATTTTTCGAAATCCAGTCCTACAAAGCCATATAGAAATCTAGTGCATTTTAAAAGGACTTGGGGAGGGAAAAACTTTAATTAAATAGTAGCTGCCATTATATCCTCTAGGAATATTCTGCCTACTTCAGAGCATCCACAAAAAGGCTGCCAGAGATATTCTTTATTTAAAAGGGGGTAAAAAAACCAAAGTAGTCTAGAAAAAAATCTTGTCACTTTGAGGTGAGTGTGGCTTAGTCTGAGCGACAGCATCAGCGCTGCAGCAACTAAGGCTGTGCTGCCACTCAGTGTGTCTACCTGGGTCCTCTGTCTGGTTCTTACTGCCGCCTGAGAGGACCCAGAGCTGGTGAACCAGCTGCCACACGTCATCTGCTGTGTCCACCCTGTCCAGTCACTAGTGGAGGTGGAGCTACAGATGTTTCTGACAGGCTTACCCTCAAAATATAAAGTTACTAACTGACAAAGTCTGAGACTGTCAGGTAAGTCACTGTTCATCTCCCATCCTTCTGAAATGAATAGTTTAACTGTAAGTCCTCAATTCTCAACTTCAGCGAAAAGATCAAAGGGTAGAATGAATGAAGTTCACAGTCAGCAGTGACTCTCCAGGCAAGCCTTACGTGTGCTGTTGAGAAATATTCTTATCCTGGTGGCTCTTGTCCATGTGAAGACATCAGGAGTGCCAGGAGCACCTTGCTTATACGCCCAGGACCCACCTATGTGAAATCAACTCTTTTCATATTATTGGATGGTGTATGATTTGGAGAGATGTATTATTATAACTATGGCCAGCCATTTTCAAGAATTAATATCCTGCTTTTATTATTCCCTCTTGCCCCTGTGTATTCTAATTGGTCATGACTAAGAAATAACACAATTTTACATTCTAGAAACTCTTTTCCTTTTTTGTCTTGTTTAACTTTCTGGTAGTTTATATATTATCCTCTAAATTAACATAAATTGGTATTTGTTCTATAGGCTTCCAAAAATGGAGGCTACATGGCCAAAATTATGAAATAACCACAGAAATATCAGTTTATCAGCAATTCTATATCACCTTGTAGAATTTGTGAGGTCAGCTTCTCTCTAAAATACGTAATTTTCATTATTCCATTTATTTTCTGCAAAGAGCAGAATTATTTTAATAAGCAAGTATCAATTCAGGAATTCCACAGAACATTCAAATGAAAATCTTTGTAATTTATTTTGGAGAGCCAGAAACAGTGCAAGGGAGAGGCAGAGAGAGAGGACACAGAATCCGAAGCAGGCTCCAAGCTCTGAGCTGTCAGCACAGAGCCCGATGTGGGGCTCAAACTCGCAAACCGTGAGATCATGACCTGAGCTGAAGTCAGACGTTCAAATGACTGAGGCACCCAGGTGCCCCAGAACATTCAAATAAAATTTTTCTTGTAATGGATTTTTGTTCTCATGGGCATTTACTGTAGGTCACCATCCTAATTGCAGTTTACATATATAAATTGGTTTTATATATATATATTTTGTTTGCTTTATTTATTTTGAGAGAGAGAGAGCACAAGCACAAACACACATGCAGACGCACAAGCAGGGAAGGGGCAGAGGGCGAGGGAGAGAGAGAAAGTCTGAAGCAGGCTGCACACACCCAGTGCAGAGCCTGACGCAGGGCTCTATCTTGCAACGGTGAGATCATGACCTGAGCCAAAACCAAGAGTCAGACACCTAACCTAATTGCAGATTTTAATTATGATATTGCTTTCTCTGCTAGCATTTAGAAGAAGGATCAGTATACTTTTTCTGTACAAGGCCACATAGTAAATATTTACTTAACTCTGACATTCTAACATGAAAGCAGCCTTAGACATTATGAAAACAAATGGGTGTGGCTGTGTTCCAATAAAATTTAATTTGCAAAAAAAGAGCTCCTTAATTTTTGAGAAACCAGGACCGGATTTGGCCAACAGGCCGTACCTTGCCAATTTTTTGAATTGGAACATAAATTAGCTTCCCAGTGCAGGTAACAAGGGTTGGCAAATTTTTTTCTTTTTCCTGGAGCCTGTAACTGTTTGCTTATTTTTTTAATGATTAGTTTGGGAATGCTGTTGAAGTAGTTGGAATATTTGAAGTAAGCCAGAATACATTTAGAGTGGAAGAATAAAAGTTGATATCAAGATAGAAGTGATACAGCCCAGCTCCCAGCCTGCATTGCTATCCAAGATTATTTTTGGTGTAAAATCTACATAGACAGGTTAATCAAGATAGTGTCTGTTGGTCAGGGAAATAATTTTGTTGCTGATAAACTTTCTTTACAATGTAAATGTTTTCGGTTATAAGAAGATTATGTCATTAAAAGTCATCTGTAGCTGATAGTGTTGATTTGTGGGAGAACCATCTTCTTAGAGATGAAGTAATTGTCTGGTATTTTTTAATTATTCCAGAAAAGGATTTTTATATTTCACACCAAGGAGGTAAGACTACCAACTACCAAAAACATAATGTTAATAGGAGTCAGTATCAAAAGACTTAATTTTGACTATTGTTACTTTTTATTATTATTATTGTTTATTTATTTTGAGACACAGCGTGAGAGTGGGAGGGCCAGAGAGAGAGAGGGAGAGAGAGAATCCCAAGCAGGGATGCGGGGCTGGAACTCACGAGCCGTGAGAACATGGCCTAAGCCAAAAACCAAGAGTCAGACAGTTAACCGCCAGGTGCCCCAATTTGTGTTACTTTTAACCAAACAGATTTGACCAGCATCAAAATACAGAATTAAATGAGGTTTAGGGGCACCTGGTTGGTTTAGTCAGTAGAGCATGCAGCTCTTGATCTCAGGTTTGTAAATTTAAGCCCTCCATTGGGTGTAGAGATTACTTAAAAATAAAACCTTAGAATTAAATGAGGTTTCAATGACAGAAAGCTTTTAACATTATTTTGGCTATCTAATACATAGAAAAATTTAATTTTTTGAAAGATTACTATGTCAAAAAAAGAAACTAAGAAGTGAATAATTCCTACTTTTTTATATATAATTATAGGGAGTCTGGCATAGTTTTATATTGGCTCTTTTTACTTTTGTTTTTATTTTATTTTGAGAAAGAGAGAATATGTCTGGGTGAGCATGAGCTGGGGAGGGGCAAAAGGAGAGGGAGAAAGAGAATCTTAAGCAGGCTCCAAACCCAGCAGGGAATTGACCCGGGGCTCAATCTCACAGCCCTGAAATCATGACCTGAGCTGAAATCAAGAGTCAGATGCTTAACCAACTTCACTTCCCAAGCACCCCTGCTCTTATTTTTGAATGGGGTTAACATTTTCACATACTTAATTAAATTTCATATTCCCTTTCAATATTTTTGATGATTTCTCCTTATTTGTTGAAAGCAGATAGAAAACTTAAGACTTTTTTTGTCATACACTTTTACTAGAATGTGATTGATGTATTGTTTAAGTTTTAGAGTACAAAATCAGGGTTTTTAGAACTATTAAAATGTCAGCATTGGACCTTAATTTTGCTCCCATTTATTCAGTGTAAGCATAAACTCTTGGAATAAACTGCTGATAGGAAAATATACTGGTATTAAGGGGAAAACTGAAAAGGAATAGAATTGTTAATTTCATTTGGCCATTACAAAGAGGTCTCAACAGTATAAAGTTATTGTATATCACACCTGTTTATGGCTGTAATAGCTAGACTACTGAGGCCCAATGAGAATAACTCCATGATACTGCTTTTATCCTTAACAGAAGGTACTCAGTTATTCCTCCAACAGTGATTTCAACTTCAAACTATGTTATATTAGAAGCTTTTTATATTAATGTAGGCTTGATGCAAATCTTGAAAAGTTCCATATTATATAAAATTTTATCCATGAGGTTTTTTTTTTTTATTGCTTTAAGTCCTGAGGAAACATCATCCAACCATTTCTCTTCATTTTTTTTAATGGCTTGGGGGTTTTGTTGTTCAGGCTGTGGCTGGAGATTTGTGGTGTTCTTGTATAATAGCAGAATAATGTTGTAGGATTTAAAGTTTTCTTATATAATTTAAAAATATAAACTATGTCTGTTTTCTAAATTCTAAAGCAGTTAGAGAAACTATAAGATTAAGTTATTAAAGCCTAAGAAGCAAATAAAGTAGTATTTATTCAGAATTGTCACATACAAATTTGAAATCTAACTTTTAACCTTACATTTAGACAGTATTTAACTTTATTAGTCTAGGTTTATATACGGTAGAAATTGTGTGCCTAGGTTTCAACTGAATTGAAGGAGTTTATTTTTAACTGTATTTTATTTTTCTAACCATTTTTTTCTGAATGGGCAATGTAATTTTTTTATTAAAACTACTTTATAGTGCCTTTTAGGAGATTTGATAGAAGTTTAAAAACCATACAGGCTATATATTATGGAAATATCATTAAAAAAGAAATATAACAGATTAAATTCTACTAAGTTTCTAGCTTTAGGTAAAACAAAATATATACAGAATATAAAGATCCTTTAATCAGTCTGTAGATTAATACTGATTAATCTAAGTCATTAGTATTCAGTGAATAGTAAAAATGGAACAAATTGTTAGAATAGAATTCAGAATCAGAGACGAATTCATACTGAGCACTTTTCAGTCTGCTCCTTAATTCACAAGACCTCTTATTCATCAACTAATTAGATTTAGCATTTTTCCATTGTGGGTGCTAAAGCTATTGGCCAAATTAAATGAAAACAGCTCCCTTGTTGGGTACTCCCACAAAAGTAAGGCCATACACAAATTGTGAAGATTCAGAATGCAGGATGATGTCATTTAATGAGTTACGCCTTTTATTCTGAAATAGAGCTCTTCATAATAATTGAAATTTAGAGCATGGCAGGCCTAGGGGTTTGCCTTCCCCAGCTACTCCCCTACCAGCAGCAGCCTGTCAGCTGTATGCTAACGAGAGGGACAATTAAACATAGAGTCCTATCTGGCTGGCCCAGTCTCTGAGCTCAGACAAAGAACTGTTTATACACCTGTTGTGTCTGTGGACAGAGCCATTTTAATGGGTAGCTGCAGATTAAAGGGAAGACATGGGAGCCAGTGTGAGCAAGGGTTAAATCAAACTTTAAGAACTGTGAAAGTCAAATTCTCCAGAAAATATATGAGGACCATTTGCAAGGGGAATCAGGTTACCAAAAAAAAAAAAAAAAGTTCCTGCTGACTTCATTAACATGAAAAACACCAGACTTCAGGCCTTTTGCTAATCTGAGGCCATTTTTTAAAGATTTACTGTTTTTTCTTTTGGAAGCCAATGATGAAAATTGTTGTAAAAAAAGGTACTTATAGTATTCCAGAGAGACGAAAATACTTGCTGTCGTTTATATCCCAAAAGAAATTGAGCAACTGTCTGATTTTCCTTCAAACGGTAAAGCAAAAATCCCTAGGTTTTATTTAGATAATGATCTTTTGTTTGCCAAGCCTTTCATCAGAAAGGAAATGATAGAACATTTTTATTAGTTGAGATTCGGAAAATCAGAGAATTATTTTTACTAATGAAATAAAAAAAACAAGAATTCAGAAGATGCGTCATTACTTATCACTCAAATGCAAATTCCGTTTCTGGGGCACCTGGCTGGCTCAGTCACTTAATCGTCCAACTCGATATCAGTTCTGGTCATGATCTCACGGTCCTGAGATGGAGCCCTGCATCCGGCTTCATGCTGAGTGTGGAGCCTGCATGGGATTCTTTCTCTCCTTCTCTCTCTCTCCCCCTACTCTGCTCACCTCTGCTCACTCTTATTCACTCCCGCTCTTGCTCTCTCTCCCTCTCTCTCTCTCTCTCTAAATAAACATTTAGAAAAAGAAAATTCAGTTTGTGACTGTTCAGTGGTATTGGCTTACAGAGCTATAAAATGAGTTGTGCACATACAATATAGAGTAAGTATACATATATTTGAAAGTTTAATTTAAATTTTAGTTAACATACAGTGCAATATTGGTTTCAGGAGTAGAATTCAGTGATTCATCACTTACATACAACACCCAGTGCTCATCACTACAAGTGCCGTCCTTAGTACCCATCTAGCCCATCTCCCACCCACCTCCCTTCATCAGTCCTCAATTTATTCGTTGTTATGTCTCTTGTGGTTTATTTGTCTCTCTTCTCTTTCCCCCCTACCTCCTCATATGTTCATCTGTTTTGTTTCTTAAATTCCACATATGAATGAAATTATATGGTATTTATCTTTCTCTGATTGACTTATTTCACTTAGCATAATCCATTTTAACTCCATCCATGTTGTTGCAAATGGCAAGATTTCATTCTTTTTGATGGCAGAGTAATATTCCATTGTGTATATATACCACATCATATCCATTCATCAGTTGATGGACATTTGGGCATTCTCCATAGTTTGGCTGCTATAAACTATAAACACAGGCGTGCATGTACCACTTTGATTCTGTATTTTTGCATCCTTTGGATAAATACCTCATAGTACAATTGCTGGTTTGTGGGGTAGTTCTATTTTTATTTTCTTGGGGAACTTTCATACTGTTCTTCAGAATAGCTGTACCAGTTTGCATTCCCACCAACAGTGCTAGAGAGTTCCTGTTTCTCCGCATCCTTTTGTTTCTTGTTTCTTCAGCACCTGTTGTTTCTTGTGTTGTTAATTTTAGCCATTCTGACAGGTGTTAGGTGGTATCTCATCATGGTTTTGATTTGTATTTCCCTAATGTTGAGTGATATTGAGCATCTTCTCATGTGTCTGTTAGCCATCTGAATGTCTTCTTTGGAAAAGTGTCTATTCATGTCTTCTGCCCATTTCTTAACTGGGTTGTTTGATTTTTTGGTGTTGAGTTTGAGAAGTTCTTTATAGATTTTGGATACTAACTAAAAGGCTATTTTCTTTTAAGTTACTTGGTATGATAGCTCAAAATACTAGGTAAGAACAAAATTCAACACATATTACCAAAGATCACAGGAAGTTTTAAGTTCACATTATAAATACAAATACAGAATTCTTGGCTTTTAGTGTATCCTGCAGTAATTTCTTCAGCCAGTCAAAATTGTTCTGGTGATACCTATCTTTAGAATAGGCCTAGGCTCCTAGAGTCCCAAAGAATTTGCAGCTAAATAGTTATATATTGTATTTATACTGTATTTATTTTTATAAATGGGATTTTGAACTGACCTTCTCCTTAGGTCATTGAGTAGTTCATAGCACGCAAGCAAAGCAACTAATCTTCAGCAGCGACTAATCCTCAAATAAATTTAGAAGTAGATAGGGAATACATTATGTGGGTTTTTCTAAAACTACATCAAAGATAAGAATAAGGGTGGAAAACAGACACTTCTTTAAAAGTGCAGAAGGGGCGCCTGGATGACTCCGTTGGTTAAGCATATGACTTCGGTTCAGGTCATGATTTCATGGTTTGTAGGTTCAAGCCCCATATCAGGCTCCGCACTGATTTGGGGAGTCTGCTTAGGATTCTCTCTCTCTCCCTCTCCCTCTCCCTGCTCCTCCCCAACTCACACTTTCTCTCTCTCTCTCTCTCTCAAATAAAATAAATAAACTTAAAAAAGAAAGTGCAGTAGAAGACCTGATGTATTCTAATCAGGTCCAGTATCAAATGGCCTGTATTGCCTAAAACTTTGCTTTGGTTCCTTTTGTGTAGCTCACAGGAAACCAAAAAATAAACTTGCTTAGGGGTATTTGTACCTCTTAGGGTAAAATCCATACAAAGTCATGAAAGATAAAAGCTTATATTAATTACTCAAAAGGGATTCGAACAAAGCAGTTTACTGGGATTGAAGGATTTGTTGAAAAACAGTGATTCTCATGTACATCTCCAGGCAATAAACCTCTTTAATTAAAGGCTTAATCTTGTAGATGACATGTGCTACTGTTCTAATAAAAAAGCTTCATTTGTTACCAGTTTCTAAAAATACTACTGTAGCTAAAATACTTGGTGATATTTGCATGCCTTACCTTCCCATTTTAGGCTAATTGTGATTTATATTAATTTGACTAAAACAAAATGATACAGCATTTTTGTTGCTTGGCAGTGCAGAACTTTTTTTTTTAAGTTTATTTATTTATTTTAAGAGAGAGAGAGAGCACAAGCAGGGGAGGGGCAGAGAGAGGGAAAGAGAATCCCAAGCAGGTTCCTTCCACATTGTCAGCACAGAGCCCGACCCAGCTCTTGATCTCTTGAACCATGAGATCATGACTTGAGCCAAAATCAAGTGTCATACGCTACATGCTTAACCATCTGAGCTACCCAGGTTCCCCCAGAACTTCTGCTTTAAATTAATTTCATTTTTTTATGTATATTTATTTATTTTGAGAGAACAAAATGGCACACGTGCGCAAAAGAGAGAGTGTCCCAGCATGTAGGTCTTGATCTCATGAACCATGAGATCATGACTTGAACCCAAATCAAGAGTTGGATGCTTAACAGCTGAGCCACCTATGTACCCCTCATTTTGTATTGCTTTTACTGCTCTTTTAAGATTTTTGAAGGAGGCAGAGGAAGAAAAAACACTGTGTGTGTGTGTGTGTGTGTGTGTGTGTGGGTGGGTGGGTGGAAAAGAATATACCAAAATATAAATAAATACTATTACTTGGAATATAGCAATATTTTGTTAAATGCAAATTCATACTTAGGTAGTATATGAAATACATGTTCAGACTGATGTAGGTTTATTAATCGATGCTATAATGTGTAACATTTTATGGCTGATGGAGTGCTTTGTCTCTGTTAGTTCATTTGCTTCACACAACAACCTTCTGTAGAATATAAAATTTGAAAGTTGGAATTTTATATTTTATATATTTTGATTCAAAAGCAGTCTATAGTCATCTATCAAGTCTTTTGAAATCCAAAAATCAGAAAAGTAGCATCCCAAAAAAGTTGCTAAATTCAGATATTATTTTCTCTATTAAACCCATTAAAAGAACTTGAACAATTATTGCCCTTGAACAGTCTTGACTTTTTTTTTTTTTTAACTTTAGGTTGGAACTCATCGAGAAGACTCTGTCAGTCTCAATGGCAATCATTCAGTCCTGTCTAGTACAGTCACTGCTTCAAGCACAGACTTGAACCACAAAACACAAGAAAATTATAGAGGTAACTGCATTGTTGGCTTTCAGCAATAATATATACAGAGATAACACTTGGAACACTATCATCTTTCTTACAAGCAGATTGACATCTGTGAGTCAAAAGTCCTCTTAGGTGGGAGAATTCTAAATAGTAGTGCTACTGAATGCAGAGGATAGATACTTAGGGTTCCAGTTGCCCTGTTTGGCTGGGCCGCTTGTAGATGCTTCTTGATGGATGCAGCCACATGCACACTGTTCAGTACTTACTGGTCATCTTACCTTCTCCTATTTCTGTCATGTCTCTTTTCCTAAATCACCTCCTCTCATGACTGAGTCCTCATGGTCCCTAGAGGCAGTGAGAAATTTTTCCAAATATGCTGAGAGCTCTGAATGATGGTAGCTGTTATTTAGATTATAATTTAACTGGAGAGACAGACCATTGTGATAGAAACAAACTGTCATAAATGTTATGGTAGAGCTTATAAATAAGTACAAATACATAACTAATGTTAAGACCACCAAAGTAAAGTTTTCCCAGTTATATTTAACCATGACACCCATTTTATTGTGTTTATCTGGAAAAATATTATAACTTATTTCCTTTACCTTAACAGCATCTTAGAAAGCAGTTTCTAAACTGCATCAAGTTTCTCATATTAGTTCATTTCTTAAATAGTGCCTTAAAGTAACCATTAAAATGACCATCAAGGTCAGACTTTTTCTGTTAAATACAGATGCTTTAAAAATCATTGTCTCTAAAGTTTGTGGACCTGTTCTTTCCAACTCTGAATAGTATATTATCCTACATCTTCAGATTTCCATCAGAGTCCTGTAACAAGTAAGGGCATTCATCACCTAGAAAGCTTTCTACTGTCTTAGTTCTAATTCTGGACATTTATTTTGTTTCCTTACCTTTGTTAGGTGGCTTGCAAAGTCAGTCCGGAACTGTTGTTCCAGCAGAAATCAAGACTGAAAACAAAGAAAAAGATGAAAACCTACATGAACCTCCTTCCTCAGATGACATGAAATCAGATGATGAATCCTCCCAAAAAGATATCAAGGTTTCATCTAGAGGCAGAACAAGGTATTTGTTAGCATCCAGGTATTACACTTCACTCACTTGCCATGGGTGAAAATACTTGGAAAATTGAAAGGTGCCATGCATTTATGAAGTGTCAGCTACGTTCTAGATACTGTGTTGGAGTTTTATATCTATGTTAGTGCTCACAACATCCCTAAAAAAGGCATATGATGCTGACTCCAAAAGTATGTTTTCCGTCATACCACAGTATTCTAGGGGCTCCATATAAAAAAGAATTACATCTCAGGGCACCTGGGTGGCTCAGTTGATTAAGTATCTGACTTTAGGTTTTGGCTCAGATCATGATCTCATGGTTCGTGGGTTTGAGCGCCACCCCAGGCTCTGTGCTGATGGCATAGAGCCTGCTTGGGATTCTCTCTTTCTCTCTCAAAATAAATGAATAAACTAAAGCAAACAAAAAAAAAGAATTATATCTCTCTCTTCAATTAGAGGACAATAATTAAAACAAGTTAAATTGTGCATCGTAGACATTTAGAGACATGCCATCAATAAATATTTGAATATATTATTTTAAGTCTATGTATATGATAAAACTCTATTGTATAATTTAAACTAGAGGTCAGCAAACTATAGCCTGTGGCCCACTGCCTATTTTTGTAAGTTTCATTGGAACACTGCCACATCTCATTCATTTGCATATTGTCTGTGACGGCTTTCCCAATGCAATGGCAGGTTTGAGTAGTTGCAGCAAAAACCAAATGCCCACAAGGCTGAAAATATTTACTTCTGGTCTTTTACAAAGGAAGTTTGCCAACTCCTAGTTTATACAATAATTTGAGAAGAGTATAGAAAAGGAAGTACTCCAGGTGGACTGTTGTTGGGGAAGGTTTTCTAGAAATTGGCCTTGACCTTGCTTTACAGTATGGATATTGACATATAGTACATTAGTTTCAAATGACTTCCAGATCCTTCCCTCAGATTTTTCTTCTAGTTCTACATTAAATTTAGATGGTATTATTTTTTGGCATATTCTGTTTTTTAGTATCAATGATGAGTGTATATATCACATATAGATATTTAAAACATTGTTCTTTGTGTTAAATTAGGGTGCAAAGGGGATTGTGATGAGTATGGTAGATAACACTAAAAAAAAATTAAATTGAAAATTAATTTTAAAATTAAATCTTAAGGTTCTAATACTGTCATTTTAGTTAAAAGCATTGCACTCAGTT
The DNA here is from genome assembly GCA_028646485.1 of Cryptoprocta ferox. Taxonomy (NCBI): domain Eukaryota; kingdom Metazoa; phylum Chordata; class Mammalia; order Carnivora; family Eupleridae; genus Cryptoprocta; species Cryptoprocta ferox. Next base: position 93,734,113 of record CM053560.1, read on the forward strand.
GTGTAGGGACAAGAAGTAAAAATTGGGTCAGGGAATCCAGAGACCACTCCTTTGAGACATCTTAATTATTTCATGGTTTTATTATTTAAATAGAATTTTATGGGAAACAATTTGCATCTTCTCATCTTATGGGTCAGAGTTTGGCAAACTTTCTGTGGAAAGGGTAGATAGTAGCTATTTTAGGCTTTGTGGGCCATTGGGTCTCCATCACAACTACTCAGCTCTGCCATTATAATAAAAGCATCCAGACAGTACATAAACAAATGGGTGTGACTCTTCCAATAAAATTTTATAAAAAAAAAAAAACAGGGAGCCCGATCATGGGCCATAGGTTACTGAACCTGTTATAAGTCATCAGAAATTGAGACGGCAGTAAAACAGGTTACTAATAACAGCAGTGCTTAGTAATTAATAATAGTTAATAGGTTAATAACATGGTCTTTAGATAAATAAGGCTTACCTGGGTTTGAATTATGGCTCCATCACATACCTGCCAAGTGACCCTGGATAAGTTATTGAAGCTCTCTGAACTTTAGTTTCTTTTTCTCTAAAAAGAGACTTTCTATTATAGGATTCTTATGGAAATAAACTGAAAATGATGCATATAAAGCCCTTTACACACACACTCTCTTGTATGCAGTAAATACTCAGTAAAGGTACTGTACTTACTGTCATGAGGATGATAATTTTAGGTATGTGTTGTAGGCTTGCTTCCGTCGAACACCGACCTAGGTCCTTGTCAATAGACTGCCACTAACTAGCTGTATGATGATCCTGGGGAAATCACTGATTTCTCTGGATCTAGCAGTAGTTCTCAACCCTACTACATGGAATCCTTAAAATTTTTTTTTTTTAGTTGTTTTTGTTGTTTATTTATTTTAAGAGAGAGAGAGAGAGAGCGCATATGTGCATGCTAACAGGGGAGGGGCAGAGAGAGAGGGAGAGAGAGAGAAATCCAAGCAGGCCATACACTGCCAGCACAAGCCCGATGTGGGGGCTGGATCCTGTGAACTGCAAGATCATGACCTGAGCAGAAATCAAGAGACCGACGCTCAACCAACTGAGCCACCCAGGTGCCCTGGAATCCTGAAACATTTTAGGAATACAGTTTGCCTTGCCCCCAAACCAAGCTTGCTGTATCAGCATCCTCTGTAATGGGACCTTTGAAACCTGTGTTTTTCAAGTGCCCCTGAAGATTCTGATGGGTAACCTTACATTTGGAAACCTTTGGACTAGATAATCTGTAAAGGTTCCTTTGAAGTAAAAGAGCTAGGGATTCTCTATTATCAAGAGAATGCGTTTATATAATTCTTGACAATTAGCTTGTAAAAATCTATTGTGTACTTACCCTTTACACTAGTATTCAAGGTTATTAGAAAAGAGAAAACATGTATTCTTTGCTCATTATTTCAGGGTTCTGAGAGACTCTGCTCAGTTGGTTATTTCTCAAATATAATTTTATAAAAGTTATTCCAATGCATCTCCCTCAAATGTTTTTTTTTTCCCTGATTACTGAATCCATTTTCATTACAGAAATTTGGAAAATACAGAACACAAAAATCACAAGAAACTTTACCAAGAATTAACAACCACTGTTTACTTTTTAAGGAATATCTTTTTTTTCCATAAATACAGTTTAAATGGGAATTGAACCAGATATATGTTTTATAATATCAACTTTTTTCGTATAACAATGTATTTTTAACATTTTCATCTGTCCCTGAGTTTTCTCAGTTTTTTTCTTTGTTTTTGTTTTTAGCCAGCTTTATTGAGATTTAATTCACATATAATAAAATATACCAATTTTAAATGTATAGTTTTTGTCCTTTGACAAATGTATATGGTCTTAATAACTACTACAATATTAATATAGAATATTTCTACCACCCCAAAAAGTTTCCTTATACCCCTTGGTAAGCAGTACCCTTCTTCCATCCCCTGGCAGCCATTGATATGCTTTCCATTGCTACAGTTTTGTCTTTTCTAGAGGTTCATGTAAATCATACAGTATATAGTCTTGTGTCTGGCATCTTTTATTTAGCACAGTCTGCAGCTTAAGTTTTAGAGGCTACATAGTAGATAGTTGTCTGGATGTACTGTGCTTTATTTAACCTGTCTCCTATTATTGGACTCCATTTAGTTGCTAAAGTAAATAATTGTGTGATCAACTTTTTACATAAATTCCTATGAACATCTCTAATTATATCCTTAGGATGAATTTCCAAAGTTAGAATTGCTGATTGAGACCTAATAAACATTTTAAAGCTTTGCATATTTTGGGGACGCCTGGGTGGCTCAGTCGGTTAAGCGTCTGACTTCAGCTCAGGTCATGATCTCACGGTTCATGTGTTCGAGCCCCACATCAGTTTCTATGCTGACAGCTCAGAGCCTGAAGCCTGTTTCAGATTCTGTGTCTCCCTCTCTCTCTGCCCCTCCCCCACTCGTTCTCTGTCTCTGTCTCAAAAATAAACCATATAAAAAAATTTTTTTAAATAATAAAGCTTTGGATATTTTGCCAATTTGTCCTTCAAAAAAATTGTTCCAATTTACCCATGTTTTAAAATCATCGCCACTGATGATCTTTCTCTCTGAAACAAAAAGTAGTCCTTTTCTGAGATCTTTCTCTCGTGTCTCTTTAGCTTTTCTTCTTCCTTCTCACCAGGTGACTGCCAGAAGATATTTAAGAGCATGGGTTAGGCAAATTAGAACACATTAGTCTACTGGGACAGTGCTTCTCAAACTGAAATGTACATATGAAACAGCCAGAGATCTTATTAAAATGTAACTTCCAATTCCATAGGTAGAACTTGAGAGTTTATGGGGTTTGGGGAGTTTTTTTTGAGAGGAGGTTAATGTTTGTTTATTTTTGAGAGAGAAAGAGCACAAGCTGAGGAGGGGCAGAGAGAGAGGGAGACACAGAATCAGAAACAGGCTCCAGGTTCTGAGCTGTCAGCACAGAACCCAACACAGGGCTCAAACTCACAAATGGTGAGATCATGACCTGAGCCAAAGTTGGACATTTAACCAACTGAGCCACCCAGGCGTCTGAGACTCAGTTTGTTTTTAACAAGCTCCCAGTAATGTTGATTCTGATGATCACAGTCTGTGTGGCAAGGTGCTAGAATATTATGTAGTCATTCAAATTATGTTTATGAAGAGTTGTGCTAGTATAGAGATGACTTTATGTTGTACTATACAGTGAAGATGCATTTAAAAATATATGTTGTAGGGGTGCCTGGGTGGTTCAGTTGGTTAAGTGTCCAACTCTTGATTTTGGCTCAGGTCATGATCTCACAGTTTCATGAATTCGAGCCCTGCGTAGGGCTCTGCACTGACAGTGCGAAGCTGCTTGGGATTCTCTCGTCCTCTCTCTCTCTGCTCCTCCCCCCCTTGCTTGCTCTCAAAATAAATAAATTTTAAAAATGTATGTGGTATAACTTCAACCATATACCTATATGCATTAAAGAAAGACTGAAAAGATATACATATAATCATGTTAAGTGTAACTGTTATTAATGTTTGGTAAAATTTATAGGTAATTTTCATTTCCATCTTTATAATTTTATATGATAAGCACATCATATTTTATAGGGAATCTAATAGACGTTGTTGTTTACTTTGTTTTCTAGCAGTACTAATGAAGATGAAGATTTGAACCCAGAACAGAAGATAGAAAGGGAGAAGGAAAGGCGGATGGCTAACAATGCCAGAGAACGTTTACGTGTGCGGGATATTAATGAGGCTTTCAAAGAGCTTGGTCGAATGTGTCAGCTCCATTTAAAGAGTGAAAAACCCCAAACAAAACTCCTTATTCTTCATCAGGCCGTGGCAGTCATCCTTAGTCTAGAACAGCAAGTCAGAGGTAAGTAGGTTAAGCAGAGATGCATGAGTGTTCTGCCTTAGGTGGGCAGACATTTCTTTTTCCACTCTTCTGCTTGGGAAGTTGTTTATGAATTCAACTAGTACTTCTGCCACTGCATCATCTGGGTCAAGTTTTCTCTGTAGTTCTTTCACCTCTGTCTCACAGTATTGGTCAGTATCTATATGCTCAATGCTTCCCACAAACCAGTAGAGTGCAATCCTATGAAGTATTTCAGGGAATAGCCAGCCTCTGCCCACTGCTCAGCGTTAGTGCTTTATGCCCCTTTGTTCATGTTCTTATTGAGTCTGGTCTCCCACACTGTCAAATTTACCTGCCTAGACCTGTTTTCTTCCCTGCTGCTTCCTGTCTTCCCTATTCTTTGTACTATATTTCTTTCCTGCTTTACCCTGGGCCATTTATTATAATGGCCCTGCTGATTAATAGGATGCCTGATCATGGCCCCTCTTGGCTTTACTTCTTATGGATGTCCTTTATTCCCAAGTCAAAAAGGTCTCAAGGTTTCTTTGTTGATCCCTGATAGGAATGTCATAAACTTCTTGGCCTAATATGCACTGATATGTTTGGGTGTCTCTAAGGCCAAACGTATGGTTTATACAGGCTCATCCACTGCTGACTCAGACAACTGCCCCAACAGTTTTATCTTTCAAGAAGTTTGATGGAATCTGGAAGAAGCTTTGAACTTCATTGTTTGGACAAGCATTTATTGTTCACCTCTTCTGTCCCAATCACCTATGTACTAGACCCTAGGTTACCAAATAATACAAGCTTCCTGCCCTTGAAAGGTTTTACCATTGAGCTTCTTATTTTTCATATACCTATTTGTCTTCTTATCCAAAGTTATTAATGTTTTATCCTAAGTCTTTTTACAAAGAATTATAGATGTGGCCTTGGGTTCTAGACCCTACCTCTAGCCTCTCTTCATTAAGAGCAACTCTATCTTTCTTATGTACTAAATATTTATGTAGGATTTTATTTAAAGAAAAGTTGGAAAAGAAAGAATAGGAGTAAGACAGACACTTGACAGCTATAAATGTGGCAAATACTTGACAGCTATAAATGTGGACCCTCAGCATTGATCACAGAAAGAATACTCTTTCTAAGGAAACCAGAGTTAGAGAACTTGAACACATTTGCAGAAAAATTTAATCGTAGTAATTAACTCATCCATCCACTTCCCTCTGGTATATTTAATAAGAATGATGAATAGATTATTTCATGCATAACCAACCTACCATTAAAATCAGATACTTGCTCCTAATAAGGCTGTTGGAATATCTGTAAAGGGAAAATATTAATGAAACCTTATTTTCAAAAATGTATTGACTCCCTTGAGATGTTCATAAAGACAGTCTGATTGTTGCTTGCTGATCTGTGGCAGGATCAGTGGTTCCTTGAGCCTTCAATATCTCCTGTCACTTTATCAAAGTTTTGTTGTTTTTGTTTTTAATGCATCTGACACCTTTCATCTCACTCTGAAGACAGTGAAGCAACTGTGTTTAGTGGTCCCAGTACATTCATCCCCCTGCTCTGCAGACCCAGGATATTTTCTACCTTGACTGTATGCAGCCATTTATTGTCAAGACTATTCCCACCACCTGGACTGTCTGGACAACAGTGGTGCCAAAACTTAGTCCTGGATAGCACCTTTCCTTTCCAGTGTATTAGAGCTAGAATACAGAGTATTCTTAGCTCTTTGTTTAAGATCAGAGGTTCCTACTCTCAGACCTAAGTCATCAAAATGAGAAATACCTCTGTTTTTGAAAAAGTTATAAACTCCACCATGCCTGGGTGGATCTTATTCATTCACTTGCAGGATTTGACTTTGTAGTGGTTCCATACAAGTAGCTAGGACAGAAAAGCTGAGTCTGAAAGAATATGTAACAGCTGGGCTCATCCAACTGCCTGATAACTTTCTGGTCACTGTTAATGGGGACTGACTTTTTTGCACAGTTCTGGAAAGCTCTGTATAGGGAACCACTGACTGATTAGAGTTTGAACAGAATTTAAAATACACTAAAATATAGGGGCACCTGGGTGACTCAGTCAGTTAAGCGTTCGACTTCAGCTCAGGTCATGATCTCACAGTTCTGGGTTCAGGCCCCACGTTGGGCTCTGTCATGACAGCCTGGAGGCTGCTTCAGATTCTGTGTCTCCCTCTCACTCTCTGCCCTACTTGCACTCTCTTCTCTTCTCTTCTCTCTCTCTCAAAAATAAATAAACATTAAAATACACTAAAGTATAACTTCATTAGGGGCTACTTTCCTATTCATAAAAGTCTACTACCTTCCTCCCACCCTCAAACTCTGGGCTTAAGAGCCCAGAGCTTTTATTTTACAGCTTTAATGTGAAAGCCTTGGGATCCATGCAAGATCCTTCTTGAAAGTCACTCTGATGTCTGTCTGTCAAAGAGAATTTAGAACTCTTCATGCAGCCCATATACCTGTGCTTTGCTATGGCAGCACCTGTAGAGTTTAGTATAGCCACTGTCCTGTCCTCTGGACTTTATCTCTAGGAGTTATGAGTTATTTTGGTAACCTGTTTATTTTTGACAGCCTCTTCATCCCTGCAAGGGTTCCACCCAGCAGTCACTGGGCCCAGCAGTTTCTATAAAGGTGTACATTTTGTTTACATGACTACTTTGGACATTCGCTGGACTCTGTGTGCACACCTTTTGCTATGGGATAGTGCTTCAAGACTGTATCTGGCTAGCCACAACCTGTCATCCCTGGACAAGTGGCTGTATCAGGAGGGCAATCAGCAGTATATCAGGAGGGCAATTCTGGAGAAGAGTAGGAGGAGTGGCTTCCCTTCCAAGCCTCAGATTTTGCCAGAGCATTTTTTGTGCCTTGGTACCTCACATACCAAATTCCATCTGGTCCCTGCCATTGCCAGTTTAGGCCTTTCCATTACGACAACTATAATGTTAATGTTACAGTTTTACTAATCCATAGATTTTACATACTACTTTCAAGTTTGTACTCCCAGCTTTACTATTAGATTAATGGTCAGACGTTTCCTCCTCAGATTCTTTCATGAGTCTGTTCAGTCCGCTTACTTCCCTTCCAGTGATAATTTACAGACAGTAAAGCTATTAGGATTTTAGTTTCCTAGTCTCTTAGTAAGTTTGAAGATAAATGTGCAAGGACAGTGGTTCCCAAATCTGGCTGGTCCCAGAATCACCTGAAGCGTTTCCTTTTCCCAAACAAATTTCTAGACCCTCCCCTCAGGAGATTTTTAATTTAGTTGCAATGATATGATAATACATGGTAGTCTTAGCATATTCTTTGATAATACTCCTTACTAAATCCCCACTGACATGAATGAAAATAAGAAATTAATCCACAAGGACAGATGGGAGAGAAAAAAGCATAGCAAATGAGAGAGCAAAATATGTGTATACGATGGAAAGTAGACAAAGTAGTGGTAATTGACTTATTTATACAGAAGAAATTAAGTGGAGCAGGGAGGGATACCAACAAGAAGCAGATAATTTTGTTCCACAAAGCTCGTAGCCCCTGAAAGGCTCTATTCTTTGGAGAAAGCAAAAATCAAACATTACCTGAAAACAGGAAGATTAACTGAAAGTCTGTCTGCTATGGAAAAGTTGGATCCCTGAGAGTCAAAATATTATCAGCGTTCTGGACAAATAATGCTAGATTACAGGAGATAGTGGAGCAATGCCTCCATAATTCTGAGGAGAAACAATTTTCAATCTAGAATTCTATGTCTAGCCAAACCATTAATCAAAGGATGAACAATAGAATAGAGATATTTCAGATAGGCAAAGAATTTAAAATTTTATATCCCCTGTGCATTGTGCATGTTCTCAGAAAGCTTCTGAAACATATGCTGTAGCCAAATAAGGACATAATCAGTAAAGACAAAGGCATGTGAGCAGGAAACAAAGAATCTAACACAAGAGAGCATCAAAAGGAAATCTCATGATAAGATCTGCTAGGCCTAGGAAATCAAGGTGCCTACAAGTCCACATTGAAAATAGAAGATGGTTAGCTACAGAAGAAAGCTTTCCAGGGAAAGAAGATGGAATTAATAGATGATACGATGGTGTCTTTGAAATTTTAAGGGAAAAACTGTTGATAGGCATTCGTTAGATCTGTTGGAGCATGGGTCAGGGGAACAAAATTAGTATTACTAGCAAATGAAAAGCAAGGCAGCTATTAACTACAGGAAAAGCAAAGAGTCATATGAGCAAGGAAACAATGTAAAATTCTTGACTTGTGAGTTTTGTCCACATAGTTATTATAAAAAAATATTTACTCAGTCATAATAATGTAAGAAGTGACTGTGGAGTTAGCCAAAATTTGAACTTTGGGTAGGTTGGCTCTCTTAAAATTAATGAAATGTAAGAAAGACATGCCCTGCAGATAATGTCTGTCTTCTACTCACCTGTACGTCAAGCCTTCTGGCTGCTTAATATTTTTGCCATGGGCTGTTCACACATACCAGAAGGTATTAAAAAACACTAGCATTTGCCTTTTTTGGAGCAAAATTCACTTCACATTTTCTAGAGCTTACTGTAGTATTCTCTTGGTCCCTCCAGCCCTGAATGTTCTTTGACTGACTGGAAATCTTACAAGATCTTGCCTAACTTAAGTTTTTGGTTCTGGTCCTTTCTAGCTATTCTGATCATGCCTGCTAGATCCTCATGTGACACAACATCATAGTTAGTTAGCTAAGAACAACATTTTATTTTAAGAGAAATGTGAGCCTTCTTATGAGAGAAATGTGAACCTCTTTCAGTTGGTAAACTTTCAGATCTCACTTTCTCCTCTTTGGATTTAACATGGTAACTTATGCCTTCTTTTCAGTCTCTTTAGTCATTAAACTGCTGCCTGCACAGTAAAGGGACATGACATTTAATAAAAAATAAAATTCTTGGGGTGCCTGAAAGTTTAGTTGTTTAACCATCAGCTTTGGCTCAGGTCATGATTTCATGGTTCATGTGTTCGAGCCCTATGTCAGTCTCTGTGCTGACAGCTCAGAGACTGGAGCCTGCTTCGTATTCTGTATCTCTGTCTCTGCCCCTCCCCTGCTTGTGCTGTCTCTCAGAAATAAATAAACGTTTAAAAATTTTAAAAAAACCAACTCTTGGGGCACCTGGGTGGCTCAGTCGGTTAAGCATCCGACTTCGGCTCAGGTCATGATCTCGTGGTTTGTGAGTTCGAGCCCCATGTCAGGCTCTGTGCTGACAACTCAGAGCCTGCAGCCTGCTTCAGATTCTGTCTCCCTCTTTCTCTGGCCCTCCCCCACTTATGCTGTGTCTCTCTCTCTCAAAAATAAACATTAAAAAATTTAAAAAAACTCATTTAAAAAAAAAACAACTCTTATTAGGGATGCACAATTACTTGTTAAGAAAGCAGTTCCTGATATTTTTACATAATGATGAACATGTCTTTTTATTTTAGTACTTACTCTAATTGTGTACCTTTCTTCATTGATCTTCCTCATTATATAGGCTTCATGTCTTTTCCTAAATGCGGGAGCTGAGAAAGTAACAACTATAAAACGAAATTTTAATCATTATGCAGTAGTGATAGTCAACAGAGTCAACTAAATTTACCATAATAAAGTCTTTGTCTACTTTTTTTAAACTCCGAAGTGACTGTAAAGGTTGAATGTATTGAAATGTACATTCAAATACGTTTTTACTTGGTTTAGAAAAAATACATAAAAAAAGAAGAGCCCTGCTGTGTTGCATTCAGCTGGCCATTTCAAGAAACCTAACAAAGTTCACAACTTCTATAAAGTACTGTTTTCATTACAAACAAATTGTTTTAAATATTTTTTTAAGATTTTATATTTAGGTAATCTCCACACCCAACATGGGGTTCAAACTGACATGGGGATCAAGAGTCTCATGCTCTACTGACTGAACCAGCCAGATGCCCCAAGATTTTTTTTAAATTTTTTTAAGTTTATTATTTTGAGAGAGAGAGAGAGAGTGTGTGTGTGTGTGTGAGAGAGAGAGAGGGAGGGAGCGAGCAAGCGAGCAGGGGAGGGACAGAGAGAGAGAGGGAGAGAGAGGGAATCCCAAGCAGATTCCATGCTGTCAACACAGAGCTCATACTCAAACTATGAGATCATGGCCTGATCTGAAACCAAGAGTCGGATGCTTAACCAACTGAGCCAACCAGGCACAACCCCCTGACCCCCCAAGATTTTATCTTTAAGCAATCTCCACACCCAGTGTGGGGCTTAAACCCATAGCCCCAAGATCAAGAGTCACATGTTCCACCACTGAGCCAGCCAGGCACCCCTTCATTACAGTCTAAGTGATCCTTTTATATTACATTAATTAGGACATTTTTAGTCAGTTTATAAAAATATGTAAAACAACTTTTCACTTACACTTTATCTTATTATCAGAAACAAAAAACAAACCAGAAGCTCTCATGGTTTGGATATCTTGTGCTTAAAATTCACTTAAAGAAAATACAACATAAAAGTAATTCTCACTTGGATTTTGATACAGTGGGTTTCCAGTCTAATGGATTTTCTTTCCTTTTATTTTGCATAGTAAGACCCCCTGCTCTTGAAAATGCCCACTTCAAAGGTTCCATCTAGTTGTCTCTGCTGTCTTATATACAAAGCAGTGGAGAAGGTTTTTATCACACCCCTAGCAATAGAAAGAACCGGTCAGTCATTTCATTATACATAGAGAGAAAAGCAAGATATGTACCAGCTATCTCTCTCGCTTGAGGAATTGGCACAATTTTTACAGAAGATTGGCTGAGGGTATCTATTTTATCATTTTCTGAACTGATAAAGTTCTAGATAAAGCACAGATGTCTCTCTCCAGGTACATAGAGATTGTCAACATCTACATCAATCCCATGTACCATATCTTAGCAGGATACCAAGGAGACTTGGTAAATTAACAATAGCACTTGCCAAAAAGTTTGAAGCAATAAAAGAAGTGCCTTTAGAGGTTGATGTAGATCACATCAAACACTAGAAGACTAAATCATGAGTAGAAGAGAAGAAAACACCAAATAATCACTAAAAAGCTTAAGCCTGGAGGCTCATTTAATCTTAGGGTTTGTGTGAGCACATCATTGTTGCCTCTGTGTGATTTTATTCAGTGTGGAAATGAAATTACAGAGAGAGAGGTAATCCCCACAGAAAGAAAACAGAAGATCAATTTGTTCAGTTTGAGACCTAAGAGTCCCTGATTCTAATGACTATAATGATAAAAATTATTTTCCCCTGTTTCAGAGAGGAACCTTAACCCCAAAGCAGCCTGCCTTAAGAGAAGGGAAGAAGAAAAAGTTTCTGCCGTATCGGCAGAGCCGCCAACCACACTGCCAGGAACCCATCCTGGGCTTAGTGAAACTACCAACCCTATGGGTCATATGTAAACATCAGCCAGGTAAGTATGGGTATGAAAAGAGACTACAAGGAAGTTACCTAATTCATCTTAAACTGAGTTAGACCCTTTGAACAGAATTCTCTGGTGGCATTGGTAATGGTAAAGGTCACATGTAATTTGAAATCCCAACAGTTTCTTTTCTGTTGTATCACCATACTTAGAGAGTCAGCTTCCTTTAATATCAAATTACTATTCAGTTTGATAGTATCCTGTGATTTACAAAGAATTTTGGGTTCTCCTGCTCTGGGTCATCATGTATACACTCACATGAATATTATTCTGATCCTAGAAGAAAATAGTACAGTGACTCATCTGTCAAATACTTTTGCTGCCGCTCATACTCCTCATTCTTCTACTCAGAAATACTTGACTATGATCATCAACCAGTTTTCTGTTAACCCACCTACGTCTTCTTGTCATGAAATCTTTATACACAAAAGAGTTACTTCTTGCTTCCATTTGGATCGACAATGCAAGTTTGTAATATGCATCTTTCTTCCCTTGTAAGCCTATTAGTTATACCTTCTGGAATCTAGTGAACATAAAAGGTATTATATATGATAGAACCGTAGTACCCTTCTCTCTGGAATTTTACATGTTGAAAAGCTGTCCTTTTATCTTTCCATTCATGGATTAAACACAGTTCGCTTCTATATGATTTTTTGTTTAACAAAATGACAAAGGTAATATGAAGTTGTTGCCCAAATAGTTAATGTGAATCATCTTTTTTCTTAACTATATATAGGTGAATGATCTATAATAATCTAAGCTGTAGTTATTATGTAGATGAAAGAATTTGATATTGATTGTAATTAAATATTTGGGGCAGTAGCATTTTAACTGGCAGCATGGGTTAGGAATACATCTGGGAACTTCATTTATATAATCTGCCAGCGGCAGTGTGTAGTTCTTTTCCCAATTTCATCAACACATTAAAAGCAGTAAGGTAAAGGTGAATGGATGGAAGGTGTGGAGCACAAAAAAATGAAGTGCACTTTCATTTGGTCAGCTTTATGCCTATCTCATTTTGAGCTGAAAGTCTGGAATTTGATAGAATATTTTGTAAACTACAAACATTACTCAGTTCACCTTTTCCTGAAGAATTTGGTTCCTACCACCTCTGCATGTATCCTTCCTAAGATCAAACAGACCAAAACTGAATATTTCATTTGGGAACAAAAGGAAAAATGGTTAATGTAATTATTTGTCATTTATAATTCTAACACTAGCACACTGGAGAAAACCAAAACCACCTTCTCCACAAAAAAATACCCAGAAACTTAATTATGTATGTCAAAGAGAGACTTCAAGCTAGAGCTATTTAGCTTACAGATCCTCTAGAACACAAGCCATGTTTCATATTTTGTGGGAAATAGACTATCATGAAAAAATAGATATTTTTTATCAAAAATAGACTTTAAAGTTTTAAAATAAAAACACTCCATTGTTTCTCAAAGCAAAAGTGACTTTCTAAATTTTCAGTTCATTTTTAAGAGTGTTGAAAGGTAACTTGTGATGCTCAGGTCCCAGGTAGCAGGCTGTGAAAAGAACACTTGACATTGAGCTGTCAGATTAATCACAGAGCCTGTATCTCTCTCTAGTTGTACCCATTTCCTCTTACTCTCCTTCCCCTGTTTACTTCCTGTTCTTTTATTGCTTCTATATCTCCTACTGCTTTCATGTCTCTACCCTTATCTCTAGAATGAGGAAATTCCCACACTTAGGGTAAAATTAAACCTGGGCATTCTTGGGGCACCTAGGTGGCTCAGTCGGTTGGGCGGCCGACTTCAGCTCAGGTCATGATCTCACGGTTCGTGAGTTCGAGCCCCGCATCGGACTCTGTGCTGACAGCTCAGAGCCTGGAGCCTGCTTCAGATTCTTTAGCTCCCTCTCTCTCTGCTTCTCCCCTGTTTGTGCTCTGTCTCTCTCTCAAAAATAAATAAACATTAAAAAAAAAAAACAAAAACCCTGGGCATTCTTACGTGCCAAAAAGAGATCAAGAATCCTTTAAAAAAAAAAGTTTCAACGTTATAAGAAATGTAGTAAATGAACTTTGTTCCATAAAATTTTATAAGTTAGTGTTTATTATCTTAACATATGTTTTAAAGGTTGCTAATTTCATAAAGGTGGTTATCTGGTTTCACCTGATAATGTTCAGTTCTTTATAGAACTGGGTAACAAATTAAAACCAGCCAAAGACTGGCCAGCAGGAAAATGACTGCTAAAACAAAAATGGCTGATAAATGGCCATGGAGTGACTGACCCTACAAGCACAGAATTTGCCATCACATAATATAAGGCCAAGTAGCTCTGAATATCTCAGTTATCCATTTCTAAGAGCATAACTCTATTAGGAAACAGTACTGTTGTTAGTTTAATAAAGACATGAAAGGTGTGATTCTTTTTAAGATTACTTTCATCAAAAATGGCTAACATGGAAAATTTCAGTATTAACAACTATGTGTATTGAGACTATAAGTATGTTAAAAATTTGTACTAATACTAGTAAAGTTTAATAGTTTATTCACTCACTGAACATTTATTGAGGACCTTCTAATGGACCAGGAATTAGGGACCAGTGTGAAAACAAATACCAAATGGTCCTACCTTCAGAAACTTTTGGTTTAGAGAAGATGTAAACTATTAACACAGTATGGTGGACTGGATGTATCAGTTAATGGATGCTACATTGTCTCTCTCCTGAGAAATGCATGAGTAGAACCTCAGAGCTCAGATATTGCCAACTTGAGTGTTGCCAAAATAAAAGTTTGCATAATTGCCCCAGCTGTCGTATAATCCTGTATCTTGTGATTTCTGTAATCACATGATCTCCTTTAAAAATCTCACCACACCATTTCAATTACACCTTAAAAGAAATTCCGAAGCTCTTTTGTAAGTCATTGAGCAGACTGCTAATTTAGAATAAACCTGGTATAAATGAGGAATATTATTATCCATTTGTTTTTTTCTGGGGAGGTATTTATTTTTAACAGTGATGTCCTAATTGGTTCTCTTCTTTCCCTTGGCTCTCTCTGCCACAGTTCCAGAGTTATCAGTAGGCTAGATAGAAGGTGACCTCTCCTCATAAGGACTTGGACAACTCAGATTATCTGAAGACACAGACCTGTTAGGAGGGAGAAGAAAAAACAAAACACTTGAAGCAAGAAACTCAAATGTAATCCTACGATCAAAGCAACTGGTCAACACTTCCATCAGAAGTGAAGATAGGAAGCTCATCAGATAGAACGTCAGCCCATGAAATGTTTGCAGCATATCATTTTGTTGCAAGCAGTGTGTCGCTTCTGCACAATCAGAGACTGTCTCGATCTCTCCACTCACCGTGGAAGTTGCCTTGTGCCTAAACTGAATTGACAAATGCATTGTAACTACAAATTTTATTTATTGTTATGGAACTGTAAGGTCTACATATAAAGGGAAAAAGTTAATGTGGAAAGCTGATCTGTACTCAGCTGATGCCAGCATTTGTTAAAGCTGTTCACGTGCAGAACAAAGCAGTGACAACCATTGGCCCTTAGCATTCCCGGCATACCTATTAGTGTCTTAAAAAGGAAGGGAAAAGTCTTTTGTTTGCCCTCTCCTATCCTTTTGCCATATGAATAGTGTTTTCCAAGAAATAGGAAAATATTACGTGGTATATAGCATTTCTCTCTCATTTTTTCATTCATTTTTATTTTCTCTTTGTGGGTGTTATATTTGGTCTCTGAATCTGAATAGTTTATGGTCACAATCCATAATCCTCATGTAGCCCTATGTGCTTTGCATATTTACCTTACAAAGATCAACAGAGACCATCTGTGACCATACCCTAGCTAAGATTTTAAAGGGGAAAATTTTGTCCCCTAGATTTTCCCTAAAATAAACATTGCTTTATTTCTAATAATAACCAAGACTTTTCAAGCTTCTAGGTTTCATAGTAAAGCTTGTAATAGCAAGAGTGTAAATTACAAGGGAAGAATCTACTTCTTAGAAATTGCTTTGTTTTCCAAGCAGTAAGTACTACATATAGTACTTGTAAAGTGTTAGCTGTAAGTAAGCACAAAATGGATTTAAAATACAAAGAAGATTTTCAGGCTGTGATTATGGTGACTATAACAAAACCCAGTAGTCACCAAGGCAGGTAGTGTGATAAATGAACACACCACTCTGAGGCTAATTACCTAATGGAATACAAGAGCAATGGTCACCGTGTTTCCTTATCCTCGCCTTTATTTCTCTGTCACTTGGATGGCTGGTCAATGGGGAGAAATTCAGTGGGTGATTTAATCAACCACAAACCATCTGCCCCTGTCCCAAGAAGATGAGCCAGATTAGCAGTAAACCAGTGCTTGTCGGTCCATCTCAGCACAGTACATTAAGGCACCCCTCTGTCTAATCCTTCAGAGTTGTTTTTTAAGATACCATAATCACTTTGAACTTCCGTGAAATCTGTCTTCCACCACAACAGCCCTGGGAGAGAAAAACATGCTAAACAAGGTTGTCTTGGCTTAATAATTCCTTATGGCCAATATCAACAAAGGCAGTCAGCACACAGAAGAAAGAACCCAAATCACTATGTAACTCAAAGATTTCTGTTAATTTGAAAGAACAAAAACAATTAAGACAGGACTTCAGATCCTCCAATCAGGATGATTCCTAACAAATCAGTCTTTTGTGAACTTAGTGGACTTTTTGGTTACTTTAATTTGCATATATTCTCCAGTTACATCAGACTCTATCTGTGGCCTTGTTCTTCATTTCAGTGTTAATCAGCTAAACAGAAGTTGTTGCTTATGATGTGTGAGTGAACATACGCCACTGCCTGGCCTTTTTTTCTTCAGAGCTTGTTGTCTTTTTCGCTATATTAGACTTTGCAGTATGCCCAGAAGCTTTCCTTCATAAAATAGAAAGAAAAAAACATTTGGCTTATTTTTCACTGTAGCTAGTCTTTTATACAATAATCTTGTAAGAAAATTTCTTGAATTCTAAATATTACTCTTTCTAGATTTTTGAAATCGAAAAGTTTTCAGTAAAAAGTTTCTTACTTTATTTTATTATATTAGGTAGTAAAAATGTAGGGTTATTTGCCATAACCTGTTCATTAATATCAGAAATTTACAATAGCATTTTAAGACCATAGTAGGATTCTAGCATACCGTGTAGTACCTATGGAGTATTGTAAGAGCTAATTGTCCGAGATGAATTGCTTCTCATCTTGTTCTCCAGTTTCCATTGTTGGTTTATTGCAGATTTGTATCCTGTGTCAAATTCAAGGTATTATTGATAAACCTTTTCAACCAGCAGCAAGAAGTTCAAAATTTTTTCTGTCACTGTAACAGAAAACACAATATGTATATAACATTTATGTAGCAATAAATGTGCCATCTTTTTTTTAACATAGTAAACTAGTGAGTTTTTTACATTCCTCTCTTAAAGAATAATGCATTTTGTTCTTCGCTTCATCTCATTCCTCCCACGCTGCTTTTCTTTTTCTCCCCAGCTTTGTTGACACGTAATTTTTATCGCATCATGTAAGTTTAAAGTGGACAATATGATTTGAGATCCGTGTATATTGCAAAATGATCACCACAGTAAAGTTTCAACATATCCATCACCTCACATAATTGCCTTGCGTATGTGTGTGGTGACAGTTTTTCAGGCTGACATTGCCTTTCATTATCTGCATTATCTACAACATTGTTGGGAGGCCCGTCAGGACAGAATCAGGCTTGTGGAGCCAGGTTGGTAATCCACTTTGTAGTCGCACTGGCTTGTGTATTTCTCCCCTTGCCCTCTCTACTGATAGTGGCCTTTTTAGCCTTTTTCTGGAGGTTGACCAAACATTGATTAGTAGTTCAAATCTACTCTTGCAGATCGAGAGAAAAGCAAAGACGGAAAAACACTCAAATGAGCCTTTTCAAATTAACAAATTTTTGAAGTACTTTCACATGTTTTATATCCCTTTTCTCACAAAAAGCCTGTGTCATAATTAGGAAATGGTTTTATTTACTGTTTCCAGATAAAAAGTTCCGCTCTCATCTAGGTTTTCCTGCACACCCCCAGCCACCCATCACCACCACAGATGTACATAGAGACTATCCGTGAGGACGTGGTGCCAAGCAAGAACCTGGGATGAACCATGGACACATGATTTTGGACAAACTTTCCGTAGGGCCTGTGTGTAAGATACCCATGGTTGTGATCACACCCTCTTGGGATCCTGGCAAATTGCTTCTCTTGGTTAAAATTGTGAAGTCCACGGTTCACCGTGGATGCCCAACAGATCATTTTACTAATTGTGGGATATAGTGAAAGCAATTAAACATTTTTCTTTGATTTCTCTTTAAAAAAAACGATAAACTAAAAAGTTGTATCTAAGAAGAAAATCTAGAATGTTAGAGCTGAAATGACATCTAGAGACCATCTCATCAACTGCCTCATGAATAGATTTATAAAAACTGAGGCCCAGAAAGGTTGTATGTCTCCAAGAGCACGTAATTAGTAAGAGATCCAGACATTTAAAACTTCTACAGAATCTCCCTGCCTTTATTTTCTCTTCTTTCTCTTTATAGATTTTTAGACCAATTTTATGCAGTGGCTTTGTTTTTGTTTTCCTCTCCTACATTTTTCTCTGTTGCTTTTCTCTCCTCTGGTTCATATATTTTTTCTTTGTGGAAACTCAAAAATTTACATGATGTGTACATGTGTATGTAGGTGTTTATGTACATAAAGATCAAAGAGTATTAGCCTTGGCATCAAACAGTCCTCAGTTCAAATCCAACCTCATCTAATTAGCTCCATTTCCTTATCTGAAAAGTGGAGACACATATTCAATTTGTGTGAGTATTGAATGAAACAATGTATGGGAAGCTCTTACCATGGTTCCTGTCACCTAATAAGTACTCAATAAATGATAAATATTTTTTAAATAAATAGTAGCTTTCCTTAAAACCAGCTCCCAGGATGATTCCTGTTTAGCCATCTGTGAGAGGTAAATGGTGGTCAAATCAACCCCAAGAGATGTTGACCCATCTTTGCAGCAGACTACTTTCTTTTGGGGACAATCCAAAGAAACATTTATTTCCACCACCCTCCTATGGCTACATTTTTTAAGCCATCACATTTCAAAAGAGTGAGCCAGTAGGCTTTGCCCCATCACACTATGTGGGTTGGCAGCTGTGTCAGTTTGTACCCTCCAGAAGCAGATGCCAACATGGAATTCAAAGAATTTCTTGGCTCTAGCACCAGTGAGAAATAAGAGGGAAAGGAATCCGGAGTAATCAGGGATGTAGGTCTGATATCTGTGAAAGAAGAGTGGGGAGAAGAAAGAAGGATTAGGTAGGAAGAGTCTCAGGCTGCCTTGTAGCCCTGAGAAAGTCCTGAACAGTCTAATGGGGTCCACAAAGGTTGCTCATTGAAGAGTCTTGGGTTGGGCAGAAATGATAAGGTGGTAGTGTCCCTGTTGTGGCCAGTCGCTTCCTGCGAGTTACCTGGGGAGACAGGCCTCAGGAACACCGCAGCCAAGAAGCTGCACCTGGAAGCTGACCGCTAATTCCTCCAACAGGTTAGCCCTGGAAGGGAGCTGGAGTTGTCCTGCCACACGTGCACAGCACCTCATTGCTACTTCCTATAAAACTGGCAAAACCTGGGGGCGGCTGGGTGGCTCAGTCAGTTAAACATCTTACTCTTGATTTTGGCTCAGGTCATGATCTCACAGTTCATGAGATTGAGCCCCACATCAGGCTCTGCGCTGGCAGCATGGAGCCTCCTTGGGATATTCTCTCTCTCTCTCTCTCTCTCTCTCTCTCTCTCTCTCTCTCTCTCTCTCTCTCTCTCTGCTCCTCCCCCACTCACACTCGCTTACTCTCAAAAATAAATAAATAAACAAACAAACAAACTTAAAACCCAGAGGATTACAGAGCAGTCACTAGAGCCATAGGTGATCTCAATAGGCTAATCAGTATTTGAAAAATTGCCACTCTTAACTCCTCACAGTCCACGGTGTTATTGAGAAGGACGAATCCCATTCCTCCTCCATTTTTGTGGGCTGTGATGTAGACTGGTATGGTTCTGGATCTGAATTTCATAAGGTTGCTTGTGTCCAGTATCCTGGTGTTTGCAGGACATTATGATAGTCCCTGCCTACTGGATCAGTGGATACTCCAGAGTCTTTGTGGCCACCTAGGTTTGGAAGGCCACAATGTCCTCATCTTTTTGGGGTGGTCCCCTATGAGTTCCCCTGCCCCAGGAGGGAGCTCTTACCTCTGCCCTATACTGGAGCATGTTCGTGGGACTAGACATAACCTTCCTGTCTTCTTTTTCTTTCCCTCTTAAATCATTTATTCCAGAAGGCAACTTGAAAGGTTTTTCTGTTCCCTTTGGCCTAGACCTCCAGTCTTTTCCCAAAACTGATACGGGATGCTGCTGCATGCTGCCAGGTTTTCCTTTCCCACTCTTGAGGGTCGGTGCTCCACTAGACAGGGTCCTGGCCAAAGTATCCAGGCTCTCTGATCCATTTTAACCTTGAGCACTGTAACAATGCCCCAGGCCTCCAAGCCCTGAAAACATTTGCAACCTGAAAAAATATTACAAAGCTAAAAGATTTTAAAAACTGCCAAAATGAAAATAATTTTTAAAATAATTATAAAATTTGTCTCAAAAGTTCATAGCAAAATAAAATTACTCTTTAATGTGGAATTTGAGCTCTTTTTAATATATTTGATTGTTTTTGTTTTGGTTTTTCATAAGATTTTGTTTTTAAGTAATCTCTACACCTGAAGCAGGGTTTGAACCCACAAGCCCGAAATCAAGAGTTGCATGCTCCACCAACTGAGCCAGACAGGCGCCCCTTAATGTATTTGATATAATGGAGACTAGGACTTCCCAAGGTCGTAAAACCATCCTGGATTTCTTCAATTCCACAATCTTTTTCACATACCACTTTTTTCTTCTGTTTCTTGATTGTTTCCTTGGGAAGAAACAGAACACGGTCTTCTCCTCTGGAACAAGGTCCATCTCTGTATGTCTGGAGATCTAACCTAGCACTTAGGCCATGACGACCCCCAGGGACAGCATAGATTTTTTAGAAGCTCTAAACAGACTCGTTTTCCCCTGCTCTCAGGCAGGGTTCCTTGCAGCCCTATGAGATATTTGCTTTCTCCATTTCTCTGGCCTTTAGCAGCCCCTCCCCCCCCCCTTTTTTTTTTCTCTCTTGCAAGCCTGAGTCTTTTCTCCTAGACAGTTGGTCCTTCATGGGCCAAGGTGGCAACCCGGTGCTGGGGGCAGGCTGTGGCAGGGCCTCTGTTCAGCAAGCCGGAGGGACCACCTTGACCTGAAATATGACCCAGCTATTCGCCGTGATGGTTTTTCTCCATCTTCTGAGTGCTCCCAGTGACCACCCTCGCAGCTCACAAACTGGATAAAGTTTCAAAGTCGCACAGTAATGAAGATAGAACCTCTAGGGCCTCAGGCATTTGAAAGCCCTGCCTCATAGGGGCCACCTCACACTCAAAAGGTGCAGGCTAGAGGATCCTCTTCGCTGACACCTCCATCCCGTCAGGCTGGGCCACCACACCTCCCCATTCCAAGCCTGCCCCGGGCCATTCCACCTCATCCTCATTAAACCCTGTGCTGAAAGGGGCAGGGTTGTTTTTCAGACTCTCGGCAATGAGTTATTGATCAATACTGAGAGTGCAAGGAGCTTGATCTCACCCCGGGCTGGCAGAGATTAATTAGCTTAATTCCAAAGCATAATTCCTAATTAGGTGCAGGAAGAAACGAAAGAAAACACAAAGGAACTATTCTTCCCCCAGAACCGCCAACCTTCTTTCTGTCCATGGGTGGAGGGGGAGAAGCAGGAAACAGCAAGAAGCAGGTAAACATGTCCTAGCACCTGAGAGCTTCCTGCCTCCCTCAGGTCCAAACCTGGGGCCGCCAGCCCATGAGCACAAACAGCACCGAGGAGGGGCAGCCTTCCTGCAAAGAGCTATGAAAATGTGTGTTTAATTTCTTTGCTTTGCTCCCTGCCTAATGACGATTAGGAAGTCACAATTAAGCAGGAGACTTTGAACTATCTGCTGTAGGCTTGCATATCCACGGGGATTGAGGATGCCAGCAGAGGAAAATTCGGCTCCATTTTGGAGGAGAAAGGTTGGATGTGGAGTGGATAATCGCCCTGAGACATGAATAGAAATATCGAAAGAACCATTTCCTGCAGCTCAGAAACAGGAGACCTCTTGCTCTATTACTGGCATTTTCTAGAACTTTCCAGCCCGGACTGACAGCCAAAATGGCTCTTCCCTGGTAGTAGGGAAGGTGATGTGAGGTAGGAGGGACCAACGACTTAGCAGCCATGAGATCTGACTAAACAACCATTCAGAGCTTTAGTTTCCTCTTCTGTAAAATGAGGGTAAATAATCATACTAGCTCACACGATTATGAGAATTAACTGAGGAATTTCAGAGGTGCATGGCACATAATAGGCACTTCCAAATACCCCTAAATGAAAGCAACCTGAGAGGACAGCAAATAAAAATATAATGACTTGCACATCTATTCTTTCTTCAGTGGCACACATTTAATAGGCTTGACAATGTGTCAGATTGCTGAAATCTAAGCAATATGAGCAATGTGTCATTGCTGAGATCACAGTGGGAAGACAGAGAAATAAGGGGTTGCAGACAGTGTGACAAGGGAAAGATAGCAAAGTCAGTACAGAAAGACAAGAGCCCTGACCAGAGTTGACTGCCAGGGTCAGGACACAAAGAATGTGTGCCATACTTGAGTTTGGCCAGGAAAGGACGAGAGAGTTCATTGGCGAGCTGGTGATGAGCTCGGGAGGGTGAGTAACAAATGGGAGTCCCTGCCGTCGGTGGTAGGCATTGCAGGAATGGCGAGGATGCCCTGCCCCTTCCCTAGCAACCACCCCACATCCACCCCAAAATGTGGTCTCTGTCAACCCCTTCAAGTCTCTCTACTCAACATTTGCTTGGATCTTGATCCAAACCAACCAACTACAGAAGCTATGAGACACTTGGGAAAATTTGAACACAGGCTGGACACTTGATGCTATTAAGAAAATAATGGTTTATGTTTTTAGATGTGATAATGTGGTTGTTTTTCTAACAGTCCTTGTCTCTTAGAGATACATAGTGAAATGTTTATTGAGGGAATGATATGATGTCTGGAATTAGCTAGTGTAATCCTGTGGTGGGGAGCAAAGTGAGGAGGTTTAGATGAAACAAGGTTGGCTTGAGTTGACAGTTGTTATGTGAGGTTACATTATGCTCTCTGCTTTTGTGAGGTTTGAAGTTTTTCATAATAAAAAGTGGAAAGAAAGGAGAAAGGCTGGAAGGCAGGAAGGGAGGCAGGAGGGAGGGATGGAGTGAAGGAAAGAAGGAAAAAGATACTGCTCAAGTGTCCCTTCTGAGAGCTTCCCTGATCCCTACATTGGCAGGGGGAGAGCAGGCTGCTTTCTGCTCAGCTGGAGCAATGAGGCTCATGAGGAGACAGGAGAGACACTCAGGGAGCAGCCCCGAGCTAGGAAGCTCCTCTGGGGACCAGCCCACAGCATGGAGAAAGACAGTAGGACAGATTGACGATGGAGGAGAAGGGCTCTGGAGGTGCACATGACATTGGGTGGTGAAGGATTATGGCACCAGGAGGGAGGCCTTAGAAGGGAAGTTATTAAAAGCTGTCAAGGAGGAAGCAGTGTGAGCCAACTTCCCTACCTAGGGAAGGGGAGGCAGGGCCATTGAGATCGGGCAGAGGGGAGGGTGCTCCAGGATTAGAGTAATTTTTTTGAAGGAGAGGGGGTCTTACTGTACCTCCAGGTACAAACCAGGTGGTATCTGGAAAGACCCAGGCCACTCAAGGAAGTATCTATTCCCCCACCAGGCAGCAGATTGTCCTGGCCTAGGTGCTGACCTGGCCACCCCCAAGGGCAAAGCCTCTCCCACAAGCCTTCCTCAGGAATGATAGGCCACCCCTGAATCCTTGAATGATGAGAGCCTTCCCATTTCCCTGAGGCTCCTCCAGAGGTTTCCAGCAGGCTGAGAACCCTCCACACTGACTGTCTCCCAGAGGGAGGCTCTATCCTAGCACAGCCTGCATAGGGGAAAGAATGTGTGTGGGGTGGGGGTAGGAGGGGTGACATGTCCAGATTTGCCTAGAGAGGCTGGTAATGGAGAGTAAAGCATCTGCCAACCAGTTTAGGGAAAAGTGGATTTTGCAACAACCTGGATGATGTTAAGTGCTTGAGGGGCCTGGGAAGACCAAATGTTTAATATCTGGGAAAGAGGCTGTCTAAACAAAGTAATTAGGAGGCGCCTTTGTAGTGATATGAAAGAGATGAATTGGGTTTATCCTACATCAAAAGACAGGAGCTACAATGGAGAATGAGGCTCATGGCAGCGTGGGCAGGGCAGGAGAGACCCAGCCATCCCCAGCAGAGGGGAGGAGAGTTCCCAACAGTGTGTGTTTTACGGATCTCTTTGAAGCCCCCACCCCATAAAACTATCTCCCACTTATTTAATGGCCTTCCTAAAACCTAGCTCCCAAAGCCACCTTTTTAAAAGCACCATTTACCAAAAACCAGGAGAAACACAGGAGCCTGCCCTCCACTGTGTGCCGTTGGGAAGAGAGTGCTCACAACTGCTCCCCTCTTGAGGATAACCTGAAAGAGGACAACAGCCCAGCCCTGTGGTGCAGTCAGGCAAGCCAGGCTTTGCAGCTCAAAGGAAGTGGGTGAGAGTTTTGGGTCTGCCTCCACTGACTGGGTGACCCTGGGCAAGTCACTTAGCCTCTCTAAGCATAAACTGCCTTGCTTATAAAATGAAAATGACAGTCCCTAAATCACAAGGGCGTGGTGTAGGGGAAGAGGGCAGCTGGAGAAAAGGAAGCAGGGCGCTGATTGCAGGGCGCACTGTGCATTCTCCATCCTCCAGGGTTAGGGGTGGCCCAGGGCTGCCTGCGGGAACACGGGATGACACGTGACGTTCATTTAACCCGCAAATTCAGTAATTCTACCTCAATCTCACATTTCTGAAGTGTTTATGGGTGAGATGATATGATATCTGGGATTTATTTTTAAAATATTCCACCAGGGGCACCTGCGTGGCTCAGTCTGTTAAGTGTCTGGCTCTTGATCTCAGCTCAGGGCATGATCTCATGGTTCATGATTTCAAGACCCACATTGGGCTCTGTACTGACAGTGCAGAGCCTGGTTGGGATTCTCTCTCTCTCTTTCTCTCTGCCCCTCCCCTGCTCGCACATATGTGTATGTGCACACATACACTCTCAAAATAAATAAATTTTTAAAAAGTTTAAAAATAAAAATATATATATTCCAGCAAAAACAAAGACTACAGAGTAGGTAAGACACGAATGTCAGAATATTGATCATTGTTGAAACCAGATGAATAGGCATGAAGATTTATTATTTTATTCTCCCCTACTTTTGTGCAGGGTGGACATTGTTCATAATAAACAGTTAAAGTCACAAAAACAAATTTCAGTCCCCTGTGGCTCTAGTTCCCTCCAGGGAGAGCTGATGGGGCTCACTGCCCTGCCCTCCCTCCTTCAAACGTTCAACATCTCCTGAAGTTGGTGCTTTGAGAAATGAAGACAGTCGCAGCACAGACTGGCAGGAGAGACCAAGAGATGAATGAGAAATGACAAGGCAGCAAGGCATGTGCTCCCGCAGACCGGGGATGCAAGGCTCTGGGACCTGAAGAGGGAGAAGCTAACTCCGGAGAGAAGGTGTCAGGCAGGACCAAGCACAGTCACGGTCAGACTAAGAGCATCAGGCCAGAAACACTGGCCTGGGGAACACAGGCCTCATGTGGTTGGGGGAGTTTAGATCAGAAGCCCATCCACTGCACCACACAGATTCTTTTACTTGCTGAATAGAGCCCTGACACAGGGCTCGAACCTCCAAACCGTGAGATTATGACCTGAACCGAAGTTAGAGGCTTCACCAGCTTAGCCACCTGGGCACCAATGCAGCTGAATTCTAATCAAACCCATCTGGAGTCTCCTGAGACAGGAGTTAGACATCTGTTGAAAGAGCAGGACATCAGAAGTTTGCTCCAGCCACTGACTTCGGTCTTCGTAGTAGAAATAAATCAGGTTTCCCAGACAAGCCGCAGTCCCAGGTCCATTCCCTCATTCATTGCATTAGTTACAGATAATTTTTCATCTCTCCCATTCTGTGGGTCAGGAATTGAGGCAGGGCTCTGCTGGGCGGTTCTTCTGCTGCACATGGCATTAGCTGGAGTCATCCCACCCGCCAGGGGCTCACTGCCTTGTTGGGGAGGCAGATAGGTCAACACAAAGTTACTACACTACATGAGTACTACACTTCAAATCTTCAGTCTTCATGGTAGGAGTCCTTCCTAGA
Organism: Cryptoprocta ferox; assembly: GCA_028646485.1. Lineage (NCBI taxonomy): Eukaryota > Metazoa > Chordata > Mammalia > Carnivora > Eupleridae > Cryptoprocta > Cryptoprocta ferox. The sequence continues at coordinate 93,759,781 of CM053560.1, forward strand.
AGATGAAAGGTTCTTTGCTAAATATTATTACTGTGGTAGCTGGCCAACCACACGCTGTCCAGAAAATGTACAATTTAGTCTTACCTTCTAGTTCAAGTCATATCTTCCAACACAAGTTGCACAGGGCAGGGCGAGGTGTGTGTGTCGAGGAAAGTGATGTGGTCCCAGACAACCTGCCTTTTCTGCCCACACAGGGCTCTAGGGAAGGCAAGTGCTCCTCCTTGGAAAGCAAGAAAAGATGAGATGAGGGAGCTCAAAGCAATGCAGAGGGGATGGCACAGGGAGGGGGCGTTTCATTTACCTTGACTGGGGGAGTTACCCACAAAACTTCTCTCCCCATAGAGGGTCTCCATTCCAAGTCTCCTGCTAAGAGACCAAATCCTGGCCTTAGACTTGATGTGCCCTCCAGCCAGCAGGTCCCTCCTCCTGATGGATCTGACAACAACAAACACAAATTCCAATAACCCAGTGGGTTTAAACAGGAGACGAGTCACTGCTCCCAAAGAGTTCCCAGTTGGGGACCGGAGGCAACATGAAGGGCTCCTGGGGACTCCTTCTCTTACAGGCCTGCTGGGCCCTGCCTTTGACAGGAGAAGCTTCTGGGGTTGCTGTTGGCTGGAGCAAACCCAAAATGGGATCACATGTTTCCAAGGACCTGAAAGTTCTGGGGGGTAAATATGTCCCTATTTGCATCTTTGACTGGGACAGTTCCCCGGTGTATCTTTTGACTGGGAAGCAGAATGATCCCCTGGTCACTAGAAAACAGAAGCGCGAAGATCTACCATCCTAAGCACACATCTGGGTAAATGTGAGAGAGAGAGAGACAGACAGACAGAGAGTGTGTGTGTGAGAGAGAGTATGTGTGAGAGAGTGCTGTGTGTGTGCCTGTGTATGTATGAGAGAGGGAGAGAGAAAGAGAGAGAGGAGGAGAGAGAACCTGTGAACAAGCTAGCATTTGGATCAATGGGAAGACTTTTACTCCTACTTTTGAAAAGACCCCAGTGAAGAATGCACCAGCCACCAGAGGAAAAACACAGAGAAAGTGCCTATAAAACAAGGAATGATTTGTTTGGAGGATAATTTATGTAAAAGTGCCTAGAGCACAACAGGCAACAAATAGCAGGTAACAGTATTTGAAGATACTGAAGGCAGTGGTTAAGATCAAAGGCCTTAGGGACCCAGGGGTCTGGATTTGAATCCTGACTTGGCTTGTGACCTTGGGCTTCATCATTTTCTGTTTAACTTTTTCTTTTCAATAATTTTAGATTTACAGAAGAGTTGTAAGTATGGTACAGAAAGTTCCCTTGTATCCTTTACCCTGCTTTGTCTAATGTTAATCGCTTACATAACCACGTAACTATGGTGTATTTATTAAAACTAAGAAATTAACAGTGGAACATTCCTAGCACCTAAACAACAGATCTTATTCAGATTCCACCATTTCCACTTAGGTCGTTTTCTGTTCCGTGACCCAAAAGCCATGATATTGCCTTGCATTTTACTATGTGTCCGGTCTGTGACCATTTCCCAGTCTCTCCTTGTTTTCTCATGGCTCTGACACTTTGAAGATTACCGAGCAGGTATTTTGTAGACCATACCTCAAGTTGGATTTTCTGTCATTTTCTCATGATTAGACTGGGATTACGGGAGTGCCTGGGTGGCTCAGTCGGTTAAACATCCGACTCTTCGTTTCGGCTCAGGTCATGATCTCGCAGTTCCGCGAGTTCGAGCCCCGCATCAGGCTCCATACTGACGGTTCAAAACCTGCTCGGGATTCTCTGTCTCCCTCTCTCCCTGCCCCTCCGTCACTCACACTCTGTCTCAAAATAAATAAGTAAACTTAAAAAAAAAGCCTGGGGCTATGGATTTGGGGGAGAATACCACAAAGCAAAGGGCCCTCATCACATCATGTGAGGGGGTACCTGCTGTCAACATGGAGTCACTGGTGATATTACGTTGATCACCTGCTGAAAGCGGCGTTTGCTTGGCTTCTCCACTGCAGAGTTCCCATTTTCCCTTTCCACGGTCTATTACTTAGAAGCCAGTCACTGAATCCAGTCCACCTTCAAGGGCAGAGGAGTTAAGCCACAGCTCTTAGAGGGAAGAGCATTCACATTTATATTTGGAGTTCTTCTGTAAGGAAGATGTGTCCCTTGTCCCTCATTCTACTTAATCCTTTTAAACCCCAGCTTCTCATCTGTGAAGTGGGGATAATGGCTGGACTCAACCAAGAGGGTTGTTGGAAGGTTGACATTCTATGTGCGGAAAGCACTTAGCACCAGCAAAGGCTAAATACGATGGTCAGGAATGATCAAAAAGCACATCGAACCACTTGCAGAGGTCACTTACCTCTAGGTCCACTGCGGCTGTTGGTATTGGTCTCCCCCAGACAAGGGAGTGAAGGTCTGAGAGGGGGCCATTTGGGACCCAGCTGGTGTCAGCCTGCTCTCTGTCCCCCTGTGTCCCCTGCAGGCAGAATGCCAAAAGTCCACCAGGGGCATAGCCTGGCAGGCAGAAGGGAGGCAGTCAGGTCGAGAGAAGTACAGAGGAACTTGGCTGAGCTGTGGTATGTGGACTGGATTTGTGGGGGAGGAGAGATGACAGAAAGGTGGTGGGAATCACTCAGAAGCCACTCTGGACACCAAGATCAGGGGAGAGCCCAACACATAGTGAACTCTCAGTAATTATTCGTGTTTTGAATGGCTCGATGAATTTAAACAAAGAACACTAGATTGGGAGTCCGGTTATTTGGGTCTTACATTCCAGATTTTTCTGCCAACCTGCTGGATGACCCTGAGCATAAAATTACTTAACTTGTCTGGGCTTCATATTCCATATATGTAAACTGTGAGAGAGTTGAGGAGAGACAAGCACTAGGCCCAGGCCTTAGAGGCAAGGCATTGACCCCCCTTCTCCCTCTGGCACCCCCACTTTCAGCACAATTCCCTACCATGCTTACAAAGCAAATGCCGCAATCTTAGAGCTTATGAAAGAGCCGGGCCACCGTTCCATGTTCTCCTGAATTACAATACTTGCTCCGCCTGTCTTTGCTCTGAGCTTCCCACACACGCCCCCCTTTGCTTCTTTTCACCTGCCGCTGACTGTTCTCTCCTGTTCTTCCTCAGCTTCTGGAGGAAGCAATCCTCAGAGGTGGCCCGCCAGCCCTTCTCTGAGAGGTGGATCCTATCCTTCTTTCCCTCTGTTTTTATTTTTTGGAAAGGCAAGCTATTGGAAAGGCTCTCCAGATTCATAGCCTTCAGAAAGGGGGTTAGCTTCGGCTTTCCCCCCAGTCATTCATGCCCCTGATGCATGTGTTCCCGGGCTGGCGTAGAGCTGTTCTTTGCACTTCAGGGAGGAAGCAAGGAGTCATCTCGGGGTGGGAAAGGGCTTTACAGGGGTGGAGGTGGGGTTAAGGGGATGAGTTATTCTTAACAATTGATTTTTTTTTTTTTTGAGAGAGAGAGAGAGAGAGAGAGAGAAAGGGTGTGAGCAGGGCAGGAGAGGGGCGGTGGGGGGAGAGAGGTGGGGGGAGAGGGCACTTTAAGCAGGCTCCATACCCAGCGCAGAGATGATGTGGGGCTCCATTCTACAACCATGAGATCATGACCTAAGCTAAAATCAAGAATCCAACGTTTAACCTACTGAGCCACCCAGGGGCCCCACCCCTGATTCATTTTTTAAACTGGACATCTCCCGCTTAAGAGGTGTTTCTAGACCGAAGCTGCTTTTGTCTGCTACTGCCTTAGCTCCATGGTAGCCCCAGCTCCCGAACCCTCTGACTTTCTTCTCCTGGAGCCCCTGCCCTGCTCTGGCCACCCAAACCCAAGGCTCACACACCTGACCCAGCCGCTTCTAACTTCCAGCACTGGGACGCCCCCTGCTGCCTGGAACTGTTGTAACCGTTTGGGCAGAGGACTGCTGAGTTCACAGTCCCGTGGATGCAAACTTGGTGGCAATCAATAAAAATAACTTCTCAGCTGTCCACAGGGCAGAACTGTGCTGAGAACTAGGGAGGAAACAGAGTAAGTCTCTGCTGGGTTACGGCCGGGGGGATGCCACAAGGCCACATTCCCCGTGCCCCTGCCCACCTCCTGTCCCAAGCTCTATACCACCACCCTCACCCTCACCCCCATCCCCAACATTTCAGCCATCCCAAGGCTCTGGACCAGGCTTGTCCCTCAGATGGGGAGACTGAAAGCCGCCTAGGCGAGAAGGGCCAGTGAACGAGTGTGAAGGTGCCTCCCCTCCCACTTCTCTCTTGCCTTGGGGACCACATGCAGCCGATGGCAGCATCCCGGTCTTGTCCTCTTTTTTTTTTTTTTTTAATAGTTTATTGTCAAGTGGTTTCCATATAACATTCAGTGCTCTTCCCCACAAGTGCCCTCCTCCATGACCATCACCCCCCTTCCCCTTTCCCCCTCCCCCTTCAGCCCTCAGTTTGTTTTCAGTATTCAAGAGTCTCTCATGATTTGTGTCCTCTTGTGCTTTATATTCTGCCCCGGGCTCTGCCAAGAACCAAGTCTGGTTTTGCAATCTCCTCAACCTGCCCAACCAGCCTGTCACCTCTGAGCTCCAGGGGCCCTCACACCAGGCCCAGAGTCCGTTCACCCATGAGGCTGAGGAGGCTCAGTGCCCATACCCACCATTCTGTATGAGCCCCTGAGAATGTTTTAATTTATTTTAAAATCAGAAGGAAGAAATAAACTTTTAGATTTAAGAAAATATTTTGATATATAATGTTAGCACATTCATCTTTATACCAACACTGTTGTGAAGAACTCTAAATATTATTTTGATATAGAAAAGGGTCCATGAAGGCAAGAGTGTCCAGGACCCACCAAAGTCCTACTGTACCCCTAAAGCACCCGTGGACACAGCCATCCACCTGGGTAGCCATCCGAGGACCCAGAGGGTGAAGAGTGCTGGGCAAGGCCAGACTCCTTGAATGTGGCCATGATAGGATTCTCTCTTGAGAGTCTCATGTGGATTCTTTGCTTTTTTTCTCTTAATAAAATGTGTAATGTTTTCATTGCCAGAGAACAAACAGAACCCTGGCTTGTGTTTCACATCTTAGGAAACAGTTCTTGTGTACTTTTGACTGTTCCTTTATGTTCCAGGTGGTTATAGGTCGACCCCCGTTGGAGTGGAGGGACAGTATATCAGGACTCTCATGGGTGGGGTGAGGAGGGAAGCCCCTCCAGTGCCCCCTCCCTCAGTTGATCTCTCTGGAATCCTGGCTTGGCCAGCCAGCTGGTCTTCTCCAGATCCCAGACCTGCCCCCAGGCTGTGTCCCAGTCCAACCTGCTTATCTTCTTTCTACAGGCCACCCTCCTAAGTATCCTCAGCCCTGGCCCTGTCAGGGGTTCTTCCATATCTACTTTACCTCCCCCACTATTTTAGTCTATTTAGGCTGCCATAAGAAAGTACCCCAGACTGGGTGGCTAAACAACAGAAATCTATTTTCCCACAACTCTGGAGGACGAAAGTCCAAAATCAAGGTGCTGGCAGGTTTGTTTCTTCTGAGGCGTCTTTGACTGGCTTGTTGCTGGCCAGTCGCTGGCCTTCCCTCTCTAACATCACATGGCCACCCCTCTGTATCTGTGTGTCCTGATCTCCTCTTCTTAGAAGGACACTAGTCATTGGACTAGGGCCCACCCCAGTGACCCCCTTTTAACATGATTACCTCTTTAAGGGCCCTATCTGCAAATACAGTCAAATTCTGCAGTCCTGAGGGGTTAGGTCTTCAACATCTGAATGGGGGGGATGACATAATTCAGCTCATAACACCCACCACCACTTTCATCTCAATGCACAGGAATGGTTGCTGGAACTACAGAATCTGAGCTTGTGAAGGATGACAATGTGACAAGTGACAGGCAAGACACATATTTTGGGGGCCATAGGCCAAGATGATGGGAACCATGGCTGTTAACAGGCAAAGCGCTGCTGTGACCTGCCCAACACAGAGGCCAAGAGAGTGGACACTCGCCTGGGGGAAAAGGAGGCTCTCCTCAGATGGGACCACTTGGCCAGCCCTTGAGAAACCTGTCTCTTGATGCTTATGGAATGATTATCATCAATGGGAAGGATTTAACCCTCCTTGATCTAAACTGATGGATACTATTTTTACTCCAGAGTAAAAACTACAATAGGAAGCAGCAGGCCCCCATTCCCCAGGACTACTCAGCCCATGGTGTCTCAACCCAGACATCACCTGCTTTTTCAACCAAAAGGTCAGATCCTTGTTCCAACAATTATTCAACCACTAAAGCTCCAAATTCATGAACTGAATTTATAAAGAATCTCCTAGAGAATTATTTTCACAGAGGAATCATTAACAAACATAGTCTGTGCTTATCCAGTCCTTGGGTAGACCATTCTTGGAAAGATGCTAACATCCAAAGGGTCTCCCCCCATGCCACCCCCACACTCACCCCTAGTTTTTTTTTTTTTGTCCCACTCAGCTACTTGGCGCATGCTCAGGGCCAAGTGTATTCAAAAAGCTAAAGAGGAATAAAGTGAGGAAGAGCAATATTTTCCAAAAAGAATTATTCTCAGTATTCCAAAGCCAAATGCAAAATTTTTTAAATGTCTAATTTAAGATAAAATACTATTTGGCATTTTCCAAGTTGGTGCTCCCCTCCATTACTACAGTTCCATATCTTTGTCCTGAGCCCATCAATTCTGCTAGTTAAATAAGAATGAGCCAGAGGATCACTTTTTAATCCGACCCATTCTGGCAGGAATCCTTTCTGGCCTTCCCTTAACCCTGCCCACATCCCCCCCACTCAACCACCCGGGGTGGACGCTGAGGGAGCAGAGGGAGGGGGACACTGTTGCAGCTGTGTCCTCTCTTTCAAAGCAAACCTCTCGACTTAGGTCTCCAGATGCTGCCTGGGGTTTGGAGGAACACTAAATCCCATGCTGATTGCCACTCAGTCCGGAGTCACTTGTACAGAGTAACGATAGCCGCCGAGTTACCCTGGATTCAGCGTCAGCCCAGAGTGAACCAGGCTCTTGGCTGCCTTGCCTTTGGGCCACAGCCTCCTCTGCAGCCCTGTTCTCTTCCAGGAAGCTCCTGGAACAGGGAACTTCTGCAAGAGATTCTCCAAAGATTCTTCATTGGGTGTCTCACCTCCCTAAGCACACACTGTGCCCCTATTCTCCTCACCAAATCCAATACAATTCAGGCAAATTCATACCGTAAAAGTTCCATTAGTATAAATGCTCACATTTCCCAGGCTTTTCCCACTTTGTTCTGCATACTGCAGAGCCCCGGAAGCTCACTATAAATGTCTCCCAGGTCCCTCTGGGAGCCTCCTGACATTGCCCTGCCCCGGCTCACCAACAGGCCTTTCAGTGGAGCCCCAGGTGCGGTGTGTTGATGAGGAGACACTGAAAGTGCCGCCCCCCCGCCCCATAGCCTCTTTGAGGAGCTGCCTCTGGGGGCTGCACCTCCTCAGATCCGAAACCCTGGAGTTCCCATGACAGTGCTGTGGCCCCTTCAGGGAGGGCCCCAGGCGAGGGCCCCACTGTGCTCCATGTGGGAGGAAGGCCCCCCTCTGAGTCCCTGTCTTGTCCTCTCGCCCTGACCCTGGAGCCTCTCCTTGTGCCCTATGCCCCACACCGACCCTTGTGAAAATCTTCACAGGGAACAGACTTCGTTCCTGGGGGAGACGGGGAACTGGCACCCATACTGTTCTTCCACTCCCCATTTTTCCTGTCTCTGTTCTCAGGCGCCTCCACCCACAACACATTGCTTATTGCTTGCTTCCTTCCTCACATAGCACAGCCAATGGTATTAAGTCAAGGAGGCTGCTGGCCCGCAGACCCATCAGATGTAGCTACACCTGGAACCCAGGGTTAGGCTCAGCCGGGGCTCCCCTCACATGCAGTTCTGTATGGAGATCCTTCCCAGTGCTACCACCGTGGCACCTAGAAGTAAGTTGGCACCAGCCTTGGATCTTCACGGTTTTCATAGCAGAAGTAGGGCAGGAATCACTTCCCCCCAAAATGGCCTCCATTAAACCAGAATGCAAACCCTTGAAACTTCAGCAAGTCATGAAATCTTGAAGTAAGAGGACCTTTGACCTTGCCAGCTCCGTTGTGCCCCAGCACCCTCCACCAAGGCCCACCCTGCCTCTGCTGGCTTGTGGCCAACAAGGGAGACTCTACTTGCAATACGGCCCAGCCTCCCTTCTGATCACCAAAGAGTGAGCGATACTGACCGTAATGAATCATTATGGAGGCCTATCATGGGCCTGGCACAGTGATGGGCACTCAGAGATATGACAGGGGCGTTGCTAATGCCTCACGTAGTGAAGCCAGAGTTCACCTGGCTCATGGTGTGGATATGTTTGGCACCAGAAAGAAAAGTTCCTGAAAAGATCAGCCCCCACTGTCAACTTTAACCTCTCTGTGCCTCAGTTTCTCCACTCATAAACTGGGATAATACAAGTGCTTATTGCATTTAAGAGTTAAAAGAGGGGCGCCTGAGTGGCTCAGTTGGTTAAGCGTCCAACTTGGGCTCAGGTCATGATCTCACGGTTTATGGGTTCCAGCCCCACAATCAGGCTTTGTGCTGACAGCTCAGAGCCTGGAGCCTGCTTTGAATTCTGTGTCTTCCTCTCTCTGCCCCTCTCCCACTTGTGTGCGTGTTTTCGATCTCTCAAAAATAAATAAACATTTAAAAAAGAGTTAAATGAATATATATCCTCAATATTCTATATATTGCTTAAAACTGTATGTGGTACACAGTCAATGCTATAGTCTGTGAGTCTGGGTCCAATCTAGAAGGAAAACCCCCCACAGAAATTTGATTGGTAAAGGTTTAACATAAAGGCCTCCCACCCATAACAGAGGGTTGGAGTAACACTAAGGAATAGAGGAAGAGCAGATGAAAGAACATCGCTGAGCTGCAGGCTGAGAGAACACACCCGAGGAAGAGCCCCCACACCAGACTTGGTGGCAGAGCACACCACTGTGGTGTCACAACTGTGGAACTTGCTGGAAACGTGCCCTTTAGGATGCTGAAGAAGGATGTCCAGGAGGGTGTCGCCCGGGAGGGGATGGGGTAGCTGACGTTTCTGGGTGCTGTTGGCCTCCACGCACTGCAGGAAGCCTGCAGTGGCCGTTCCGTCGGGCTGTGGAGGCAGAAGCCAAACCTGAAGGGGCTGCTGACCCCAGCTGCAGAAGCCTGTGCCAGAACGCTTTCGTCCTCAGTGTCTCTCCAGTGCCCTCCGCTCACAGAGCTTCGGTGCCAGCTGCCAGCGGGAAAAATATTTGAAGGGCCCATATTTAATTTCACGGAGCAGGCAAAAGGGGTAAGTATGAATCTGAGAGGCAATAGGTCAACAACTGGCACAGTTAACTATTATTATTTTTACTATTTGCAGTGTTTTGTTTACATAAGCTCTTTAGGAAGTCCGGGGTCTGAAAGAGAAAACCGGGGGCTCCTGGGTGGCTCAGCTGGTTAAGCGTCTGACCTCGGCTCAGGCAGTGATCTCATGGTTCGTGAGTTCGAGCCCTGCAGTGGGCTCTGTGCTGACAGCTTGGAGCCTGGAACCTGCTTCAGATTCTGTGTCTCCCTCTCTCTCTCTGCCCCTCTCCTACTCACATTCTGTCTATCTCTCTCTCTCCCTTTCTCTCTCTCTCAAAAATAAATAAACAATAAAAAATAAAAAAAAAAAAAAGAAAGAGAAAACCTGGAAGAACTCTGAGCTTCACCATGCCAGCTTCAGGGGGTTGTGGGGCACACACAGTGGACTGTGCCAATCAGAGTCTCTAGGGAAACCCAGCACCCCGGGGAGTCAATGCCCCAAAGACAGAAGGCAGTGTTTGAGTTGGACAGCAGGCAAGTCCCAGCCAAGCCTCCGGGCCATGATGATTCCTAAGGCCTAATTTACGAGTTCCAGGGCCTGCAAAAGATGCACGTGGCCACAGGAGTTTGCTGAGGCAGAGCTGGCCCTGTGCCTCACCTTCAGCGGCAGTTCCCTGTTTGGCCAGAGGCAACAGAAAACTGGGTTTGAGAAGAAGTGTGAGAGGGACAGCATTAACCAAGCTAGCAAAGGGGTCCCGGGGACTGGAAGACCCCATGAGTTTACTGCTCAGAGTAAGAGGAGCAGCCAGAGGTTTGGCTCACATTTTAGCGTATCCTGTGGCCACCACAAGGACCTTGGAAGTCATGCCTTCCGCAAAACCAGCTAAGTTCCTTAGGAACTGTGCTCGAAACTTCCTGGGCTCTGAACCAGATCTAACTGCTCCACTCTGCTGCAAAGTGTGGCCCACAAACCATTAAGTCAGCAACACCCCGGAGCTTGTTAGAAATGCAGACTCTCCAAGCCCCACCCCAGACAGTGACTCAGAACTCGTTTCCTCTAACCCCTGAGTGATTGGTGTTCATTAAGGTTCCAGAAGCCCCGCTCAGTTCCGCTTCATAACTTTCCAGGGCAAAATGAAAATGAGGGACATTCTGTTAAAAAATTGACAATTTCAGAACAGCAGTGGCAGAATTTTTTGTTTTTGTTTTTATTTTTGTTTTTGTTGTGGCACAATATACACAACATAAAATTTAACCCTTTTTGGGTGTATAATTCAGTGGCATTAACTATGTTCATTTTGTGCAATTACCGTCTTCCATCTCCAGAACTTTTCCATCTTTCCAAACTGAAAATCTGTACCCCTTACATAATCACTCCCCATTACCCAGCCCCACAGCCCCTGGCAGCCACCATTCTATTTTCTGTCTCTGTGAACTCCACCACTCATACTAGTGGTTGCCTAGGTACCTCATGTGGAATCCTGCAACATTTGTCCTCTTGCGTCTGACTTATCCCACTGAGCATAATGTCTTCGAGTCCATCTTCATTCAGCGTGACAGCAGAGTGCTGAACCAAGTGTGAGGCTCTTCTGGGCACAGGGCTCCATGGCCACACAGGTCTTATGCCCTGATTCTACTCTACAGCAGTGAAAGAGGCTATTTTTTTAAAGTCATCAAGAGAACTACTCAATGTTTTCTCAAATCAGAGGCTTTCTGATTTTATTTTTAAGCATTTTTTCAAAGCCAAGGATGAGAAACTGGAGAACATTTTCCTAATTAGAGCTATACAGCAACGGGGAAAGCATTTTCAAGGTGTGAAAATGTCAGCTCAGCCTGGAGTTTTCAGGAGGGTCCCTGAAGAGAAGAAGAAAGTTCAGAAAACATGCCTGCGGCAGCTGGCAAAAAAAAAAACCCAAAGATACAAATAGTTCCCAGTCCCAGCCCCCACCCCCATGAGAGTCGGGTCCAAGACCCCAGGGGGATGGTGTCAGGAAGGCAAAGAGCTTCTTTGGCCTCCACCAACCTCCTGGCAGACACTATAATTTATCCTTGACAAGGAGTTGGACCCGATATCCATGTGTGCACGGACCAGCAAGGACAACATCACAAAGCATGAGTCTCTCAATATATGGCCAAGGCCACAGAGTCCAGTGATGGGATTGCATTTCGCTGACAAAATTGACCTATCCCCTTGCCTAAAAGAACGTCATTCAGTATGATTTTCAAAGTCACGAACATATTACTATCTTCAATAGCGGCTGAGGCATTTTACCAACTACTCTCACTTAAGTGGAGGAAGTCTCACCAAATTAGTAAAATGAATCTGAATACATCTTTGGAACTAAACAGGTTTTTTGCTTCGAGTGCATGTAGTTTAGGGGAGATACATCTCAGGCAGGAAAACTCCTTTGGGATTTTTAATGAAGACATGAAAATGGCTTATCATTAGCTTATCAGTTACTATTTGGAAATGGAAGATGTTTATAGTTCTGAAAAAGCCTGTTTATTCTCCACCACAGCGACCTCTTGTTTACACCATCATTCGCTCATCTGACTCTGCATAACTTCCACCAAAGTAAACATCAACCCTGATTCTGCAAACTATCACACATTTCAAATTTGCTGCATTTAAGTAAATTCTTGATACGTTATCTGGCTTTATCCCAGGTTCTTAAAATGCTTTTTAAAGAAACCTGCATGGACCTGTGGCTATAGGCGAGTCTGATGTTTTCTTTTTGAAGATAAGTTGCAGAAATGTTGAGGTTGTGACTTCATTACTTGCCTGAGTCCCCCGGATCCCCACCTCCCATCTCCACCTCGTTTACTGGGCAATAATCCCCTCTGATCACAGCCCTGGGTTTGAAGGCAAGGCCAAGGGTGGCAGTGGGGCTGCTCCGGAAACCTCCACCGCCCTGTGTAATTATAGCACAAACACGGTCTGTCCGGTGACCGCTGTCCAGCACGTGACTGCACCTGGCACAAAGTGATGTTCACCCAGTGTGTCTGCCCTGCCTGAGTCACAGGCAGGCGGGAAAAACAGGGACTTATTTTCCTCATACATCTCCGAGGCTGCGTTCCAACCCGACCAGGGCCGCAGCACAGATCCCCACAGCTTCTTGGCAATTGCATGGTTTTCACACTTCTATTTTTAAAAGCCTTGGAAACAAGTAACCTGGGGATCAGGGAGGTTGGGTGAATGCCTTTCCAAAGTTCTCCAGGCCAGAGGCCCTGTCCTGGCAGGGGGTCCCAGAGCAACTGTGAAATCGAAATGCCACCACAGGGCCCTCTCTGCAAACCTGCGCCTCAGGTGATAAAAACAGACACACCGGAGGCACCCTGGACCTTCACAGTCTGTTCTACATGATGACAAAGAGAACCTTCTGGCCTCAGGTCCCCAAGTGGTCCAGATTACCGTCCCCCTGCTTTGTGTGGGCACATAAAGTTTTCCTATCCAGGACTCCACTGTGGCGGATCCCCAGCAAGCCCACTCAGCTTGGAGATGGAGGTCAGCAGGCAGGGGGTCTGGTAGGGGACTCTGGGGTTCCGAACCCGGGAAGGGAAGGGCAGAGGTGGGAAGGGGGCAGGTGTGGGCAGAGGGAGGAGTCGCGCCAGGGTGCAGTCTCAGCAGGCCTGGGGTCTGAGGCTGGTGACCCAGAACTGCCAAGGGCAAATGGGTTCAGGCCTTCTGTACCCCCTCTTTCCACCCATGAGTCAGGCATTGGGTGTGGCCACCTAGGGGTTGGTGTGACTGCCCTGCAAGGGAGTGACAAGTCAGGCCAGCCTATGGGCAGCACCCTAGCCTCGGGGGTGGGAATAAGTCCTTCCTTCCTGGAGTGGGACCTGACTGCATCACGGAATCCATGACAGCATTTCATCCTTCCTCGTTCACCTGCAAATTAAAAAAAAAATTTTTTTTTGAGGTGAACCTCACATACCATAAAATCATAAAATTCATCATTTTAGAGTGGCCAATTCAGTGGCATTTAGTACATTCACAGTGTTGTACAACTACCACTTACATCAAGTTTCAAAATGCTTTCATCACCCCAGATGAAACCCGCACCCATTAAGCAGTCGCTCCCATATCCCTCCTCCCCACTCCCGGGGAGGTCTGTTTTTGGGGCTCCTTGCATTTACCTATTCTGGGCATTTCATATGAATGGAAACATGTAATATGTAACCTTTTGTGTCCGGTGTATTTCACAGCATAAGATTGTCTGTCCCTCTTGTAGCCTGTCAGTCCTTCATTCTGTTTAGCAACTGAGTGATACTCCATTGCATAGACAAACCGCATCTTGTTTGTGCATTCACCCGCACATTTGAACTGTAGCATGTCATCTTTTTAAAAAGGTCAATGTAGAAGTTCTTGTTTGTCGACGATGTGACTTCACATCATTTGGAAGCAGGAAAATCCCCCCAGGCTCATGTGTGGATGGGACATATCATGAATTTACATTCCAGAAGATGCTCTTGCTCCACTGAAAATCCAACGTCCATCAACCTTCCTGGGCCTGATGGTGGCACTTCAAGGTCCTTCCTTATCCTCCTGCCACCACGTGCATGCCAGAATGGCCTTGGCTCAGTGTGCCCTGCTCAGGCCACACTAAGCCATTTCTGGGGGTGCCATCTGCCACCACGCCTGTCTGCTCCCAGGGACCAGCCTGGGACACCGGATACCTTGCCAGCCCCAGCATTTGGCTCAGGTGCCCTTCACACCTCCCTGTGTTGCTGACAGGGAGTCTTTCCCCTCTAAGCCTTACAGCCACCCTCCTTGGCTTGAAGTCAAAGCCACCATTCTGGCAGACGGGATGCACTAGCTGAACCCACATCCCCCACCAGGGGTCTCGGTCCATTGGTGAATCTCTGCATGGCCTTTCCATGTCCCCACATGAGGGCAGAGGAGATGGGGTGCCCTCTGTGGCTCTCTGGTGCCTGGATTGGGGCGAATGCTGACTGAGTGCCCACATCCTGGGCTCCTCGTCTGGCCCCTCGAGGTTGTCCGCCCTGCTCATACTCACTCACTTCTACTCCCTTTCCCTGCCCTTCAGTCTTGATTCCCTTGCTCTCAGTTGCTTCCAGGTACCAGGGCACCTCGCACAGAGGTGGCCAAAAAAATGTTTGTTGGCGGAAGAACCTCTTTCTTGGAAATTCCAACTCCATCCCAAAATGGTTCTCCAGAAAACCCTTTATGAGAGGGTTGCCATCGCCTTGCCATTTGTCGTTTTGGTTTTACATTCACAGTCTGCGATCCTCACAGCGATCCCACGAGGAGGGCATTACTGTTTCTGATCTACGGATGAGGAAGTTCAGGAGAGAAGTGGAGGGTCCCCTGGGGGCCTGTGGGACCAGTGTTGCCTCTCCCCTCTGAGCGGCAGCCTCTGCCTGTCAGAACAGGTCAGCTCTACGGTGAACTGAATCTGTGCAGGCATGGGGCGCACTACTGGGGTTCCTCGGCACTGTGGGGGCTGAGGTGGGGAGAGGGCCTTCAAGTGGTTTTCAGTCTAGTGGGGAGGCAGTCTACCACCAGGGCGAGAGAGAGCTGTGCTTGGCCTCAGGGAAGAGCCCCGTTTCTGCGGAATTTTGAGTAACATGTATGTAAACACTATTTATATCACAACCCGGGGCAGGCTTTGCCTAAAGCACATTCACCAGGTGAAAATCTTACTGTTAAAGCTCAATCCAGAAGATAAAGGCCACAGGCAGCAGGAGGAGGGAAGGAAGTGGGTAACACCCCAGGCTCATCTGGGCACTGATGACGTCCTCGCTGAGGAGTCTGTTCCCCTCCCGGCAATAGTTGCTTGGACTTACAGACAAGATCTTTTCTTCCCTCCTTCCCAGCCACAAACACAGGCCGAGGCACAGAGTGGGCACCCAGGAAGTGTACCATGAACAAATGCTTGGGTGGTGATGTTGAAGGATAGGGGAAGACAGGCAGTGAGCTTAGGGCTTGAAACAGAGACATAGGTGAATCCTTCGCACAGTTGTTGCTTTTTTTCCTTAAAAAATGGATGGAAAGTGAAGGTGTTTAGTTTTCCTTTTTCTTTAAGGTGATGAGCAGTGAACTGTGTATGCCCCAAGGAACAGACTCCAACGACCAAGCACTTAGAGCAGAGCCTACCTGCCCTCTACTGACAGGTGCCTGGCCCCCACTGCCCCGTGTGACCACCAGCTGAAAGCGGCCAGGGGGTCCCAGCATGAAACAGGCAGGGATAGCGTTTGGGTTTTATCCCTCCCCTGGGGGTGCTGTGCTCCCCTTCCCGCCCTCCCCAGTTGGATGTGTGGCTGTGGGTGAGGGTGTGATCTGGGAAGAGAGGAAGCCGCTGGCACTCTCCGGCCTGGTGGGTGGTGGCCCCTTGTGCTGTGAGAGGGAAGCCTGGACGAGGCTGGGAGTCGAGGCTGGAAGGCCCATATCCCAGATGGCCTGCATTCCTAATGTGAAGCCTTAGAGCAAAGGGGTTTCACTGCTCCAGGGTGAGGAGAGAAAAGTTCTGTAGTCCTAGACAGTGGTGAGCAGGGCAGGCCCAGACGAGGCCAAACAGGGGAGACAGAGAAAGAGAGAGAGAGAGAGAGAGAGAGAGAGAGAGAACAAACCATCCCCAGGCTTGGGAGGCAGAAAAGAGCCTCTGACCACGGACAAGCACCATAGTGTCCAGCTGGGGGAGGACCCCCTTCTGTACCCCATTTCTTTTGCCTCTCTGTGCCTTGGGGGTCCAGAGTAGGCCTGAGGTGTGGGGAGGTGCTGACAGTCCTCAAGTCAGGAGGCGAACCCCAGCCTGGCCACTCACGTGGCAGGGGCCCCACAGAAGTCCCTGCAGCTATAAATTGGCGCTTGTCCAAATTCATTCCAGCAGAAGCTCCTGTGGACAGGGAGGACCGGAGGGGCAGCCATGGGGTGTGTGAGGAAGACATAGTCCTCTTTCCAGAGAGCTGGAAGCTTCCCCCAGGCACCATCATGTGGGACCAGTTCACTGTTGGGAGCAGCAGACCCCTACATTCCTGCTCCCCTGGAAGGAGAGTGCCCAGACCCGTTTCCTCCCTGTGAGATGAGTGGTAGAGGCCCAGACTGACCTGAGTGGTTTTTCTAATTCTTTTCCCATTCTGTCAAGGATGGAAGGGATGCTTCCTGACTCGAGGGAAAAAAGGGAGGAGGAAAAGGAGGGATGAGAAGGGAAAGAGTTCTCCCCAGAGCAGCTCGGGAAAAGGCCTGGGCTGCAGCCAAGGCCCAACCGCTGCCTGATGAGACCAGATGGCCTGGGCTCTCCTGCCGGCAAACCTCCCGAACCGTCCAGCCCTCCTCCTCTCTGCTTCCCACGCGGTTCTTCAGAAGGCGCGTGAATTTGGCTCCAACACTGATATCCCTGGTTATTGTTTCCTTTTAGATGTTCCTTTTAGCTTCTACCTCAGCTGGAATCTGAAGATTAGGCCAATTTCTTTGTCTCTCAGACTTATGTAAACGAGAGGCCTCAGATCTCAGGAAGATGCAGAGAGCTCTCACTGTACCTCCTTCTTAAGGCTCCAAGGACATAAAATGGTTGCTATGGGGATTCCTTCATTTGAAGAGTAATAGTTTTCAGAAAAAAGGATGATTCACAAGTTCTTTCAGGATGAACAGAGTCTGTCCTTGGGGACGATATGATGTAATATAATAGTGTTTAAAAGAGGAAGGATGACTGGCTTTGGTTTCTGCATGTTTCCTCTTCATCCTCAATCTCTGTGTGTGTTTAGCGCCCATGAGCAGCTTCCCCAGAGCCTTATTATTCTGCACACGGGCTTCTAGCTGATGCCTGACACCTCCCTTTGCCTCTTCACAATATCTGAAGACCGGCATTAAAAATGTTAGAAAACCCCTGGTGAGCCACTTCTGGGCCTGGCTAGCTGGAAGAAGTTGTTAGCTCAAGGGTGCCACAGGGTTTTGCACATTCATCGGCATTATGACTGACTGGGCAGAGGGCTTTCCCTACATTGATTCTCTCCAGAAAGCCTGGGGTTCACAGTGCAGACTAGAAACTGAGGTCCACAGAGGAGGATGGACTGACTCCAGTCCCCAGTGTATGTAAGGTCCAGAATTAGGCCCAAAAGCCAGGCCTGCTAAGTGTCTGTGGCCAGCAGAGCAGAAGCCAGGAGGCACACTCTTATGAACAAACCTCTTTTCTAGTAATGGGCAAAGAAAAGGAGGTTGGCTGCTGGGAGCAGGAAAAAGAAGTAATGAGGGGTTAAAATGATTGAAATCTGATCGAAATGATCCTTCTTTTCTTTTGGAAAGAGCACTGCACTGAGAGTCAGCTATGTGACCTTGGGGAAATCACTCTTCCTCTCTGGGCCGCAACTTTCTCACCTGCCAGTTGAAGGGGCAAGGCTAGAATGAGCCTGGATCCTTCCAGTGATGACATGCTTATAAACTGCACCTGTGCTGGAAATGTTAGTGAAGCCTTTTCTGTGCTAAAATTAGTGTTCAAGGATTCCCTGTGGCCCACAGCATCGAGCCCAAGCTCTTTCGCCTGGAGCTCAAGGATCTACGGGATCTGGTCACAGCCCATCTTCTCTCATTTGCTACTTCCTGTGGAGTACTTACTGTTCTGTCCACCCAGACTCTGCACCTGTGTTAATACTCTCTACCTGCAGAGCACACCTCCTCCCAACCCAGTGCCCTGGCGTGAAAAAATCCAGTCTTTCCCCTCTCAGTTAAAATGCCACCTCCCTCTAGAAGTCTTCCTGAAATGATGAGTTTGGGGTCTTGTTCTTTTTCACTCCTGAATCTACCATCATTGCCTTCACCTGAACACATGTTGTAAATTATCTGGTCATTCAATTCAACAAATATTCCTAAATGATTAGAACGTGCTATGACAATGACAAATTTGGACATACTCCTGTGCTCATGGAGGGAGGGGACATTCATCAAATAATCATGTTCATGAATGTGTAATTGCAAACAGAGATGGGTGGAGGAGGAAACCGGTTCCCTGAGAGCTCATCTGGTACCTGGGAAGGAGAGGGAGGGCAGAAAAGGAGGTGTTCCCAGGAGGGGAGGAGCATGCGCAGGAGGCCAGGGAAGGCCAGGGTAAGGGAGGGGCTCCCAGAAAAGGGGGTCAGGGGGAAGTGAGCTGCTGGGCAGGTGAGTGGGAGACTCTGAGAGGGTTTTGAGAGGGAGGTCCCCCCTGATCTGGAGGGAGGGGAGAGCCCTGCTGACACAGGCCGTGGCCTGGGAATCCCATAATGCACTTTACTCTGTGCTTCACACAAGGGCTCTTTGCAAATTAGCCTTATGCCTTTGTGGTGGCCTGGGCCACTCTGGGCAAGCAACTGGTCTCAGATGGCCTGTGTGCTGCCCGCCTCTGGGCCTCCTCACATCTCTATTCCAGGCCCACAGTGGGGACCACTGGCCACCGGCCAGGCCCCGCTTGCCACCACCTTGGCCTCTGCAGGTGAGAGCGGTGAGGGGCTTTGGGGGGATCCCGGGAAAGGAAAGTCTCCCAAGCCCCAGGCAGGAGAGGAGATTCAGAAGGCTCTCCCAGGTCTGGTCTGCTGGGACCTGCTTCCTGCCCCTAACACTGCATCGTTCCCATGCTCCCTGTTTCAGTGCATGTCACCCCTCCGTCTACTTGCACAAGCCAGAAACTCGGAGCTCAACCCCGACACTGCCTTCTCCTTCATTGCCATGGGAATTAATTGTTAAACCTGGTCACTTTTATCCCCAAAAGATCCCTCAAGCCCCTCTGAGTCCCTCCATTCCTGTCCAAGACGTAGTCACCTCTGGAATGCACCACTGTGGGGGCTCCTACCAGCTCCCCTCTTTATTTTGGCCTCCCACCAGGCCAACTGAATGGAGAGGTCTGGAGGTAAGGCAGAGGTCTGGATCCTTCTCACACTTTGTGCACCCAGCACTTCTGGAGCTGCAAACCACTGCTCTGGGAGACTCTCTGGACAGCAGCCAAGGTAATTGTTCTAAACACAGATCTGATCTGCCTGGGAGGGAGAGAAGGTAGGAGACCCAGACCTGCCCTTTCCAGAGGCTCAGGGCCCTAGGGGCCACAGGCCCTGCGTGAAGAGCAGGCTGCACCACTGCCGGACAGTGTCCTGGAGGAAGAGGAGGAGGGGCGGGGGGAGGGGGGGGGAGGAAGAGGAGGGGGGAGGGGAAGAGGGTGCAGGAGGAGAGGAGCGAGGAAAGGAGGAGGCAAGAGGAGTCTGGTGCGGAAGGGCCAGACCAGGAAGAGGGGAAGGAGCTGTCTTTAACTGCTCCTCCAAGCCGGATTGCCTATCCCATCCCCCGCCTTGTCTGTGGGCTAGAGGGACCAACACGTGTGTTTGTACCACAATTACTTGAACTAAAACCCTAAGATTTAACTTGAAAGTTCTTTTTATTTTTCATTTTAGCCCAATGTGAGAACCTATAATGGCTACAAATACTTAGGTTTTTGTGCTTGTTTATAAATGCGGTCTTCAAAACACGTTCTTACATCCCTCCAGTCCCTTTACCTGTGTTTCTAACCCAAAGTAAAGGCTCCTGAAATCTTGTGCTTTTCTCCTTGTGCATTCAAACATACTGACATGTAAAGGGTGTCACTCCTTTTAAGTCACTGTTTGTTTTATGAAAATGGGATTATACCCAATACAATTCCCAGCCACTTGTTTTGCTGGCTGAACACTAAATGCATCATGAGAAGCCCTCTGCGTGAGCAGATATGGATCTTATTCTTGCCAACGGTGTGGAATACTCCACGGTATAGATGTAACAGAGCACTCCTACACAGCTAAGAGATTTTTCCCCAATGGTAAAATAGAAATAGAAACAGATATTTAAAAATTTTTGTTTTTAAATAAAAACAATAATAATAATAATAAAAGAGAGACAGAGCACAAGTTGGGGAGGGGCACAGAGAGAGGGCGACACAGAATCCAAAGCAGGCTTCCCACTGTCAGCACAGAGCCTGAAGTGAGGCTCGAACTCACGAGCCGTGAGATCATGACCTGAGCCGAAGCCGGACGCTTAACCAACTGAGCCACCCAGGTGTCCCTAGAAATACATATATATATTTTAAATGCTTGAGACTTTAGCAAATTCTTTTTATCTGGCAAGGAACTGACCTACCTGTATGATTCAGGAGCCAAGACCAGCAGCCCCATGTGAGGTTGCTGGTAAAGACCAAGAGATGGCTCTGTCCCAAGGAGTTTGCTGTCCTGCCACTAGACAGCAGAGCCACAGCTGCATGAGAAGGGTTGAATCGTGCTTCTGAGGATGGAGGCCTGAGTGACACCAGAGATGGCAGGCCTGCTGGGGAGCACGGCCGTCAGAAATTATCTCATGTGCTGCGTGGCCAAGACAGGAAGCTAAGTAGGAAAAAGTGGGGTTGTTCTAGGGATAGGTGAGCAGCCACTTCCATCCCACTGACTTTGCCCCCGGAATTTCAACAGCCCCAGATTATTTCTGGCTTTTAGTTCCCCTCATTGAAGGTTGTGCGACTGTCTCTTGAGTTTCTAACTGTGGAAGGGATGAAAGTCTGAGATTTCAATCAAAAGCTTAAGAAAATAATAATCCTTGGTTGCCCTAATTCTTTCCTGAAAATACCTCACACTGACAGAAATTGTCTTTAAGCCCCTTTTCTCTTCTTTCGTGCTTTAAATTTCTGCCTTAATTAAAAGCATTGTTTACCTGATGTGGGCTCCAAAGTGCTTATTTATTTTAACAGATCTTCTTGTTTCTTTCTTCCTTATCTTAATCAGTGACTTGATAGCTCTATAACTCTCCATTCTGCTGTCTTAAAATGCCATTGTCTCTGTCACCAAGGTAACATAATAATGAACTTTATAATCAGCCCATTTCTATTCCCACAGAAGTGAAGCAGTGTCAGTAACAGGCAGAGAGCACAGAGCCCCTAAATTCAACTGCCCTCAACTGGCTGCCTGTCCCTAGCCGATATTTTAGAATGTCTTCTCCTCAGAATAATATTTCAATTTCACTCAACCCTATGACATTTGATGACAACATTAACTGAAAATTAATGATGAATTCATGTCTGCGTTCCAAAGTACCTGGCTGAATTTACTGTGTAAAAAAGAAAGAAAAGAGAAGAAAAGAGAAAGATAGCTAAACGGATACATCATTGAAAACCAGCAACTGTTGACTGACAGAATTTTTTCCCGTTCCTTAAGGCGATCAAGTGCAGTACCCAGTCTAAAAATGCCTCGGAGACGTGCCATCCAATGACTTGGATCTTTGAGCTCAGGGGATTGTGACAGAATTAAGTCTGACTCAACAAATGAGGTCACTGGGAAGAAGCGCTGGCGTTAAATTTACCGTTAATGCCAGGGTCAATTTACTAAACAGTCATCTGCTTGTGGTTCCAGAAGACCTCTGGGTAAATTCCAGAGATTGCCTGGGCTGGAGATAGCTTGCTCATGAAGTCACCGATTCTTGGTCAATGCGACTTTTGGTGACCATCTTTCAGTACCCCAGAAAGTATTTCCAGAGACAGGATGCCATTTTGGTATGTAAAGCCTTTGAAATCTGTGGAAGGTGACTGCTTATGTTAAGTCTAGAAAAGGGATGGCAGGAGGGGAAGAAACCGAGTCTTTGGTGCCAGGATACTCAAGTTTTAGTTCTGCCACAGATGTTAACTGGGCTGAGTGATTCAAGTCACTGGACGGCTCTTCTTAGAGGTGTTTCTAGATTAGATATTGTGCTGTATCAAAAGTGCAGAAAAGCAAGGAATTCTGTCAATCACTAGTCACCAGCCATAAATGATGCCTTTCCCCTACTCCTTCAGCCACAGCAGGTGGAAACACTAATTACTTACTTCCCCAGCCCACCCTCCCAGGGCAGGTGACATGAGTAAGATGAGAATATACATACGAAATTGTACAGAGTTCGAAGTTCTAACAAATAGAAAGCACTAGCAGAAGTCATTTCTAGATTCTTTCTGATGAAGTTTTTCAATCATTTCCAACCGCAATTTTAGGAGTTCATTAAACATGTCTTTGCTGTGGAGCCTGTGCCAGTTCAAAGGTAGCCTCCCAGGTGGTCAGTGGTCTTTTCTCCGGCCAGACCCCTGGGGCTCAGCCTGAACTGCGTGCTCACACTCTCTACCTGTGACCCTGGGGAAGCAGGGACCACAGACGGACCTCTCGGCTTCCTCTGAAACTACCCTCCTCACAGTTTCTCAGCTCTGTCTTCTGAAGTCTTCACACAGAGTTACTGGCTGGGCAGCCACTCTCCTTAACCCAAGTCAGGTCTCCTGAATTCTTAGAAGCAGCATAGCCTAGGGGCAGCCTGTGGGGCTCTGGGCCAGACAGATCACTTATTAATTATCTGTGGACCTAGATGAGCCCTGGTTTTCTCATCTGCCAATAAATACACTTGACTGGGTATCTAAGAGGATGAAATAAGAGAGCATGCGTATAAGGCATATTGCAGGAGCTAAATATGGGGGGTTTTTTCCTTTTACCTTCTTTCCCTGCTCCCCACTCTGCTGCCCGCAAGGCATGGTCTCCCCTCTCCTGATTGGGTGCTCCATTTTCTGTCTTTGCAAAGTGGGTCTGGAACACAAACTTGGCCATGTGTCTGTGCATCCTCTGGAAAAGCCCTTACAAGGCTGCATCCTCCCCTTCCATACTGGCCTGTTGTGCATTGTACTAGATCCTTCATATTTGGAGTTGTGTGGGGGAAACTTCTGGTTGTGTCACTTAATTTTTCATGTTGCCTCTGGGTGTGTCCCATCGCCACACTGTGATGGCACACTGAGAATCACATCATCTGTGCTGCTGCCAAGCCAAGAGGAGACTTTGTGTGGGTCTGCGTGTGGTGTGGGGATGGCCCCAGAGGAAGAAAGAGGGACTCTGAGGGCCTGACGTAAGATCAGGTAAGATCTTACTAAGTGGGTTTCACTGAAGGCTCCTGACACGCTTCTCATAGAGTTCCCACTTCCTGCTGTCTTCACGGGAGACACTGAGGGCTGGAAATTGAATTAAGCTGGGATTTCCCAAGTCACTGGAGCGATTCCTTTTGACCCAGGTCACTGGGGGGAACAAAGCCTGCCAGCCACACCCATGTCACACCCGCCCCCATTTCCATCCTGCAGGGGGGCATGCTGAAGGGCTGGCACGATTGCCATTCGATGTGGCGCCCCACCCCACCTCCACCCTGCGGCTGGCCTCCCCACCTCTGCCCCTCCACTATCTCTTCATCTTTCTCTTCATTTTTATCTGTTCCTGTGGCTGCCAGTGTGCCCTGAGGTCACCTCTGTCATCATAAACTCGTGGTCTGTGGAACACTTTGTCACTTGAGAATGTGCCTCAAAAAATAGACCATGTGCCTGACAGTAGATAATGCTGCACACTCCATTTCCCCACCGGGGGATTCTTGATTCATATTGTCTATTAAGAACCCTGAAAAAAATCCCATAATAAGTGGTTTCATTTTGGTTTTTCCAAACTCTTTTTCCAAAACTCTTTTGGTCATGAACCCTTCCTGGGAGCTCCCAAGGAACATCTATGAACAGGGTCTGGTGAATCCCACTTTGGGAAAAGCTGCCGTGAACAACGTATTGTTTGTAGGAACACTGTGAGGCCAAAATCACTAATGAGAAGTCTGGCATCAAAGGCCTATGGAAAAATGTGTGTGCTTTGCTCTAAAGAAAACATGACATTTGTGCAGATCAGAGGTTCCCACCCTTTTCACCACGAAAAGATCCTTTTTAGTTCTTTCCTCAAGGGATTCCATGTTTTGAAAGCTTTTATCTACCCAACAAACTACATTTATTGAATAATAATTTGTTTCTTTGCGTTTTATCCATCAAAGACGTATAACTGCCAATTAGTGTTTCTGATCAGTCAAGATAACCACTGTTACGACACTGAGTTGATATGACTCTAGCCAAAAACAAATAAACTTAATGTTTTATTTAGTCTGGGAACCTTACTGAGGTAAATGTGGGATTTCCTTTGGGCTTTTTGAAATCTGGAAAATAGCTTGCAGACCCCCCTCGCTGTCTTCACAGAGTGCAGGGTGGGTGGGAAGCAGGGCCGTGTGTGGAAACCCAAAGAAGACACACGTAGTTGGAGGAAGTCAGGGAGGTGCTGGTTATTGAGGGTCCCACAGACAGTACGGACAGTGAGGGGCTAGGGGCCACAGCCCCTGTGAAGCCTGAGGGGCCATGGATTCGGGGGACCAGATCCTGGTGAACAGGTGAGGCCAGCATGGAACTCCTCAAACACAGGTAAG
The DNA here is from genome assembly GCA_028646485.1 of Cryptoprocta ferox. Taxonomy (NCBI): domain Eukaryota; kingdom Metazoa; phylum Chordata; class Mammalia; order Carnivora; family Eupleridae; genus Cryptoprocta; species Cryptoprocta ferox. Next base: position 93,784,317 of record CM053560.1, read on the forward strand.
AACTTGGACAATGACATGTTCCCTCTGGGCGTCTCTTGCACTCGAGAGCCCAGAACAGAGCTGGGGAAGTGGCCAGGGAAGGGAAGCTGGGGGTCTTTCTCCGCAGACCTCCCTGATAGACTTGTCATTATGAGCTACAAGAAGGTGAGTGAACCCCGTTCTACAGGTCTTGGATATTGAAGCTTTTGAGGGCCCCTGAGATACAGGCCTTCCATGTTGCGGCTGCCTCACCACAACCCTGAAAGATGAATGTCTGCCCCAGGAGCTGCCTGCCTCAGCAGACCCCGTTCCTGTTCCTGTGGGCAAGTGGTGGGGTGTCGTGGAGCCGGGCCTCAGACAGCATGTGAGGCTCCTTAATTGACACTTTTCCGGGATGTGTGAGATGGGATTTTGTGTCCTGACTTTGCGTAAGAGCTATTGGGGGCACTGTGGGTGCAGCTGGCGGCCTATTACCTGCAGGGAGAGAGGACGCCCCTCCGTGGGAGAAAAGTGCTCAGGCCCCGCCCTTTAAGCCCTAATCAGCCCTCCTGGACCAGGTCCCCAGCCCTTTCTGGGCCTCATGGGCCCTACCCCTGCTTAGCAATGGCCTTGGACTTCAACATCCAGCCCACCTTCGTGTTTCTTTTCCCTCATTAGCCCGGACCCAGCATTTTCCCAGAAGATACAATCTGTGTCTGGCAGAAGCCTGCTTGCAAAAATAAATCTTTCCCTGAACATTTTCCAGGCCCATTTTAGAAACAAATCTGGGTGATGCCTTTTACTCATTTCCAAAGACAAACAACCAATGCCTGAGGCCTCTCTCTGCGGCATCAATGCTCTGAAAATGGAGGAAAGGGATCTGCCCCTCAGAAGAACCCCATTGTGAGTGAGGAGGGTGAGCAGCTCTCGAGATCATCCCCTGCTACAAGCCGCTGCTGCTCGGCCACAGGTGGGAGGCCCAGGCCCCAGTGCAGGGCAGCCCTGTGGGACAGGCCCTTCCCTCTCACCTGCCCGCTTCTCTCACAGGTAGAAGCCTTCCTGGGGCTTCCAGAAGCACTGACGGTTGCAGAAGCTATGATCATCCTGGCCCTCATTCAGTCATTCATTCGTTCAACTCAATAAATAGTTATGTTGAGCACCTGTTACATGTCCGTAGCAGCACCAGGCTAGGAGCTGGGGAAACAGCGGTGAACACGCACCTTCAGGGCCTGGCATATGACGGGGCGCAGTGTCCGCAAGGCAGTGACAGAGTGAGTGAGCAATGTGGCAGTCATGCAGGCGGAGCTGCGGTTCTCAGCGTTCTGTTCTGTGGTGGTGTGGCCTTATCTCCTTTGCTTTTCACAACAGCCCTGTGAGCAGGCAAGGAAAGAAGGAAGGGAGGGAGGGAGGGGTGAGGAAGGGAGGGAAGGGGAAGGAAGAAGGGAAGGAAGGAAGGGAGGGAGGAGGGAGGGAGGGAAAAGGAAGGAGGGAAGAAAGGGAGGGAGGAAAGAAGGGAGAAGGAAGGGTTGAAGGAAGGAAGAAAGGAAGAAGTGAAAGAAGGAAGAAAGGATGGGAGGGAGGGAGGAGGGAAGAGGAAGGAAAGGAGGAAGGGGGAAGGATGGGAGGAAGAAAGGAAGGAAGGGAGGAAGGAGGGAAGGGGAAGGAAAGGAGGAAGGGGGAAGGATGGGAGGAAGAAAGGAAGGAAGGGAGGGAGGAAGGAAGGCAGGAAGGAAGGAAGGAAGAAAGGGAGGGAGGAGGGGAGAAGAAGGAAAGGAAGCTTCTATTCATCGGGCTAGTGCCCTGTGCTTTCACATGCACTATCTATTTAGTCTTCCCAACTACGTATACTATGTGGTAAGAAGGTACCTCCATACTCACTTTCACAGAGAAGAAAGCCAAGGCCCAAAGGAAGTGGCAGAGGAGGGATAGACACCGGGTTGGTCTGACTCCAGAGCCCCAAACTCTCCCGTACAGGCACTCTCACACTCAGACACACCCGCGCGCATGCACTCCTACACATGCACACACACATCTGAACTGTGGGCCCCTGCTCCACGGACACCAGCGAATGACCCACATGCCGACATTTTACTTTCCTTCCTCAATAGATATGTTCTGAGCATGTGCTCCGCACTCTGCATGCTCTTGCCCAGGCCTGGAAACCCCGCATAAGGAGAGACCAAGCCCTGTAGGCGTGTGCTGGCCAGGACGGTGGCTACTGAGCCCCGGAAGCATGGTGAAATCCCAACTGGGATGTGCTGGGAGAGTAAGATGCACACTGAATTTCCAAGACGTAGGAAGAAAAAAAAAAGAATGTCAATGTCAAATATCCTGTACCATATGTTGATCACATACTGAAATTATATATCTTTTAGGTATACTGAGTTAAAGAAAAAATGTTATTAAAATTATATTTCTTGTTTCTTATTTTTTAAACATGGCTACTAAAACATGTAAAATCACATATGTGCCTCAGGTTTGTGGCTCACATTGTATTTCTAAGGGTCAGCATAGCGCTAGATGGAAAGAGACTCTAGGGGTGTCTGGGTGGCTCGGTCAGTTAAGCATCTGACTTTGGCTCAGGTCGTGATCTTGTGGTTTGTGTTGGAGCCCCGCACCTGGCTTTGTGCTGACAACTTGGAGCCTGCTTGGGATCCTCTGTAGACCTCCTCTCTCTCTCTCTCTCTCTCTCTCTCAAAAATAAATAAACATGAAAAAAATTAATGGAAAGAGACTCTCTACAAGTAAATAAATACACAAGAGGGGAAATTGCAAATAGAGGCGGTAAGGAGGGAGTAACGCAGGACAGTACACCAAGCGAGGCCGGCAGGGGATTTCAGGGGCCAGTGGTGCACGGGAGGGACAGGGCTGCCTGACCACAGGAACAGGGCATTTCCCACAGCGGAGAGGTGCCAGGGCCTGTGTCATGAAGGAAGGAAGGAGTCGTTGTACACAGACCCAGGGAGCAGTACCGGCTTCCCCTGACAGAGCAGGGGTCCAGGAGCTGCAGGGACTCTAAAAGCCACCCCCTCTGCTTCTGGGTGTTTGCCACGGCCCTGATATAAGACTGAACAGCTGCACTGTGCCCAGCCCCTAGAAGGGGGTTACTCCACAAAAGCTTGTCAGAGTGCCTGTGACTGTCCAACTAGCTCTAAGCTCTGGGGGAAGTAGTGGTGGTGAAATAAACCCCGGAGCTCATAAATAGGAGTGGGGCGGCTGGTGACAGACACCAGGCAAAGAAACAAATGTATATACCAGGTGTGATCAGTTAAAAGAAAAATCAAGAGGGAGTACGAGTACGTAGGAGGTGTGTTACAGAGAAGGTGACATTTCAGGAGGGAGTACTGACGTCACCGAGAGGAAGAACATTCCAGAGAGCTGAAACAGCACGTGCAAATGTTCCGAAGTAAGAATATACCTCTGGAGTTCAAGGACAGCCTCAAGCCAGCTGGGCAGAGTGACTGAAGGTCAGGGAACCTCAGAGTTGGAATGAGGACCTGGATGGATCCAGTCACATAGACGTTCTCCATAAATGGCAGTCGTGATTATGATCATTACCAGTGTAATGATGTGACTAGTGTAAGCCTGTTCTTTCTAGGAGCACAGGCTTCACAGGCTTCCTAGAAAATGGCAATTGCCACCATTTACGGGATCTTCCGAGATGAGGGCCCTCTGACCTCAAGGCTCAGTGCAAAAGAAATGGGACAGCCTGAAGCTGGGTGGGCGCACGCAGTCTTGTGCTCAGCAGTTTATCTGTAAGAGAAACTATGCCAAGAGGCATTTGGAATGGGATTGTCTCTGGGGGTGGAAGTTCGCAGGTATTTGAGAGGCAGGAGGCCCAGGTGGCCACAGACCTCAGCAGTTTCCTACAATTAGGGAGCCAGGGCCCCAGTGGCTCTCTCATTTTCTGCTTTACTGTCCTGTCCTATCTGCCCCCCAGCCCTGGGCTTATCATGCCCCTACTCAAGAACCCACAGTGGCTCCCTACTGCCTGTTGTCTTGTTCTTCAGCTGACCCTTTGCCACATGATCACTCATTCATGCCCCTCAGATCTCCTTGTCCAGTGGTTATCTGCCAAAAAATCTTGGCCAAGACTGTAGAGGAAATTACTCATTTTTTTGCCAAGAGGGAAAGACCTGTTTTAATGAAATTTTTGTTCTCGAAGGAAATGATCCTTCTGCCCTTCTCCGAACCACAAAGCCAAGCACTACATTGGCTTTCTAGCATTTGGAGAGTCCCTCAGGCCGAGGCCGGCTCAGAGAGCATCTGAAGTTCCTCAGGGCAGCCGCACCCACTACACGCAGCAGCTACCACGGGAGGCCAGCTGTCAGGTGTGTCGGGCTTTCTTACACGGCAGGGTGCTTGCAGAGGACACTGGCTCCCGTCCCATCTCTGCTCAGACAACTTCCATCGAGAGCCTACCGTGTGCCGGCCCCCGTGGCCGAACCGCTTGAAAGTGGACCCTGTACGGGGGCCTTATTCCAAATACACTTGTTACAGAAAGGCCATCACGATTTCTTAAATAATTACTCATAGAAACAGAAAAACAGTCTTTTGAACCTGACAACCACAGTACGCCAAGCTTATAAAAGTCTTTCCATAATCGACCATCTCTCATACTGCCATCTCTCTGATCTCTGGAGGGGTCCAGTGGGCAGATCCTTCTGTTTGCTCCTTATCAGGAAGATGGACATTATTACATGGCAATTTGCAAATGAGACTCAGAAAGGTTAACTGACTTTACTAAAACCATACAGTGCCATGATCGGGAGGCAGAGTGGAACCTCTGTGCCTGAATCTAGAGATGTTCTCCAATCCGGATGTTCAGGGAATCACTGGGGGAAGTTTTGCAACCCTCCGGTTGTGACCTCCAGAGGATCTGATTTAATTGCTAGGGCCTGGAGGGGAAGCTAAATCCCGAAGTGATGTTAATAGGCTGCAGGAGCTGAGAAGCATCGCTCCAAAGCCTGTAGCATAAGCACGCCTGCCTGGGGACAGAGGAACTGTCTTGGCTTTGCCACTGATCTGCTGTGTGATTTGGGGCAAATTCCATAATCTCTCTGTTCTTCAGTTTCTTCATTTGCCCAAAGGGATATCTCTTTTAGGGTCTCTTTCACACAGGGTCATGGGAAGATGCTTGGGAAGCCCACAAGCAGGGCACCGTGAGAAAGGGCTTTGGCTGTCTTGTCCCTCCCCCCACCTCCCACCATCAGATCAGAGAGAGGAAGAACAAGGTCCCATATAGGAAACCAGGTGACCGGCCCCTGCCCTCTCCACCTTGCAGTTCAGGGGTGCTCTTCCTGGGGTGGAGGTCAAGTGTTCCTTGGCAAGGAGAGGACATCTCAGAGGAGGGGCACGTGCCCAGGTCCATGCCTTCCTTGTGTGTGCCTGGCCCCATGGGCAAGCATGTTCCTAAGTGACTGAGGTCCTAAGGTCTGCGGGGCTAGCCTTGGGCTTACGGTGGCTCCAGAGCAAGAAGAGAGGCCAGCAGGTCCCGTGGGCTCAGCATCATCCTCAGGAGGGGTGACCTCCCTGGGGTGGGAGCCCACAGACAGAGGCCCCATCTGACCCAGATGACTGGGGAGAGGGGAGTCCTCTCCATAATGTGATTCTCAGTGATTTTCTTTGTTCTCAGTTCCTGATTGTGAACAGAGAGAGCTGTTTATGTTTCCCAAATTATGAAGGTGATTTCATGGCCTTTGGTGGTTTTTCAGTGTTTCTGAGATGGAATCTATTTTTCTTCTGAAACATTTTGGGGCTCACTGGGACATTACGGTGAGACAATAGGGGGCCTTGGGAGGCCATCAGCCCTCCCCATGCTGGGTTTACTATTATAGTGGAGGGGCCAGAGAGCTCTAGACTGGGGGCGGAGGGGATTGGGGACTCTCAGAATAAAAGGGCAGGAAGGCAGACCTGAGCCGCCAAGAACTGACCGAAGTCCCCTCCTGCGCGGAAGGAAGCTGTGGCAGGCACAGGCCATCCCCACAGTTCCCTGAGCCTTGTAGGGCAGGTGCCGCTGACGGACATGAGCTCAGTGACCAAAGGCACCCCTGCTCTCCCTCTGTGACCTGGTCCACAGCTGGCCCAGAGGATGCATGCTGACTGGCCACGTTCCCACTGAAAATGTGGGCTCTGGAGCCAGAATGTCTTGGTGTGAAAAAGCGCATTCTGCAGGCAGTGCCTCAGGAAGTGGGTCATAAAAGTCCTTTTCCAAGGCCTTTTCTGCCTGTGTGAGGCCTCTGTATCCAGAGCCTGTAAATATGAGACAGTGATGGTCAGGGAAGGGGCCAGTGGTCACTGAGCAGTGTGGCAGGGCCATGGAGTCCTTCTCAAATCTCCCCAAAGCTGACTGTGGATTTGCTCTGTGACCCTCAGGCCGGAAGTCTTCAGTGTCCCTTAGTTTCCAAGCTCCCTCTACCAGGCTTGGAAGGAAACCCCATCTGTTGTGTTTGGGGTCTCTGGGGTCCTAGGGACCTGAGATGTGATGCCTGGGCCTCAAGACACCGCAGGCACTGCTGGGAGATTGGCTCTTCTTCATCCTGGTCCCTGGAGGCAGAAGCACCAGGAGTCTGGGGTGAGCCCCTGGGTGCCCATGCCCCTCGTCCATGAGCGATCTTGGCACGTTCCCAACCCTGACTCCTCCCCATTTGCCGAGACCACCATCCCTGCCCCCATCTCTCCTGGCACTATTAACCCCCTCTCTTCAATTCAGGATGCCAATCTCCCCCCTTCCCCTCAGAGACCACCCAGCTACCCACTCTCCCCCCTCCCCATGGGTAAAACCTAACCGTTCTTTACTTGGGGAGCCAAGATATGTGGGTGGGAGAGCTCAGCTCAGCCCTTCAGAAACACAGAGTAGGAACAGGAGGAAGGAAGTGACTTTGTTCTTTTGGAAATCCGGAGCCAAAGGATTATTAGCCAAATGACACTTCCATCCCCCACTCCCTCATCCCTCCCCCGTCCCGACAAAACAAAACAGAACAAACAAAACCCCAAAAAGCAATCTTTAAAATTTCGCTAAATAGCTCACCTTGTTCATTTTACAGGTAAAGAAACCAAGGCTTAAAGGGGTGCTTGGGGGGCCACTTGGCCCTTCCAGGTTCACAACCCTCTAGGGAGTTTTCCTGGTGTAATCTGAAACCACCTCCCCTCCACAACCCCTTCACTCCCCTGCCCCTACTCTGTGAAGATTAAGGAGAGACTGAAGAAAGAAGCAGGCCAGGGCACCTGGGTGGCTCAGTCGGTTGGTTAAGCGTCCAACTTCTGCTCAGGTCATAATCTTGCGGTTTGTGAGTTCGAGCCCCACATCACGTTCTGCACTGACAGTACAGAGCCTGCCTGGGATTCTCTCTCTCCCTCTCTCTGCCCCTCTCTCACTTGCGCATACATGTGTGTGCACATGCTCCCTCTCTCTCTCTCTCTCTCCCTCTCAAAATAAATAAACTTAAAGAAGAAAAAGAAGGCCATTCCAGGTTGGTAGGTGACAATTTTAAGAATACCAAAGAGAACTGGAGCACCTGGGTGGCTCAGTTGGTTAAGCGTCCGACTCTGGCTCAGGTCATGATCTCACACCTCTGGGTTCGAGCGCCGTATCAGGCTCTGTACTGACAGCTCAGCCTGGAGCCTGATTCTGTGTCTGTGTGTGTGTGTGTGTGTGTGTGTGTGTGTTTCTGTTCCTCCCCTGCTCATGATCTGTCTCTCTCTGTCTCTCAAAAATAAATAAAGGTTAAATTTTTTTTTAAAGAATAGCAGAGGGAGCTTGTATTTGAGGCTCGTCTGAATGGCAACAAGATGAACGGATCCCTGCACCCACCCTCCAAATCTTAAAGAGTTTACAAAAACACCCTAATTGGGCTCAGTCACAAATACTGTGCAGGTGTTTTCAATACCGTATCACCATCTCAAGGCAATGTCCTTGGAGTAGCCTCTGGGAGCAGGAAAGGCAAGCGGAGCCCACGTTTCAAGGACAGGTGGTGAAGAGCCTCTAAATGCCCAGGTCCAGCTCACAGGTCAATTGGTGGCCATGACTTTCTAATGACTTTCCCCAACAACTCTGGGTTGAAATTTACCAAGACGCTGGCCCCATTTTTTACCCACTCAATCCGACCAGACCAGTGTAAGGCATGGTGGTGGGCACTCCCCTAGCACTGTGACCACAGAGCTGTTACCCACCTGCTGAGATATGGCCTTCATCACAACCTTGGGCCACTGCTGGCGAATAGGTGGAACGTGACCAAATGACGATTCATTCCACCACTGAAGGTAGAACTGGATAAGCCCTCCTTCAGAGAATGTGTCACCAGGGCTTCCTATAATGTGTGTCCTTGAATTTGAGCACCTCTCCTGGACCAGGCCCTGTGCTTACAATTGCGTATGTATTATCTCGTATCATCCTCACGAGAATCCTATGCTTATTTTCATTCTCCAGACAAGGAAATGGGTGCTAAGGGTGCTGAGTAACTTTCCCACATCCTGCAACTAGTTGGTTGCCAAACTAGGATTTGAACCTGAACCTCCAATTTTTAATGCTTGTGTTCTTTCCATCATGTGTCAGTGTATACAGCTGAGAAATCCCATTTTTTTGAAAGATGAAAGAGAGGTGAGTGCCCATATTCTCTCCTTTCACTTGTGGTGACATACAGGCAGACAGAAGGTAACAGGAAAACAGAAATTTCAGTCTCTCAGGAATTTTAGGGATGAGATAGGAGCTACTAAGTGGTTATTCCATAAATGACCAGCAGGTGGCACTATTGCACAACAGCTGCACACCCAATGGGCTCAAACCAGAATAGGATGGAAAATACTTCCCAGGGAAGTGGCCTGCTTTCCAAAAGTTGCTAAAGATCTGGTAAGTCTAGCAAGGCTGTGTCCTAGCCTGTCCATAGCTCATGTTCCCCCGATGACAAGAGCTGCTGTCTGAATAAGAAACTCGCTCAGTCAGCTCGTGTCCATTTATTAATTCATCTTTTTAGCAAAGATATCCTTTGTACCTAGCAATTACTTAAAAACATTTTGAGCTTCTTAGATCTTTTAATAGAATCTGGTCTGTCTCTGAAAACATTATGCTTCCTTCTCTGGAGGTACAGGGAGCAGGATGAATTCTTTAATGAAGCCCCCCTTTGGCCTGAGGGGTAGAGGGACAGGTGTTCCATGTGGATTGAAAGCGAAGAGGTCAGAGGTCATGCAAGAGCAGTGGTGGGGTTTGAGCTGGCATTTGGGGGCCAAGCAGGCAGCTTTGCACAATCTACCCTTTGCCTCTGTGTCGGGTTGGGAACTTGGGGAACTTTGGAGTTGGAGAGAGGGAAGGGGAGAAAAGTGGAAAATAAACACTTCTCACACTGTTGATAACACACAGAGTCCTCTCCACTGCTAACTTGGTTCTTGGATTTGAAAGTTCCTAGGAAGGGCGTGGTGGGGCAGGAACCAAGAGCCCAGGGAAGTCACTGGACTAGTTCCAGACTCAAGGGTGTCAGTCACATACTCTGCAAATGTGGGGAATGTCCATCCAGGAGAAGTAGGGAGTCAAAACAGAGACCCCAGCACTGAAATGTGAAGAGACGTGTCTTTCCTGATGAAGGGAAATAATGGGGCAGCCAGAGTCTTGAGTTGGTGATGCCCACACTGGGAACACACAACTCTAAGTGTGACATGCCCAGGATTACCTTTAAAGAGCAGGTGAAGTAGCAGGTAGAATGACCAGTCTTAACAACCTCCAAAACACCTGCTTCCCATAACCCAGAGAAAGTCAGAAGAGAGCAAAGGGTCAGGAAAGGGGCTGGGGAGGAGGGCTTTCCGAGACGAAGGCATGAACTGTACAGCAGTGTGGGCAGCTTGTTCCCCCAGAGAAGGAGATCCAGAGGCAAGATGGAGAGTGGCTTCCTTCTCAGGGGCAAGACAGGACCTCGGGCCATACCTCAGAGTGCTGATTGCTGAGCTCTGACCTGTCTGGAGGGAACCACCCCAGTGAGCAAGGGCCCAAAGCTCTCCAATAGTGCATTTTACCTTTTAGTTTCTCTGAAACCTTATCCCAGACGTCACACAATGAATAGCCAGTGATGGAGAATTTGCTGGAAGAAATGTGGAGTACTAGAGAGAGATTCTAGGCTGTGTTGGGTAAAAAATATAAAGTGCTGTGACAAACTTTGTGAATTACAGCTTAAGAGATACCTTTTTTAAAACTAACCTATTATCTTAAGAGGACAGGTATCCATTTATTTTCATAGCTACTGCACAAAATCTGTAAAAAATGAACAAAGAGTATTTTTAAATGTCATATAAAAATTTCTATGATTTATTTAAACACAGTTATACAGGAAGTTCATAAAAGATTTGGTATTCAAGTATCATTGCTGTGTAACTTGGACAGATTTTCCTTCTGTACGGCTTCTCATGTGGAAGCATAAAATTCCAGAAGTTGTTCTGTAAGCAAATAGAAAAAGCAGGTTATCAACAAATCAGACTAATAAATGTGGCATAACCTCTGTACACTGTGGAAATACTCATTTTTTGTTTAATAATTTGGATTTAGGGGGCTTTGAATATTTTAGGTGTTTTTCATATCACCAATAACTTGAACATCCTTCAATCTATTACATCTAAATTCTAGTCTGTGTAGAGATAATGCCAGTTCCCAAGTGTTATGGGCTGAATTGTGCCCCCTCTCCAAATTGGTATGTTGAAGTCCTAACCCCCAGTACTTCAGAATGTGACTATATTTGAAAATACCTTCTTGGGGCACCTGGGTGGCTCAGGTGCCCCAAGGCTCAGTCCATTAAGCGTCCAATTTCAGCTCAGGTCATAATCTCGCAGTTCATGAGTTCGAGCCCCACATGCGGCTCTGTGCTGACAGCTTGGAGCCTGGAGCCTGCTTTGTATTCTCTGCCTCCTTCTCTCTGTCCCTCTCCCCCACTTGTTCTCTCTCTCTCTCTCTCTCTCAAAAATAAATAAATAAAACATTAAAAAATAAGTTCTTTAAAGAGGTAATTAAAATGAAGTCACTAGGAAAGACCCTAATCTAATATGACTAGTGTCTTTATGAGAGGAGGGAATTTGGACACAGAGATGTGCATAAAGGGAAGGCCTTGTGAAGGCCCAGGAAGAAGATAGCCATCTCCAAAGAGAGCAGCCTCAGAAGAAACCAACCCACCAACAGCTTGATCACAAACCTATAGCCTCCAGAACTGTCAGAAAATAAATTTCTGTGGTTAAGCCTGCGGTCCTTTGTTATGTATTCGTCTAGTGGACGAATACACTGAGCTACACAGACTAATGGGGAAGAGGCCATAAGGATAGAAGAAGCGAAGATAGCTTCTTGCAATAATAAATCCCTTTTTCTAGAATAATTTGTACCTGTCTTCTTAAAGGAGCTATTTGCGCCGAAAGAGAGTAATGAATTTTCACATTTCAAACATGTTCATTTGTTTCTTTGCAACTATATATGGCCTGAAAGTGACAGGAATCTTTCGAAGAGTCCCCTGTCTTCTGAAGACGAATGGCCTGTGCTAACCGAAGTTGTGCCCAGGCACGGACTCCAGTTTGGGAAGATAGATGAGCAGATGCACCTGGTCCCTGTGCCACAGCTGAGCTCCGAGGCAGGCATCAGGAGCTGGTGCGGGTAGCCCTGGGAATCGGGCAGGGTCAGCCAGATGGCGAAGGGACTTCTAGGGCCTCGAGGCCGGCGTGGTAAGTTTGGCAAGGACGCTGAGCAGGGACTAGGTGGGGGACCCCTGTGGGCACAAATGCCAAAGCTGGTCAGAGAGGACAGGCCATGCGGGGGTGCCTGGTCTCCATCAGGGTCTCCCACCCAGAACCAGACCAGCAGCCCAATGAGCTGGTGCAAGTGGCATTCTGGGCCCGTGCTCTATTTTGGAGACTGTAGCTAACTACTGTTTTAAAAATAAATAGTCAGTGGACTGAATAGTGCTTTTTCGAAAGTTGGTTTTGTATGGATGGGCTAGATTCTCCTAACACACAAAGGCAATTTTCTGGGGGGAAAGCTCTAGAAACTATAGCTCTGGGTATATTAGGTTGCCAGGCCAAGGAGAAAAATTAATTATTTTAGAGTTATATTACTTGGCCGTCAGCATTCTGCTGGCATTGCTGCACACAGGTACCTGAACTTTTTCCGCAATAAAACCTTATTAATTTGAAATCCAAAGAACAAAAAGAAAAACTCTCCAATCCCCCAATGGGTTTTGTATTTACCAGGTTTGGCTTATCTCAGCATTTTTATTAAATAGTAATAAAAGGTGACACGTTGGTTGGGGACTAGCCATGGCTTGGAAATAGTCACTAGTTTTAATTAACCAAAATGGAAATGATGATATTTTACTGCAATTTAGTGTGATTTAATTAACTCTAACTGTGTGGGGCCTTAAACCTCCCTGCCCCAATCCAGAAAGTTCTCAGCAAACTGCTCAGATTAGGCATTTCTCAGGACAGAGGGGCCTCTGCTCAATGTACTCCCTTTTCAAATGACCCTGTCATTCTTCTCAAAAGCCTCCCGCAGCTCCCAAGCCCCTGTCACAGGTTGTCCTTGATCCTCAGAGCTCAGGAAATCAGAGAGGGGCTTTACGGGTGGAGAGGCCACCGTCCTGGGCAGGCCACTTCATTGGCACCTCTGCTTTGGCCAGAGCGGCCCTGCTTTCCTCTGAGTCATGCTTGAAGCTTCTGGGTAGTATTTGATATGGAAACAAAAGGTTTCTGTGGCTAAAAATAACTGAGAAAACCACTAATCTGTACGGTAGGATCCATGTTCTTCAGCTTACAGTCGTGACCCAGAACAATGCAGCAAGGGCCACCTCTCATTTTTTTCTGACTTTTCCCTCAGTCCAAAACCACTCACCCATCAGGCCCTGAGAACATCTCTGTGCTGGGACTGGAAGGCTTCTCTTCTCTGTCTTTCTGATTCCCTGGGGTTGAAGGCCTGGCGCAGACCCCACCCCTCGGAGGTGGCTGTGTCCTGCCTGACTGCCAGCACTGGAAGGCTCTCTCTCATTCTGTGGGCCCCTGCTCCTCTCCCTGGCCACGCTGGCCTGACCAGGGGACCCTCCACAGGCCTTCTGTGGCCTGGTGCAGAAGCACGTGGCTGCTGGAAGGGGAGGTGTGAAGAAAGGAGACAGGGCCGTTGGGGCTGGTGCTGGGGCAGAAAGGCCATGTGTGGTCAGGAGCCACTTGTCAGTCAACATTGTGAGGTGGGAAGATACAGAGGCTGTGTGTGAACTGATGAAAGTAGATAGCAGATGCAGGAGAGTTGGTGGGGGTGGATGGGGGGGTAGAGAGAGAGAGAGAGACGGAGAGACAGAGAGAGTGAGATTGGCCCTGCTCCTGAGAGCATCTTGGTTCTTGCTCAGGTCCTCATTTGTGAGACCTGCTGGGAGGTCTTGCAGCAAACCTCCCCTCCACTGAAGCCCATTGCGGGGGGTGAGGGGTCTGTTCCTGCCCACAATAGGCTAGTTCACATCTCCTTGGCTGGACTTTGAGCAGCGCCTGGACGACAGAGATTGTGTCTCATTCAGCTTTTACTCCAGGCAGCACACGACGCAGGAACATGGCAGGAGTGTTGTGGGAAAGGATCCAGAACTACCAGGCTGCCTGCCCTGAAAACAGAGCACGTTAGAGCTTGACTGTTGAGTGAGCATAGCCCAAGCCTGGGCAGGGACTGGTGGGCATTTCACACCCACTAAGGGGGCTATGATTACAAAGATGACAATAACAAGTGTCGGGCAAAGATGTGGGGAGTTGGAGCCCTCATACTTTGGTGGGAATTTAAGATGGTGCAGCCTCTGTGGAAAACAGCCTGGCAGTTCCTCAAAAGATTAAACATAGAGTTGTTATATGAACCAGCAATTACCCTGTTTTTTCCTTCAAAATTTGTTTATTGACATAACCAAGTTTTTGTCCAATACGGTTTCCCTCAGTCTGAATTACATTGTGTGGTGTCATTGAACAGATTTCTCTGCCTCTGTGTTTCCTGTAAGTTGTGCTGGAGCTATGGGCTTGAACAGATTCCTGTTCACTTTTTTTGGCAAAGAGCCCTCATAGGTGGTGGAGTGTCTTTCCAACAGGTGGCTCATTATGTCTGGTTGTCTTTCTTTTTGCCTTATCAGCCATTGTTGCTGTGTATACTTAATTCATTAGGGCTGCCTGTATTTTTTTAATGGCGATTTAATTCCCATACTATATATATATATATATTCCCATACTATAAAATCCACTATTTTTAAAACTTTATTTATGTTTTTTTATTTTTGAAAGACAGAGAGACAGAGTGCCAGTAGGGGAGGGGCAGAGAGAAAGAGGGAGACACAGAATCTGAAGCAGGCTCCAGGTTCCAAGCTGTCAGCACAGAGCCCAATGTGGGGCTTGAACTCATGAACCGCGAGATCATGACCTGACCTGAAGTCAGATGCTTAACTGACTGGGGCACCCAGGTGCCCCAATTTATTTATTTTGAGAGAGAGACAGGGAGCACAACAGCATGAGCAGGGGAGGGGCAGAGAGAGAGAGAAAATCCCAAGCAGGCTCTGCACTGTGAGCACAGAGCCCGACACGGGGCTTGATCTAAGAAACTACAAGCCCAAATCAAGAGTCAGACGTTTAACCAACTGAGCTACCAAGGTGCCCCTAAAATTCACTATTTTAAAGTGTACAATTCAGTGGGGCTTCTTTTTAGTATGTTCACAAGTGTGTGCAACCATCATCCTTATCTAATTCCACAACATTTTCATCACCCCAGAAAGAAACCCTATTCCCATTAGCAGTCACTTCCCATTCTTCCCCACTGCCCCCAGGCCCAAGCAACACTAACCTACTTTCTGTCTCTATGGATTTTCCTCTTCTGTACATTTCCTATAAGCAGACTCATTGGAGGTCTTATTCATTTAGCACAGGTTTTCAAGTTTCATCCACAGTGTAGCTTGTATCAGTCCCTCATTTCTTCCCAAGTAATAAACCACTGACTGAACAGACCACATTTTGTTTGTCTAGTCATCAGTTGATGGACATTTGCATTGTTTCCAGCCTTTGGCTTTTATGAATAATGGTGCTATGTATATTCATGCACGAGTTTTTTGTAAATAAGTTTCCATTTTTCTTGGGTGTCTACTTAGCAGGAGTTTTGTTGTTTGATGTAGTCCCACTTACTGGTTTTTGCCTTTATTGCATGTGATTTGGATGTCCTATCCAAAAAATCATGGCCAAGACCAAAGTCAACGTGCTTTTTCCCTATGTTTTCTTCTAGGAGTTTTATGGTTTCAGATCTTACATTTAAGGCTTTAATCCATTTTGAGTTGATTTTTGTGAGTGGTGTAGGATAGGTATTTAATTTCATTCTTCTGGATGTGGTCATCCAGTTCCTAACACTATTTATTGAGGAAACTATCCTTTCCCCATTGAGTATTCTTGGCTCCCTTGTCAAATATTAGCTGAACAGTATATATATATATATATATATATATATATGAATTTATTTCTGGGCTCTTAATTCTGTTCCATAGATCTATTTTTCTGTTTTTGTGCCAATACCATGTTTTGTTTCTTTCCTATAGCTTTATAATGTTTGAAATCAGGAGGCGCAATGCCTCTGGCTTTGTTCTTCTTTCTCAGGATTGCTTTGGTGGTTTGGGATCTTTTGTGGTTCCATACAAAATTCCATCCCCTGGAATTTTGATAGGGATTTTATTGGATCTTTTCAGGTTTGAAAATAGCATTTTTTTTGGTTGTGTTTTTTTGAAAAAGAGTCCTTCTCTTTTAGAATTACTGAAATATTTACAGAAGAAAAAAAAACAAAAACAAAAAAGATGTGATGCCTAAGGTTTATTTCCAAATAATCAGGAGAGAGGGAAATGGGTGGCAGTGTAGATAAAATGAGAGTGGCCAGAAGTAGACAATTGTCGAAGCTGGGTGACAGGCATGGGGGTGGGGGTGGGGTCACTGTGTGTTCCTACTTTTGTGTGTTTGAAATTTTCCATATTTCCCTGTTTGTTACTTTAAAGTAAATAAGAAAGGGGGAAATGAAAGAGACAAATCACAGGCAAAGCAATTGCTGCGGTGGGCGGTTGGGTCTGCCATCCATCAGCTGTGGACTGGACCCGACAGTCTTGCTTTGGCTGATCTGCTGTCTGCCCTGAGGCTGAGGCATTTTCACCCTCCTACCCTGCCTCCCTCCTGTCCTATGACACTTCCCAGGAGGGAGTGCTCTCAGTGGCTGTGGTCATCTAGTCCTGGCTTCACTACTGTTTCCACAGGGAGAAAGTTGGCTTCCGTGGACTGAGGTAAGAGCAGGCAATCATGTGTGGCCCTGCTCTTGTGGAAGAAGGATTCTATGGCCCTACAGTCACCAGAGACCTCAGAAAGCAAAGAGTTGAGGTGTGTGAGGAGGATGAGGAAAAGGTAGCTGAGAGCTCACTGCAGTGTAGGAAAGGGTGAGGTGATTTCTGAATCAGCCGTTGGGGCAAATTCTGATCAAAGGAGTGAACTGAGCCAGAAAACAGATAAATCATGCAGACCATCCTGAATGCCGAACTTCATCAGAATTAAAGGGCCCTTCAGCGAGGTGTGCTTCTTCTCTGCTCAGAGATGATCCACCTTGGAAATGGCTTGTGTCCCAAGAAAAGATCATTTGTAGGCTGGCTGTTTAAGAACAGGGAACACATTTCCCATGGACAATGGACAATGTTATATGCACCGTGGGGTTCCCAAGTTCCCCCTTCCAAGTTTATTTATTCAGTTTAAATGTTGAGCATTTGCACCTGAAGTAGCTAAGCCAATGTTAAGGGTTTGGCAGGTTGGATCACACTCAAGTTATACTTCAGGCCAGATGTGTGCCTGCAGCCCTTGGGGGTGTTGGAGGGATTGAGAGGAGGCAGGGAGCCCTCCTTGATAGGAGGCCGGGAAGCAGTGAGATTCCAGGTGGGTTTGGAGTGGTGGATACATTTCAGGGGCAGGAAAAACCCCTCTGGTCCTCCTTCCTCATTTTTGTTATGGAAAATTCTGAAGTGTGCTTTGAGGCAATTACCAAATTAGCTTTGAATGAGACCCAATAAGTTAGGAGGGAATGTGAGGAGCAAGGTGAACCCGCCCATCTGACACAGAAATAAATGTGTTCAGAATGTGATGTGCCAAACCGATAATCACACCTCCAGGTCTTTGTGATGCCTCCAGTTGACCATCTCTACCCCATGTCCCTTCAGACTCCAGCTCCTTGGCTCCCTGACTGAATTCTCACTTCCACATTCATCAAAACTGCAGGGTCAGATTGGCTCTTATCTTTGCATTTATTTTTGATGTTCCAAACACAGCTTTCCTCAAGTGATCTTTACCCCTAGGCCTGTCACTTCTTCCTGAAACCAGCATGCAGAATGCTAATACCAGATCCATTAGGCAGGTTAAAAAAAATAGGCCTCTGATGGCTTCCTTATTTCAGGAAACATTGAATTAATTATTTCCACTCAGGAAAATACTGTGTTGGAGCCCATTCCTGCTTCTAGTCCCCAAGTGAACACAAGGAAGAAGCAAATGAAAAGCCATCTTAGTGCGGGTAGATCAAAGGAGGCAAGGAACTAATTTTCCCTAGAATGAAACTTTAATAATTAAAACAATAAAGAAGATGTGTTTCCTTGACTCTCTTCTATCCCCTCCCACCACAGCCACACACTCATTTCTCATTTACTTCTTAGCCAATGGTTGTCCTGTATCAGTTATCTAGTGCCACAGTAATGCTGTGTAACAAAAGTTCCCCAATTTTAGCAGCTTAAAACAACAAACATTTATTATTACTCATATGTCTACAGGTTGGATGGGTAGTTCTGGTGATTTGGGCCAGGCTTGGTTGAACTCAGCTGGGCTTACTCGGTGGCCAGCTGCTTCCAGAGCTGGGGCTAGTGGATTTAGCATGGGCGTGGGTAGGATGAGTTGGCTCTACTCCACAGACTAGCCTGTGGTTGTTCTCTTTTCTCCCAGCAAGCTGGTCCAGGCTTGTTTTCATAATTGAGGCAGGGGTCCTAAGAAAAGAGCAGAAACATTCAGAGCCACCTGAGGCCTGGACTCTAAACGGCACATAACCACTTCTGTTACATTCCTTTGGCCAAAGCAAGTCACAAGGCTAGATCTGATTCAAAGGGAGAGAAAACGTACTCCACCTCTTAATGGGAGGAGTTACAAAATCATGAAGTCAAGGGGTGGATGCAGGGGGTCCTTGAATTGTAGTCATGAATACCATCAATCTATCAGAAATGCCAATGTGATTTTTTTTTTAATTGTAGACTTAGTCCACTTTCACACATTAGTGAAACTCATTCAGGCTCTATCTACTTCCAGATTCCTAATTCCTAGGGAACTGGGAAAGCAGAGCATGCCACCTTCCATAATCCTTCTCTGTGTTACAAACATTTCTGGAGCACCAGCTGTGCCAGATCCCTTGTTTATTAGGCCCTGGGGAAATATAGGAAAATGACAACCCCTTGACCTTCAAGTGTTGAGCGCAGCAGGAAAATGGGGCCGTGCAGTGAGAACAAGTGAGAGGCAGCCACTCGGCTCCTGAGGGAATCCCTGGGGAAGTGATACTTGGTCTTGAGAGGTGAGTTAGAGTTTTCCAGAAAGAGAAGGAAGGCAGTTTGTTCCAGAGGCCTTGAGGATGAAAAGATGGTTGTGTTTTTAGGAACACGCGCTGCTTATAGGGAAGTGCAGGTCCCATGCAGTGAAGGGACTTGTCTGCCCTTCAGTAGAGTGTGGACCTCTATTGTGAAGGATGCACGAAGCTACCAGAGGGTGGAGGGTGTAAGCTGGACTCATGTGCTCAAGTGTGCCTTTTGGAAGGATCTCTGGGGCAGCAGGGAGGGGGGAGGGGGGAGCAGCTGAAGTCAGGGAAACCAGCTGGAAGATTATTTCCATTTTAAATATACCCTTTCAGGTTGAAGTTTCTATGACTGTCCACCGGAAATGGGACATTCTGTGGAGTGGCTAAACCTTCTTGTTGCTTGCTCAGAATTATGCAAGGCAGTTTGCAGTGGGGGCAGGGCCAGGAGCTTTGTCCTTCTCTGCTCTTGGCTGACTTCAGAACAGGTTAGCTTTTAAACTTCTAGTTCATTCCAGACACGACGCCTCTGGCCCTGAGAGAGAACTTGGCCTCCCCGACCCTACATAACATTTCCACTTTCTGGGAAACACCCTGTGCATGATTAGGTGAGGGAGGCATACATGGATCCTTTATGTCTCAGGCTTCCCTTCCCAGGCCCCTCATTTATGCTCAAAGGTTCCAGCCTGTGACAAGCACCAAGTGCAGTTTTCTTCTTCTGACACCTCATTCCGCCCTCCTGAACTTTCCAATTCTTAGCCCTTCTCTTGCCAACCAGGTTGTCACACAGTCTCATGGGAAGTGGTTGAGGCAGAATAAATGGTCTCCCAAAGATGTCTGTGCCCTGATCCCCGGAACCCGTGAGTGTGCTGTTACATGGCAAAGGAGATTTAAGGTTCTGAATCATCTGGCCTTAAAATAGGGAAATTATCCTGGATTATCAGGTTGGGCTCGGTGTAATCACTAGGGTCCTAAAAGCGGGAGAGGGGGATGGAAGAGGAGGGCAGAGGAGGGCAGTGTGAGAAGATCTCTGCCTGACATCCCTGGCTTTGCAAAATGGGGAAAGAGGCCCATGAGCCAGGAATGTGGGCGGCCTCTAGAAGCTGAAAAAAGCAAGGAAATGGATTCTTCCCTGGATCTTCCAGAAAGGACCACAGCCCTGCCAACCCTTTGATCTGAGGCCATTGAGACCCACATCAAACTTGTGAACCACAGAACTATAAAATGATGAATTTGTTTTGTTTTAAGCCACCAAGTTTGTGGTAATTTGTTAGAGCACAATAGGAAACCAATACAGATGCGTGAGTTGACCTTGACCTCCTTAGAGACAGGGTTTCTGCTGTTGCCCCCATCATCTATATGATATCATATGCCTAGGACTCAGGAAGTGCTTTGAGAATGGACAGGAATGACTGAGATGAAGGACTGAGATGAAGGAGTGGGCATCTGGTCCTTCCAGTCCCCAGCTGGCTGCGTAAGCACTGGCGAGTCCCCTCACCTTCTAGTGGCTCAGTTTCCATGTCTCTTAAGTAAGGATATCAGGCATGATGCCCTCTAATATTTGGGTGACTTCTGAGTTGATTCATGAACATGTCCCTTAACTTCCTTTTCTCTCCCAACAGCCACCAGTGTACGGTAAGTCTCCCCCTTCCAACTGTCATACCCATAAAATCTAATACCATCAATTAAATGCTGGCATTAACTAGTCAGCACCCAAGACCTTCATCAACTGTTTCACCACCCTCTCTGGGGCTCCCTTGTTTTTCATGGGTCCCCTGCCCACAGGTTCAATTTGGAAGTCATGGTAGACATTGTTGCCTAGACCCACTGCATCCTCCTCACCTGGGAGAGCACTCTGCCCATTCTCAGCCATGAGGCATGTGGCAGGGACTCCTGCTTCACAATTTTGCTCAGGGTCAGAGCTAGGATATTCTCCCAGCCCATGATGATGTTTTTAGTAGAACTTTAAATCTGAATGTTGCATTTCCTCAGAGCAGCATGTGTCCTCTGGGTCCAGCTTCTCTGTTCAGTGTTAGGGGGCAACTACTGAATCTGTGGGAAGAAAATAAAACACTGCATTCTTATCTACTATAAGAACAGTGTCACAAGTATAGGAAGATACTCAGGGTACTATCTGTTTTCCTAATCCTCTTACCTTTGTTTTCAGAGACTCATCATATATCTAAGTACAGATTTAACTTAGAGGAAATTTACTTCTAGTAGTAAAGAACTGAACCAAATTATTCGTGCGACCTCCATGTGATAGTAATACTTGTCATACTCACATGGTCTACATTTATTTATTTATTTATTTATTAGGTTACAGATATTTTACCTTAGAGCAGGAGTCCTCTACTCTAGCCACCGGTTAGAATGACTCAGAGAGTGGTGTCTGGGTGGCTCGGTTGAGTGTCCGACTTGGGCTCAGGTCATGATCTCACTGTTGGTGGGTGCAAGCCCCATGTCAGGCTCTGCGCTGACAGCTCAGAGCCTGGGGTCTGCTTCAGATTCTGTGTCTCCCTCTCTCTCTGCCCCTCCCATGCTCATATTCTGTCTCTGTCTCTCTCCCTCTCTCTCAAAAATAAACATTAAAAAAATTAAAAAAGGAAAAAGAATCACTTGGAGAATATTTAAAACTCAAGGCTAGACCCCAGAGCCATTGAAACATTGGGTTAAAATCATTTGGTTTAAAAAGTGACTCTGCTTTTCTAGGTACTTCAGACGTGCAGTCAGGGTTGAGAACCATTGCCTTAGATGACAGTAATCACTCTTGTTCTTTGTTTTGTTATCAAATTGTTGTTATCAAATCAAGTTTACTTAATAGTGACGCTAAAGAGCCACAACATTGTTATCCTAGAAGATCCTTTATCCTAACTGACCCTGAATTCCATCTTAGTGCCAAACGACACTCAGAAAGTCTTGGGATCTCAGTCCTGGGCCTTCTGGCCAGCTCTGCATCCCAAATCCTCCACCGCTGTCTCTCTTCTAGGAGCCCAAAGGGACAAACCCAGCACCTGCAGTGATCCCTCAGGCCCCAGTGCAGGAAAGCTGTTCTCACACATTTGCCACTCTGACCCAGCTCCCCACTTTCTCCCTGACTCCTCGTGTTCTCACAACTTGTCGCCCCTGGTGCCTGTGTGAGGTATAATCCTCACCTGCCTCCTCCCTGGGTCCCCACTTGCCCTGTGGCCCAGACCTCTGGAGCATACCCTTGGCCCAGCCACTGATGCTGCCCTTAATCTCACTGGGTGCTCTTCACCTGCTCAGCGAGGGAGACTGCTACCTGCAGAAGTGGCTGTGACACCCATCGTGCAGAAGACAGCACCCCAGGGTTGGGTTTTATGGAGGCCTGACGATCCCAGGAACCCAAATCCTGGCTGAATCAGCATTGACCACATGGGCTTACACTCTTGGGGACAAGGGCTTCTGGGTCACACCTAGAATATGGGATTGTGCCGACATCAGGTCAGCGAACAAATGCAACTCATCTGAAGGGACTGTTAATGACCTCAAGAGCCCTTGGAGACAGGCATCGGGACAGCAGCCCAGGATTTAAGGCAGAAGAGTCAGGAATCTGGTCTTTGGTGCCGGCCCCTGGGCAGGGACGGGACACCAGCAGGCACTGTGGCACCCAACGTGGCTCCTGCTACCTACAGCTCCCCCTGCCCTTGCAACATTCATTCACCCCGCAGGCTACATGTGGCTTCCTTGCATCAAGCAGACAGTAGCCTCAGCTGGTATGTTCCCTCCGTGAGCTAGTCTGACTCCCCTCACCCCTTCTGGGCTGCCACAGCTGGGAGCGAGTCCAGTCACACAGCGTGTCTTTCCTGAGTGAAATCCCCTTGGCTAATTGCTCACAACCCAAAGGAAAAAAAATGTTCTACTTTCAAAGAAGAGTAAAACATGCCTCCTTCCAAAGAGCTGCTAACAGCCAGTTGCTAACTAGGTGGCACTTGAAATTCACAGCTACCAGTTCCTATAGCAACCGCAGGGACCAACCACAGCCTGCCCCTGATGCAAACTGCTTTAGCAAGGGGTTTTGAGAGAATCACATATTCTTAAAACAAGTTTTAAACATAGTTTTTATGTAGACGCCAAGGGGTTCCTCAACTGAGGTACTTTGATGGGAAAGTCCTGTAATAATTCTTATTTTTTATGTTTATTTTTGAGAGAGAGAGAGACAGACAGACAGACAGAGTACCAGCAGGGGAGGGGCAGAGAGAGAGGGAGACACAGATTCTGAAGCAGGCTTCAGGCTCTGAGCTGTCAGCACAGAGCCTGATGCGGGGCTAGAACTCACAGACTGGAAGATCATAACCTGAGCCGAATGAAGTTGGAGGCTTAACCAACTGGAACCACCCAGGGACCCTTCCTATAGCTATCCTAATGTGACTGCCAATGGCTGAGAGCACAAGGACAGTGGCATAAAGGCAGCCAGACTGCATGCCATGATGAAAGGGGACTTTCTAAGCTTAGCATTGTATTTGAAAACCTTGGACAGACTTCCATGCATAATGCTGTTTTGGAAATCTTGCCAAGAATCACAGAACCCATAGGTACAAGATGTATGGAGGTATGAGCCCTCCAGCAGCCTGATTTGCATAGAAAACCCACGTCTTTACTTAGCTCCTCTATCCTGCCACCTCAGGGCCTTCTGCTGAGAAGAATCCTTTTCTTTCCTTTCTCAGACACTGCAGAGATGAGTCAGTTTTTCCCCAGGTCCTCTTCTGGGAGGACAGGCTGTCTGGCCGTCTAGAGTGGATTCTCCAGGTACAAGGGCTTCTTGAAAAAGTGGGCTGGGATTTCCCTTGAAAAAGGGAAAATACAAAAGAAACTAGGATCAGCTCATGGTGCCAGGAAGGAAGGAAGTCCTCGAAACATGATGGGGACATGTCAAAAGATCACAGGAGCCAACTTGAAAGGGCTCTCAATAGCCAGATCTGGGGAATTTGAGCAACAAAATAAATAACTATAACAGTGGATCATGACCCATAGAGTAAAATGAATGTAGTTTGCTAAGTGAAAGAAGCCAGATCCCCAAAGCTAGCTACCCCCAAGCTATTACATGTGTTCACTTGTATGACATTCTTGACAAGGCAAAACTATAGCGATGGAAAACAGGTCAGTGGTTGCCAGAAATAGGGGGTGTGGGGAGGGGTTAAAGGGGAAGCATGAGGGAATTTTAGGGTGGGGGATGCAACTGTTCGCTTCATGACTATGGTGATTGATATGACCCTATGAATTTGTCAAATCCCATTGGACCATAACGCACAGAGAGTGAATTTTCCCATATGTAAATTAAAAAAAAATTAAGCAGGATGTGTGTTCCCCAAACAGAACACAGGTTGTTACAAATGAACCCAATACAGATGAGTTATAGAACTGCACTGAAAGTGGTGGGGAAGAAAAGAACTAACCTAAAAACCTTTGGAAACTAGGATTTTGACTGGGTACTAAAAGGCTAATGACAAAGAAACTATATATCAATTCTGTACTCCTGGTAAATTTCTCATAGGTTAACAATTCTGAAACTACTTTATCTGGAGGCTAGGGCTGAACAAATAAGTAAATATATTATAGATGTTGAAAGCCAGGCTTCCCACTGTCTGAGAAAGAAGTTACAAATAAGAGAAGAGGGAGGCTAGAATGACCCCTGTCGTGTTGGGTTGGAATCTGAGGTATCAGTATGAAAGTATGAAGACAAGGAAAGACTGAGGAATCAGCATAGAGCAGAGGAGGCCAAGGAAACACAACTAAATGCAATGGGGAATCTTAAAGGATCCAGGAGAAGAAAAAGGACAGTAGATAATTAGATAATTGGTGTACATTTAATAAGGTCTGAGATTATATAGTAGTGTTGTATCCATGTGAATTCCCTGGTTTAAAAAAATGTTTATTTATTTGTTTTGAGAGAGAGAGAGAGAGAGAGAGAGAGAGAGAGAGAGAGAGAGAATGCAGGGATGGAGCAGAGAAAGAGAATTCCAAGCAGGCTCCACACTCAGCACAGAGCCCAACATGGGGCTCAATCTTACAAACTGTGAGATCATGACCTGAGCAGAAATCAACAGTCGGATGCTTAACCTACTGAGCCACCCAGGAGCCTCTCTATGTCTTTTATTTCTTTTTCTTCTCTGATTGCTCTGGTTAGAACTTCCGGTACAATGTTGATTAAGAGTTATGAGAAGTGACATCCTAGCCTTGTTCTTGATCTTAGAGGAGAAAGCATCCAGTTTCTCACCATTAAATATGATGATGTTAGCTGTAGGTTTTTTTGTATGTGTTCTTTACCAAGTTCAGGAAATTTCTATTTCTAGTTTCCTGAGAGTTTTTAATCATGAATGGATATTGGATTTTGTCAAATGCTTTTGCCTAAACAATTGACTTGATTATATGATTTTTCTTCTTTAACTTGTTGATGTGGTGGACTCGATTGATTTTTGAATGTTGAATGAGGTTTGTATACCTGAAATAATTCCCACTTAGTTGTGATGTATAATTCTTTTTTTTAATGTTCATCTATTTTTTAGAGGAAGAGACAGAGTGTAACTTGGGGAGGGGCAGAGAGAGAGAGAAAGAGAGAGAGAGAGGGAGACACAGAATATGGAACAGGCTCCAGGCTCTGAGCTGTCAGCACAGAACCTGATGTGGGGCTCGAACTCAGGAACAGTGAGATCGTGACCTGAGCTGAAGTCTGACACTTAATCGACTGAGCCACCCAGGTGCCCCTGTGATGTATATATTTTTTAATACAATGCTAAATTGATTTGCTAATACTTTGTTGAGGATTTTTCTTTTTTTTAATATTTTTTAATGTTTATTTATTTGAGAGAGAGAGAGAGAGAGTGAGCAGGAGAGGGGCACAGAGAGAGAGACACACACACAGAATCTGAAGCAGGCTCCAGGCTCTGAGCTGTCAGCACAGAACGCAACATGAAGCTCTAAACCACGGACCATGAGATCATGACCTGAGCCAAAGTTGGCTTAGAGCCTGGAGCCTGCTTCCGATGCTGTGTCTTCTTTTCTCTCTGCCCCTCTCCCACTAGTGCTCCATCTCTATCTCTCTCAAAGATAAATAAACATTTTTTTAAAAATTAAAAAAAATAAAGACCCAGACCCAAATTTCCCCTCTTTCTTAGATGATTTTATTAGTCTACAACATCCTAAACATGACTGATGCTCATATTTTACATTTTCATCAGCCAGACACAACCAGAAAACTCTCTTTTTAAATAAATGCAAATCACCTCCTCCTTTCCTTTTGTCATATATGAGTATGCACACATATACAATCAAAACCATAAACAAAATATTTTTGTGTGTTTCCCCGTACAATCTGGACTTAGGGGATTATTATTATTATTATTAATTATTATTATTAAAACTGTGGTGAAATCTACCAACATAAAAATCCCCATATACACCATTTTTAAGTGTACAGTTCAGTGGCATCAAGTACATCACACTGCTGTGCAGCCATAACCATCTGTCTCCAGAAATTTTCACCAAAACACCATGTTCTGAAAGCTATCAAGTTTATTAAGTACCTCTCATTCAAACAGAACAGTTTAAGAAAGAAATATACACTGAGTGATATGGGCACTTGCAGCTGCTACATTTCAGAAACAGTAAAGCATCCCCCTTTGAAAAATCTCTTCCCATTTTATCATTCCTTGCAAGTCCTTGCAAATTCCTTGCTTTATGAAAATACAATTTAAAATAGAAAACAAATACTTTGTCCCTGCTGGTATATAACAACCAAAGTTTATAACAAGGTAACTGTTTTATAGCCCTCCAAGCTCGTTAAAACTTCATTCTTCCTGTTGTGTTCTATCTTTTGGACAGGTATATAATTAAGATAGATGGTGTGTGTGATCCTTAGAGCTCCCTTATCAGAGAATGTTCTGGCCAAATTCAGTTTGTTATATTATACTGTTTTTTTTTTTTTAAACGTCCTTTAGTATCATACTTCTTAGCTGTCAACCTTTGTTATATCCATTTAGGAACTTATAATTCTGAAATGTCTGAATTTTACTGCTGACTGGATAGATCTTTATCTGGTATTAAGTGTGAGTTTTAAGGCAGTGAAACGTGAATTGAACTATGTTTGTGATAGTTATATTTCACTTCTATATATTTTTTCAAAGACAAGATTTTATTTTAAAAATGTTTAATGTTTATTTATTTTTGAGAGAGAGAGAGAGAGAGAGCAGAGGAGGGGCAGAGAGAGAGGGAGACAAGACGATCCAAAGCAGACTCCGGGATGACAGTAGAAAGCACGATGTGGGGCTTGAACTCACAAACTATGAGATCATGGCCTGAGCCAAAGTCAAACGCTTAGCCCACTGAGCCACCCAGGTGCCCCATCACTTCTTTGGTGTTTTCTAAAAATTTTGTACTCCTGTGAAAATATACCAGACCATCTTATTAGAGAGTAGTATCTAGAGCTCTTTCCTCCTTGGGGCTTAAGAATGTTCTAGAATATTATAAGTTTGGAATGAAGCATCCAGGATCAGGAGAAGGGGAGTATGTGAAATATCTGGCATGAGTAGGCATCCCCATCTTGAGTGGTCGTCAGGCAAAGGGCTGACTGTGGAGGAAGGAAAGCCTCTCCCAGGGAGGGACAGCTGACACAGTCTGTGGGCCAGCATGGCGGCTCCCACAGTGCTCCTCAAGTCCCTTGCAGTGGCCCTTACATCTATTTTGTTTTCATTCTTGTTTGAATGGTTTCTTCACATCTGCTCCCCCACTCCTGTTAGTCTCTCTCCTCTAGTCTAGAATAATATTTTCTATTCCTCCAGAGCAAATCCTACAGTTAAGTCCCACAATTCCCAAACTTTTAGTCTGAGCCTAGAGACCCCCCAAGTCCAAAGTCCTTTAAAAACTACCACTCTGAATTCCTTTCTTGTCTGCCTCCCACCCTGTCACATCTCACCCTCAAGGCAATAGCCAAACAACAGGGGCTTGAAAAGGGGAGGTACAGCTATAGAGAACAGAAAGGAAAGGGCTTTTTTCCATTAATATTTCAAAAACATTGTCCCACTGTGATAAAATTTTGTTGGGGCACCTGGCTGGCTCAGTTGGTAGAACATGTGACTTTTGATCTCTGGGTCATGAGTTCAAGCCCCATGTTGGGCCTAGAGTTTACTTGAAAAAAAAGAAAAAGGAAAAGAAGTAGATTTTGTCTGATAGAAATAAAATATAGTCAGGTTCTCTACAGGGAAAATTGATCTACAGAATAGTGGTCCCTCTCCAGCCTCAAAGGATAGTCTATTAAAAAATGGTTTTAGAAAAAAACAATAAAAGAATTTGCTATTGAGAAACTTAAGGTCCTTACAAGGAAGATATTATTAGAACTTAAAAAAATTTTTTTAAATGTTTATTTACTTTTGAGAGAGAGAGAGAGAGAGAGAGAGAGAGAGTATGAGCAGGGGAAGGGCAGAGGGAGAGGGAGACACAAAATCTGAAGCAGGCTCCAGGCTCTGAGCTGTCAGCACAGAGCCCGACTCGGGGCTTGAAACTACAAACCACGAGATCATGACCTGAGCCGAAGTCAGATGCTTAACTGACTAAGCCACCCAGGCACCCCTATTAGAACTTTTAAAAAATGCCAAAAAATACATGTCTAGGCCCACCCTTAGAGACTTAGATTTAATTGGTCTGGCATGAAGTTCCAAACGAAGCTAATTTTTAAAGTTCTCCATGTAGTCAGTGTAGAGCGGAGACCCTCTATGTATAAACAGGCAGACTTGTCTATTAGACAAAGAATGCATGCTGCCCAGGCCCACAATGCTTTCAGAAATCCACAAAAATGTTTACGTTCTTTTAAAATTAGAAGGAAAAAAATGTTTAGATGGAAGAACATGTTTTACTATATGATATTAACATACTTTCCTTTATACCAATGCATTTGTAAAATATAAGTTTTAATATTTTTTGGAAGAAGGAACCCCCAACGCCAAAGTGTCCAGGGACCACAGAAGACCACGTAGTCCTATGGTAAAGGAACCAGCGTCAGGGTACATCTTTGAATATCCCTAAATATAATTATTCTGTTCACATGAAAATACATCAGTAATGTTTAGATCTTGCACTGGCAATAGTGATATCTAAATTTCCTGTCTCATGTCCTGTCCTCTATGGATGGTTCATGGTGCTCTCAACCCCATTTCAGTGAGCCAGACGTCACTTTTGCCGCATTGCCAATGATAGCCTAAGAGGCATTTTTGAGTGTCTAGTCTTTTATCCAAACATTCAATGCCATGTTCAATTTGGAGCCACTGACCAGGTCTCTGTAGATTCAGAGACTGGGTGGATTGGAGGCCTTGGAGAAAAAGAAGCTTTGGCCCTGAGGGAGAGGCCCGAGGTGACTCTTGTCCCTGCCAGTGTGGGGGCTCTCTACCCTGGCCGTGCTGGCCCCTGATGCCCAGCTCAGCTCTTGCCTCTCCTGCGGGCAGAGCCTCCTAAGGCTGAGGTACAGAAACCTCTACTGCCCCTTGCCCTTCTTTCCAAGCTCACATTCAAAGCTTAAAAGTCATCCTCACTGTGTTGGCACAAATTCTGGAAATCTCACGGTGAGGGAAAGGCCTATGGATCTCAATGTCCATGTCCTTATATTTCATGGAAGGGAGTTGGGGCTGGGAGGGCTGAGGCAGCAGGCATGTAGGGGCAACTGCATGCTGGGTTCCACTGGCACAGGGCCGGGCTCAGAGGATGTGATCCTCTATGAGACCTGGGTATGAGACTAAAGCACACAGAGGGAAAACTGCCCCAAACCACCCATCTCAAAACTCCCTGTGGTTGCCCAGGTGCTGAGGGCCCCTAGGCTCCCTGCAGGGAGCTGGAGACACGAAAGCCAATGCTCTTTTGAAATGAGGGAAGGAAGGGGTGGGATGCTTCCTAGATGCCTTCCAGTTTGACGTCCTGTGATTCTCCAGCAAAGCTCTGGTTCTGACAGACCTGTAGCCATGGAGACCACTTTTCCACTTGTTTATTAAGGAGTTGGTCTTGGGCAAGTTGTGTGGCTTTTCTGAGCCCCAACTCCCTCCTCTGTAAAGTGAGGATGAGAGCATCTATCTCACCAGGTTGTTTGGACATTTAAATGTTAAGCATAGAGTTCCTCAGGCTGCCCTGGAAATCCAAGTTCCTGCTGCGATCACTATCTCCTTGACGTTAGGACTGTAGGCAGAGGGCATCACCGGTCTGTGGACCAGCTCACAAGCCCTATGGTAATTCCTTACAGCCTACATTCTGTATCTACTTTTGCAAGATAGCCTAAATTCTAGTTTCATTATTTCAGGACTAGCCACAATTTGTTACTTTTACTTTAGATATATCCAGAAACATGCATTCTGGAAGGAGAACTCCCTCGTTTGAGAGCTTTGGCAATCCTAAATGAACAAAGACACAGCATTTAAAAACATCTGATCTGCTGTCTCAGGTCTTATTTGTTGCCCAGTTGGTCTGACAATGTGGCCCTCAAGGTGGCTTCAATGACCTATGATCAAGTAATTCAACACCCTGCAAATGATTAATTACTTTGCTACAGAGAAAATGTAACCCATAGAGTCAAAATTTTAAAAAATTTTGGGAGGGGGTGCCTGGGTGGCTCAGTCAGTTAAGTCAATTAAGGTGACTCTTGATATCGGCTCAGGTCATGATTTTTCGGTTGTGAGATCAAACCCCGTGTTGGGCTCTGCACTGACAATGTGGAGCCTGCTTGAGATTCTCTCTCCCTCGCTCTCTCTCTCTTTCTCCCTCAAAATAAATAAGCATTTAAAAATTTTTTTAAGTTTTATTTTTAATCTTGGAATTTAGTTACCCTGACTTTGGCTAAAGTGTGGTAGAAAGGCAAGACTTTTATATCCTAGAGTTGTTTTGACATAGCCAGGGACACTTTGGGGATAATATTTAACAAATGTATCTTCACTGAATTAGTATCAGTGGTGTTAGAATGATCGAGGAGACAGGGATTGTGAACCTTTCCTGTTTCTTAATAATCCCTCCCTCATCCAATCTGCTGAGCTCTGTCACTCACACTCTTGGTCTTCAGCTTCTAAGCAGGAATGACAAGCTTCTGGAAAGTCCAGCCTACTTGGGGCCAACAGATCTACAAAATGTATATAAAATGCTTTGAACCATGCTGGATCCCTCGAATGTTGCTATTTATTCTTTCTTGATTTTTTAAACAAAATTTTATTTTTATTTTTATTTTATTTTTTTATTAAACTTTATAGTTTATTGTCAGGTTGGTTTCCATATAACACCCAGTGCTCTTCCCCACAAGTGACCTCCACCAAGACCATCACCCCGCTTTACCTTTTCCCCTTCCCCTTCCCCCCTCAGTTTGTTTTCAGGATTCAAGAGTCTCTCGTGTTTTTTCTCCCTCCCTCTCCCTAACTCTTTTTCCTCCTT